>CM035438.1:144944925-145292425 GCA_020310875.1 Ceratopteris richardii | reverse complement strand
TCAGGTTCAGGCTCAGTTAAAAAGAGAGCGTCGGTATAAACGTCAGTATATGCATCGGTATTTCCAGCAAAGTACCGACGCATATACCGACGCATATACCGATGCCGTGATTCCGAGGCAACATAGCTGTGATTCGGAGGCAATGCAGCTTTCCCAAATTTGCCGAGGGGTATACCGACGCCGACAGCTGCCCGTCGGTACACTGACCGTCGGTATTCCCTGGATATGTTGTAGTGCACAATGAACTTTGAGCTTTCTTTTGTTCATCGGTATATCCTCCATTTTGTTGCCATTGAGGCATTTCAAACGCTTTAGATGCAGAAGATCCAGACCAAAAGGAGGTGGAACGTCTTTGATTCGGCCCATGCATTGATTCTATGCTTTGATAAGCATCAATCTTCAAGATCAACTGTATGATTCGATTCTTTTCAAACATGATCCAATGCCTTCTATTTTGCTTCTAGAATTGCTTGGACTTTCAAAAACCTTTGTTCGAGAGCCTTTTGGCTCTCCAAAGGTTCTCATCCCTCGTGATATCTTAATCGGAACCAAATAAAATCATTTTTTCTAATGGCACCAGCCCACTTCCTATTTGGTAGAAAGTCTTGAATGGAAACTATCGTTCTTGTAGTAAGCGCATCATAATCCCGTACTGTAGTCCTTCTAGGCGCCATTGATGGCATTTAGAATTTTCACCACAATATTTGAGATGTATTTGGTCAGTCATAGCATTTGGGCCATGATTCCCTTACTTTGTGGGATATAGGGGATCGCAAGGACACTAAGCCCATTCATTGTGTATTTGTTCTTTTATTAATTCAAGCATGGAAGAGTAGGCTAGTTTGAACTTCCTTTTATAAAAAACCAATATTTGAGATGTAATTCATTACATAATATTGCCCACATCCATTGATTGACCTTGTAAGGATTTCCTACGTACGGCTTTTTCACTTTTTGACTCATCTTGCCGCAAAGGAGAGAAGTCATGGATAGAGTCATCGTCTTAACCGGACTAGCTTCTGCATCGCCCCTGTATTCATGTGCACGGTCCCATAAAGATCCATCCGAATACTCAGTTCCTGACATTCATTCTGCGTTGATGAACTTTTGTAACGTGTAATGTCTGACTCTGTAAGCGAAGAGGAGAAAAAAAATGATAAAAACATACTTGCTACAAAGACAATGAACGAGGATAATCAAGATATCTCTCCTTTCATCAGAAGGGATATGGAGTTGTGCACCCATTGGCAAGCAAGTTAGCATACGATGTCCTTAAAGAATCCGATGGAGGTAAACCTTAGAAGGGGATCATTTTCTTAGATCCAAGAGTTTATAGTAGATCCTCTGGGTTTTGATCTGAGAAGATCTATGGGTTTTGATCTGAGAAGATCTATGGTAGTCCATTCCTTTCTAACTCAAAGTCAGTTTGAAGGAAGTAAATCTCCAAGGCAGCTTTGCAAGTTGCTCAATAAGCTTATAGCACTGATTCTAGGAATTGGCCTCATCATTTTGAGTGTCTAGAGAACACACTCCGCAACATTCACACGATCACTTTTTTTACTACTTCTTGGTACTGCATCAATTATGCAGTAATACACTTTACTAAATCTATGATACATGTCCAAAACCCATAGTTGAGTTGATTGGGCACTTACCTCTTGAGGTGCACGTTTTATGCTCAACCCCTATAGGCTGTTGGACATACCTCAGCTAGTGTGGCCAATCTACTAGTGTGGCCAATCTACTAGTGTGCCCAATCTATCTATGCGGTGCCTTTGAGTCGTTGAAACTAGATTCCTTCTGATAGCCCTATTTCCTTATAATGCTTTAACAATCTAAACCCTACTTTGTGAGATACAGGGAGCCCATGGATACTATGCCCTTCACTTGAACAGTTGATCTTTCAATGCATTGAAGCTCGGGAGATTTGGCTTCGACATAACTTTCCTTTGTTTTTTAATATGTGACACGTTGAAAATGAGAGGTCTTTAAAAGCAGTCCATTCAGAAAGTTTGTAGACCTACCTGAAACTAGTTGCATGTGAAAACTTCTCCCTAGTATCAATAATCGACGATAGATCCCATGCTTCCACCTAGCGAGTTTCTTAGTCACTAAAAGTGAGAATACATCACTTTTGTATGTTAAAAATAGGAGCAACAATCAGTCCAATGAAATTGAATCTTGGCTTCATATTCTTGGTGCTTGTATCTTCGGTGTTCTATATTATAGTCATCCTTTACCTCAGGATTTTTCCCTTCAAAATTTGTATGTTTAAGTAGTGTAGAAGAAATATGTGAAAAAATAGACAAAAGAAACTATGATTCCTCATGTATGTGTGAAAACCCTGTAGTCTCATCTAAAGTTATGAAAGGTATAATTAGGCCTCTAACAAAACCATGCATTTTTGGCGACTAATTAGTGCTTTTAATTTAAGGATTATTTTTTGGTATCGAGAAAGATAGGTGCATAAGGTTTTTCTCAATTTCACTACTCCCTATTTTAGGAAGAGGACTTCGACTATTGGCATATTTCAAGTCCAACGAGTTTTATAAGCTTTATGAGCCAATGATAAGCTCATCCCTAAAGCTATATACTCTATTTGTATGACCTAGTCGAGGTAAGCATACCATCCATTTTCTAATCCAAACAATAATGCACTTCAATATATTGCATGGTGTTTCTTTTTGGAAATATTTTCGCACATAACTAATCTGAGTCTTTAAATGACCAAAAGATGTAAAAAAGTGCATACATAAGTGTCTCAAGTGTTTGTGTTCATTCATATGGATGGACCGTTTCTTTTTGTGCATCAAGGCTACCCTTTTTTTTATAAAGTAAAGTTAAAGACCTTAGGGCTAAATAAAAGGCTATGATGCCTCCAAATATTATCCGCACCTTATATGCAAAAGGTAGGTAGGGAAGGGTAGCTAATGAATTTTCTTATTTCCTATATAGTCATGGTTTCATGAAAGGATCCTGCTCATATGTATCATCTTATGTGTGCTCGCGAGAAAGCTATGTTTATGAGCTAATCCAGTTCCTCATCTTTGTTAAAATTTGGTATCAAAGGCAAGCTATCTATGAGTTTTGATTCCCATGAAAACCTTCTCAGGATGGCTAAAAGGACGAGATCGTTGTTACAAAGTAAATTTTGTCATCTAAGTGTCAGGTTGGGCTAGATTGATAAAAAACTAGACACTGATTGTTCACTCGTATGTGTGATAAAAGATCTCAAGACTAGACTTAAGCATAGGTTAGTGTTCTCTCTAAAAAGAGTAATCCAATTAACCTGGTGGTCAACTCTAAAGGTTGTGAAAGAAGAGGTCTTGGGTTCAACCCACATGGGAATCATAGGGAGAGATTTTCTCCCAAATAGTTGTATTACCAATGTTAGATCAAAGGGGATTTAAATGTTATATGTATATGAGATTTGAACTCCTGAACTCACGGTTATGAGTCCAATGGGCTAACCACTTTCTGCAAACACCATGGTGATGTAGTTCAACCATCTCCTACCTTTAAAGGGTGTGGTGCAACTATCTGCTACCTATCATTTTATGATGTTTTTCACCCCTTGGTTGATCATTTCTGTTCCACACATTGATTCTGAATAGAGACAATCCATCATACACAATGTACACAGAATCATAGCTTCTACAAAGTAGAATAGACTCTTGATTTGAGAGTATGAGGGTGAATATATTACAATATTATCTCTACATTCCGACTTCAGAAATACAGACGTCACCCTCCACAGTTCTACATATCTGCTTACTCCGTATTCGTCACTTCTAGAATTTGTATGTAAGATATGACACGGTACTTTTTCGTCAAGGATTGGGGCTTCACACCGTTCCGAACTTCCAAAATATAGAATAATGGAAATTAACATTTTTTGGAAAACTCTTCATATCACCGTAAACCTCCATTCAATTACATTGGAAATAAGAATTGCAATTACAATGAAAGTGGTCGTCCACACCCACTGCTAACACTGGCATGCACAGTGGATCTGAACCCATTAGTTACAAAATGTACATGTCTACAAGTCATCATCTTGGTTTTGCATCTCGAAAAACATAAATCTTTCTATATCGTACCGCAATTCATTGAACATCTCTCTATTATTTTCTTCGGCTAATAGTATCTCTGCTTCAAAATTCCCTTGGAGCTAATAGCTTTTGACTAGAACTTCTAAAGCTAACTACGGAAGCTTCTAATTCCGGGATATGCTATTGGAGTCCTTCTAACAGCTTGTCAAAGGCTATAGTAACATCCGATAATTTAGTTATATATTGGGCAGTTATCTTCGACATTTCGTATAACTTAGTTTTACAGGTAAGATCCAAAACTGAAACCTCCTTTCTGAGTTTTTCGACTTCCGCTTCCTTATCAGCCAAAACAATATTTGCATCCCCACAATGCTGCTTCCATTGACTAACTTGTTTTTCCAGTTTAGGAATCCCTACAACGTGTGCCTTCACTATATCCAGATTTTCCTCCACAGTCCGGAACTTTTCTTCTAAGGCAGTAAATTCCGAATTTCGGACTTCCATTCTTTCTTCCACTTATGTGGTCGATATGCTTTCTCTTTTCATTTCATTCCTCTCTTCCTTGACTTTTGCCTTTAACCTTTGCACTTCTTGTTCGACCTTCTGCAACTTAGCTACTAACTCCTTATTAGTTTTCTTCAATTTCTACTCTGACTTCTATATTTGTCCGACCTCTGCTTGTAATCCCGCTATAATTTTAGACTTCTCCAATGAGTGATGTGCATGAAGATGAAGGTGAGAAGCACACAAGTGTAGTGAGAAGCACACAAGTGTGCACACACATACACACACATGGTAGAGACAAGAGGAGACACAATGGAAGGCAAGGATCACACTTCTATTACTCAAAGTAGCTCTTACAATCTTCAATCACACAAGCTCACTTCAAAAATGAGCTCTCTGGCTCTTTTTATAGGTTTTTGACTAGTTTTGACTAGTTTCGAACTTAACATCTTTCCTAGTTAAAAAATAGCTTGTAAGGGTCATTTGGAGGTCCAAATGAAGTCTAAAAATTACAAAATTTGGTATGAGCATTCTACCGAAGTTCCTCAAGCATGAGGACTCCTCCGCTTGCTTAAAATGGAGCGGCTTGATACAAGATTGGATTTTTATCTTACATATGTTACATGAGTGATCAAAATCATTGTTAATGGTTTGTCAAAGTGATAATGAAAACATCTTTCTTTGAGAAATAATGAGTCTGGTCCACCGTACTTCCTACATTTCTCTTTCACATGCTTACTCTACACCGATGTCTGTAGATACTGTCGATTGCAGTGCCAACAAGTGTTTATTGCGAGAATCTTAACCACCTATGGATGCAGTTGATTCGATTTGAGTGTTTCCATGACTAATTATTGCACTTTGACGATGCATGGCATGCCCAAAAATGGAAGGAAAGAGTGAGTGCCTACAATGGAGGACAAGGGATCCATTCCAACAATATTTATATTTTGGCTCTCTTCGAACGTGCAAAGGACAAAAGCAGCAATACATGGTTTTCAAAGCTCTGTAAAAACGCAAAAAGCAGTGAAGACATTAGTTGCGGTTACACGTTCGCTGGGATTTCCTTTTGTTTTCTCACATGCAACTGATGAAAGATCTCGCAATATATGCGCATGAGATACGACAAGAGAAGATGCAAATGACATGGAAGTTGTTCCTAGTGTACAAAGAAAATATCTCCGTCAAGATGCGCAAGACATTGTCGTATCTCATGTGCATATATATATCTATATATATATATATATATATATATATATATATATATATATATATATATATATATATATATATATATATATATATAGAGAGAGAGAGAGAGAGAGAGAGAGTGTGTACATAACATTCATGATAGCACAAAGATATCAATAAAAGTTAGTCTATGCACAAATGCCAACCACATATAATAAAACAAATATATACTACCACAAATATACTAATCCACACACATGGAGAGAGAGAGATCCAAGCTTCTTATATCCGAGGATACATCTCACCATAAGAATCTGCAATTTGATCTAATGTCCATTACGATTTCAGGATACAGATATTATCGTGAAATACAATCTTCCTTCGTTGATTACTAATGTAGAAAATAGATAAATATATTATAATATAATACAATTTCTCTTCCGTCACTACTGGTTTCCATCTATGAATAAATGGAATGTTATCTCGATCACGCTTGCACGAAATCTACTGAATACTGTGTATCTCAGCCTAACCGAGACAAGAGCAAAAAATGTCACAGAACCATACTTGAGAGTTATATGCCTTGAATTGAAATAAGCAATGGCTGTGGCACTTTTTTACTTAAGCCTTTTTTTTAATAAGAAAGTTTTCAAATATAAACAATGAAAAGAGACAAGAAAGTTAAAGAGAATGATTAAAAAATTTTCAATTTTTCGTCCTTTTGTGAGAGATCCATCTACTTTTTAACTTATTAATTTCTAAGATGAACACTTTATGGTCTCTAACAGGACGCTTGTTTTACATTCATGAATCCTTCTACCTAGACAAGCAAGGGAGTTATCTATTGACCATTCTTTGGAGAGACTTGTTAGAGTTGAGCGCACATCTATTTTTATCGCTTCATTTTCAATAGTATTCCACATAGAAGAGTGGCAACTGACTGCTTCACTGAGCAAAGATTGCTTCAAGTTAACTTGATGAGCAACAAGAAGAGCCTGCGAAGGCATTGCCATGTCTTCCTGCTCATAGAGTACCAAGAGAAGAGGTGCCCTAAGTCTTTACTACCATTTAAGAATCTTTGCAGCAATGATGAGCACCATAAATTTTATTGGCTTTGACATTGTCCAAATCCCTCATTGGAGAATCTAGTACATGAGGACCGCTTTCTTGTTCTCACTAAGTAGGTACACAAATCCTTAAACTTGAGGTCCCATCTAATCCATGTGCAATTCAAACACCACTTAGTGTTTAAAGCACGATGAAGTTCGAGCTTTCTTTTGATCATAGTAATATCCTCCATCTCATTGCCATTTCATTTCAAATGCGGAGAATCCAGACCAAAAAGAGGTGGAACCTTGATCCGACCCATGCATTGATTCTATGTTTTGAGAACCACCAATCTTCAAGGTCAATCGTATGATTTGAGTTTATAGCTTCAAACATGATCCAATGCCTGCTATTTTGGTTCTAAAATTGCTTCCACTTTCAAAAAGCTTTGTTCGAGAGCCGTTTGGCTCTCTAAAGGTTCTCATTCTCTGCCCTCGTGATATCTTTAATCGGAACCAAGTAAACTTATTTTGTCTAATTGTACCAGCCCACTTCCAAGTCGGTAGAAAATAATGAAAGGAAACTATCGATGTTGTGAGTACTAATGTATATCTCCTATTTGAGAAGAAGCTAAAGAGAGGAACGGAAATTTCTTTCCCCACTCTAGAGGTACCCTATTAATTTAAATACAAGTTTTTTTTTCTTAGAAATTCTCTACAAGGTTTTCTTATAGTTCTACATCATTATTTAAGGGCTCTAACATAATGCATGAGAGTACAAAGATAAGTTCTTTGGCCATGTAATGAATGCCTTCGCCCTCGTTGGATGGTGCTTCCAAATATCATATTCAAGTGTACAAGCAAGCCTCACTCATATGCAATATACAAAAGCTCCCATGAAGCTGAAACTTGATTAAAAAAAGAGAGAGTGAACCACAAGAAGTTACAAATGAGGATAAGTTCACTTTTATAGGCGAGTTTTAAAAAGTGACCCTCTATGCACTCTAATGTTCGTCCTAGTTAAAAATAGATCCTCAACACTTAATGTTCTTCGTAGTTAAAAGTAGTTCTTCAACACTCATTTAATATCCTATTTGAATCTAGAATAATTGTGCAAAAATTTAGAGGATTAGAGAATCACTCCTTTGGCTCCATTACTCCCTGGATTCACATGAAATGGGATCTGGACATATTTCTTAAGAGGTGGTTTTTATACATACTTGGCTAAATTGAAGGGGACTTTAGAAAATTTATGGCCCCAAGTGACCACTTCCTTTGCTTAGACATATCCATCTTAGTAATTATCTTCTATTTGATACAACCCTAACAATCTTTTCTCTCTTCGACCTTTAAAAACATCTTTAGTGAGTATCTATCTCCAACATGTGTATTTTGTGATGCTTGTCCCTAAATTTATGAAAGAGGGCGTTTAATCCACTTGTCCATAATTTTTTATGAAATATTGATGATTTGTTTTTGAATCTCACTCTCTTTTATATGTGGTCGCAAGGGGTGCTTCACTACGAAGTGCAAGATGCTTTGAGCAAAGAGAAAATTAGATTGCGTTGCTATCCCTTGGTTTGAACGTGTTTGCTTTGAACTTATTTTTCTGTATCACGAAGATAAAGTGATGTTTGAAGCGGGGAGCTTTTGGATTTCCTAATTCTTTTGGCCACAGGATCAAGGGAAGATTTAATGAACCATTCTTACCACGAGCACTCAAAGCTAGCATGATCTCTCCTTCCAAATTTCTTTATCGGGCCTCACTTATGATCTTCTGAATCACTTCTGATCATGGCGAATAATATTTTATATCGATATTTCTATTTTTCCTCACTTCCAATGTGCAAAAGACAAAAGCTGTGCAAATGACAAAAGCAGGAATACATGGTTTTTCAAACTCCAGAAAAAAGCGAAGAGCAATGAAGATATTATTTGTGGTAACACGATTCCTTTTTTTTTTTTTTCTCACAGGCAACTAATGATAGATCTCGCAACATATGCGCATGGGATACGACAAAAGAACCTGAAAATGACATGGAAGTTGGTCCTACTTACTAAGAAAATATCTCCGTCAAACAGCGCATGACATTGTCGTATCTCGTGTGTGTGTATATATATATATATATATATATATATATATATATATATATATATATATATATATATATATATATATATATATATATATATATATATATATATATATATATAAAAGAAAGTTGGATCTCTCTCTACGTGTGTGTATTCGTATATTTGTGGTAGTATATATTTTTCTTATTCTATATGGTTGGCATATGTGCATACATTAACTTTTATTGGTATCTTTGTGTTATGATGATATTATATAATACAAAAAAGATACATCATAACACAAAGATATCAATAAAAGTTAATGTATGCACATATGCCAACCATATAGAATAAGAAAAATATATACTACCACAAATATACGAATACACACACGTAGAGAGAGATCCAACTTTCTTATATCCGAGCATATATATCTCTCACCATAAGAAACTGCAAGCGCCATATCCTGCGTTTTCTATCAGCAATTTGATCTAATCTCTATTATAGTTTCTCTATTATAATGAAATGCAATCTTCCTTCCTTGATTATTAATCCATAAAATAGACACATATATTATAATAAAATACGATTTCTCTTCCGTCATTACTAGTTTTCATCCATGAATAAATAGAATATTATCTCGATCACACTTGCACGAAATCTACTGAAAAATGTGCACCTCAAACTAACTGAGACAGAGCAAAAAATATCACAGAACTATACTTGAGAGGTATATGCCTTAACATAAGCAATGGCTGTGGAACTTTTTACTTAAGATTTGTTTTTTTTTTTTTGGATAAGAAAGCTTTCATTTTTAAACAATGAAAAGATACAAGAAAGTTAAAGAGAATGACAAAAAAGTTTTATAATTTTTGGTCGTTTTTGTGAGAGATTTGCTTTTTAACTTATTGTTTTCTGAGATGAACACTTTAAGTTGTCTAAAGGGACGTGGTTTTTACATTCATAAATCCTTCTACCTAAACAAGTAAGGAAGTTCTCTACTGACCATGCTTTGAAGAGACTTGTTAGAGTTGACCGCACATCTTGTTTTATCAAATTTTCCGTAATGTTTCATTTTAAATAGTATTCCACATAGAAGAGTAGCGATTGGCTCTTTCATTGAGCAAAGATTCCTTTCAGTTAACTCGGTGAGCAATAACAAGAGCTTGCGGATGCTTTGCCATGTCTTCATTCTCAAAGGGTACCAAACGAAGAGGTGCCCTAATTCTTTCTTGCCATTTAAGAATCTTTTGCACCATGGAGGAGCACCATAAAATTCATTGGCTTTGACATTGGTCCGATTCCCCTATTGGAGGATGTAGTACATGAGGACTGCTTTCTTGTTCTCACTAAGTAGGTACCACAAATCTTTGAAGTTGAGGTCCCATCTAATCCATGTGCAATCCAAACACCACTTCTTGTTTAAAGCACAATGAAATTCGAGCTTCCTTTTGGTCATCGGAATATCCTCCATTTTGTTGCCATTGAGCCACTTCACATGCTTCAGATGGAGAGGATCGAGACCAAAAGGAGGTGGAACTTTGATTCGGCCCATGCATTGATTTTATGTTTTGATAAGCAGCAAAAATCTTCAAGGTCAATCGTACAACTCGAGTCTATATCTTCAAACATAATCTAATGCCTTCTAATTTTGTTCTAGAATTTCTTCCACTTTCAAAAACCTTTGTTCGAGAGCCTTTTGGCTCTCTAAAGGTTCTCATTCTCTTTGTATTAATTGGTAGAAAATAATGAAGGGAAAGTATCGATCTCCCTCTCTCTCTTTTGGCCTTTGTATTAGTTGGCAGATAGGATGGATACTTGGGATTCCCTCGACTCCCTTTCACATAATGTTCTGATTTGTGGGGACTTCAATATGGTTGAGTTTCCTGAGGACCGATGGAATAACAAAGGAAAAAATATTGACGGTCAGGAGAAAGAGATATGGGATAAAATCAAGCTCCATCTCGACCTTGTCAAGGTGAAAGACACGAAGGGGTTCTCCTGGTCAAATCTCCAATCAGGGGACTCTTTGAGGAAAGGAAGACTTGATAGATGTTACATCGATCAGAACACCATCCTTCAGTGGGGTATTCCTTCGATTTCCCAACACATGGACCTGACTATCTCGGACCACTACCCGATTACTCTGTCTTTCAAACCGATTCCCATGTCCCAGAAAGCCCCTTGGTTTCATGCTTGTCAGACATCATTTTCCCTCCCCTCTTAAGAAATTTTTGAAGTGTGGGCGGAAGTCTTTGCCTACTGTAATGAACCGGCTAAGTGCTAGAGAAGCGTAGTGGAAAGGACTCGAAAAATTCTGATCAGGACTCAAAAGTCTATAAGAGATATCCGGAAAAAAAGAAGAGAAACGGTGTACCGGAGGCTCTCATGACTTGAAGAAGAGGTGAACAAAGGTAAGTTCCATTACCAACACGGTCTTTTGAAAATCAGCGGAAGACTAAGATTAGAGGAGGAAGTTCAAAGGAAAAATGTTCAAATTTTCTTCAAAGATTGGTGGGCGGGCATTCCGATGGGATTTGGCATCTCAATGGACCAACGCTGGAACTGGGTGCTATCCAAGCTGGATAGCAAGCTGAATCATTGGAAAGGTATGCAAGTCAATTTGGCAGGGCGTGCTATGGTTGTTAACACATTTATGTTGTCTACAATTATTTACTTTATCTCGTGTTGGAGACCTAAGGACAAAGACTTGACCAAAGTGGAAAGAATTTGCAGAAACTTCCTTTGGACTGGGGACCCAACAGGAGGGGGATTCCCAAAATCAAATGGGAAACTTGCATTAGCCCTAAAGACTCAAGGGGTTTGGGAATTTTAGATATCGTTGGGTTGGCTGACAAGCTAGCGGCGAAGTGGCTTATCAAGGCCTGGAGCAATAGGGAGTCCTCTTGGGCTAAATTGATCTTCAGAAACACGGAAGACCTTACCTTAGTTGGCCTTCCAGGTTGGAAGGACATAGGGATTCTCACGCTTTTGTTCTCCCCCCACTCGGTGTTCCCTAAAGGATCTAGCCTCGTGTGTTCTTTATGGAAGAATTGGAACAAGGCCAAACAGTTCATCAGAATCAGTGATGAGTGGAAGTGGGCGATTGGGATAAGACAAAATGACTCTATCTGGTTCCCGATCTACGGCATTAGGGGGGTGGAGTCTTGGAGCCTCCAAACTGGAAAGCGATTATGGAACAAGGGGTTCAAACAGTGGAAACAACTATGGAAACAAGAGACCAGCAAGTGGATTAGGTTCGAAGAATTGGATCCGAGACTGAGAATTACCCTTGAGGAATGGACTCTTCTCCAAAGCAGGTGTTTAGCATGGGACCGCTCAACTATCCGCCTTCTCTGTGGTCAGGATCTTCCTTTCTTGGAGGGCCTCAAATAGAGCAATGGTAAGAAGCTATCCAGAACTCCCAACTTCAAAGAGAATTTAGATGTTCACCACACTCTTAACAAGAGATGGTGCCTTTCTTGGACCAAACTACGGTGGGAACTAAGATTCATGTCTATTCGGCACCCCCTAATTGAGGTCAAAAAGTCCGTTCTCATGTGGCAGATCTTGCATAAAGGTATCTGGTCCAATGCAAGGGCTAACAAAATCTGTGGTGTGCCGCCATGGTGCAAGCGCTGTCATCGATGCATCGAAGATTTAGTTCACCTATTCTTCGACTGCCCCAAGTCTCGTGTTATCTGGCGTCACGTGACCTGTGTATTGAGACTCTCGAACGAAATCAATTGGCAACAGGTGATGTTGGGCGAGGCGGTCGGATGCTCATCGAGGCTATGGAATGCCATCAAGGGTGAGACTCTCTGGAAGATTTGGAGGAAGCGATGTGCTGTCAATTTTGGCCAAACTCCTAAGGAATAGTCGATCGAGAAATCCTTGTTTCTTCTAGGTAAAAGAATCTCCCGAGATAAGAGATCTCCGCCGTTTAGACATCACTGTATTTATCTCCTCGAAAACAACAAGTTGAAACCCAAATGGGTCGCACATGAGGGTGATGATGAATTTATCTGCCTCATTTGTAATGCCCTCTAGGCTACCATATTCCTCCCCTACTTTGTGGGATTTGGGGGGTCCCATGGGCACTAGTCCCATCCACTTGTGACCTTTCTTCTTTATTTTAATTAAAGTTCGGGAGATTAGGCTAAAGCCGAACTTCCTTTTATTAAAAAAAAAAATATCGATCTCGTGAACGCAAAAGTAAATCCTTTCTAATATATAATTTGCGCCACAGTATTTCAGATATAATTCATTACATAATATTGCTCATATCCATTGATTTTTCACTTTTTCACTTTTTGATTCATCTTCTGCTGCCGAAAAGGAGAGAGGTCATGGGTAGAGTCATCGTCTTAACCGGACTTACCTTCTGCATCGAAGAAAAATTCACGCTGTTGCCCGTACACTCAATATATCTCCCGAGTCCCGTGCATTCATGTGCACGGTTTTTTTAACAAACCAACCGTTTGATATGACATTCATTCTGCATTGATGAACTTCTTTAACGTCTAATGTCTAACTCCGTGGACCGTAAGCGAAGACGAGCGAAAAGATGACAAAAGCATACTTGCTTTTTCTTTAGATGCCGGGTCGAGCTGAACCAGCTTCTCCGTCAAGCCCCGACAAGAAACCAGCTTTTCCGTCAGCGAAGATATTTTCTGTGTTGCAACTTCTTGGAAGGTCAACTTGGATATTTCTCCAGGGGGAGTCCTTTTCCATGTTTTTTTTTTTTTTTTGACAAACCAACAGAGACGTTTAAATTAACCGAAACATGTCTTATCATATAATAGTCGAAGTAGAACACCTCTCAAAGGCCATATATTTGCCTTCTACGAAGTATATAATGCTAGACCGATAACGCTATATACTGGGTTAACTCGCATGAAGCTTAGTATTCTGTCTTTCATCATGCGCAGCTTTGAAGGGATATCTCAAAAAAGCTTACGCCGAATGACCTCACGACGAATTTAAACAAACCATAAATAAGTAGATCGACAGAATATCATGGAATAATACGTAACGTTGAAGGCACAAAACGTACATTCATCTATGCAAATGTAAAATAGTTGTGGTTCTGTTATGACACTCATTGCGAAGAAAGTTAGCATACGATGTCCTTAAATAATTCGATAGAGTTTCTAGTATATCCTCTAGGTTTTGATCATTTTCTTGGATCCAAGAGTTTATAGTAGATCATCTAGGTTTTGATCTGAGAAGATCTATGGTAGCCCATTCCTTTCAAACTCAAAGTCAGTTTCAAGGAGGTAAATCTCCAATGTAGCTCTTCAAGTTGTTCAAAAAGCTTATAGCACTGATTCGAGGAATTGGTTCCATCATTCTGAATGTCTAGAGATTAAATTCCACAACATTCACACCATCACTTTTTGTACTTTCTATAGCGAAATTTTAAAGGATTACGGAATCACTTCTTTAGCTCCAGTACTCCTTGGATTCACATGAAATGGGATTTGGACATATTTCTTCAGAGGTGGTTTTTATACATACTTGGCCAAATCGAGCGGGACTTAAGAAAATGTGTGGCCCCAAGTGAGCACATCCTTTGCTTAGACATCTCCATCTTAGTAGTTATTTTCCATTTGATAGAAGTCCAAAAATCTTTTCTCTCTTCGACCTTCAAAAACATCTTTAGTGAGTCTCTATCTCCAACAGGTCTATTTGGTGATGCTGCTCCCTACAATTATAAACGAAGGCGTTGAATTCACTTGTCCATACAACTTTATGAAATATTGATGATTTTGTCAATCCCACTTTTTTTTATATGTGAGGTTTATCAGTCCGCGCTCTATGCACTCCATTGAATTCCATAGTCCGTTTATGTATGTATCTCATTTGCACTTTATATACCTGTTAAGGGAGATATCATTCTGATATCAGTAGTTGAAGTTGAACTGAATTATGAGATCCCTATGAATCGGACTAGTCATGCAAAACGGAATGCCATTAAGTGATAATTATCTTTAATCAAGACAAGTTATGCAACATACATAAAAAAGCACCAACATTGATTCACAACTTGGCCTTTGTCGGAAATTATCAATTGCCTTCAACATATCTATAGGTAAAGGTGCGAAAAATAGAATTACAAACACTCATAGTTCACCAATTTAAATACTTGATATGACGAGCATCAGAAATATAACGAAAGGAAGAGCGTTGAACTCCTATGAGCAAATTCAATAAATCTTGGTATCTCTACTATTACAAGGATTCCTCTTGCCGCATAAATCAAGTAAAATGAAAGAAAATAATTAGAAAGTATTTTCAGACTTATTACATTTTTGCTCACTTCATTTCACGTGCTTTTTTTAAAATAAAAGGAAGTTTGGCAATAGCCTACTCTCTGAGACTTTAATTAAAATAAAGGAAACAACTATACAAGTGAATGAGACTAGCACCCATGGGACCCCTCGAATCCCACAAAGCAGGGGAAGAACATACAAAGTTAGAGGGTTTTAGAAAGGAGGTTGATAACCCTCGTGTCCCCCTCATGTAGGGCCCACCTTGATTGAATCTTGTTGTTCTCGGGAAAAAACACTCTACGATGTTTAAAAGGTGGGGATTTCTTACAATTGGAAATTCTTTTGCCAATGAGGAAAAGCAATTTCTCAATAGACCATTCTTTAGGACGGTTTCCAAAATTCGAAGCACACCTTTCTCTCCAAATCTTCTAGAGGGTCTCACCTCTTATAGCATGCAAGAGTGGTGAGGAGCATCCAATCGCCTCCCCCAATAATGCTTGCTTTTAATTGATTGGTTCCTGTAGCAGTAAGACTTTTTCAAGGATTCTCACGATGGAGATACATTTGGGGCATGAGAAGAAGTTGTGTCCCAAATCCTCAATGCCATGACAACACCGTTTGCACCATGATGGGGCCCTAAAAATTTTTCTAGCCTTTTTATTGGACCGAATTCCCCAGTGGAGGATTTGCCACATGAGCATCCACATTTTTATCTTGATGAGGGAATGCTAGAGAGACATGAATTTCAGATCCCATTGCAAGCCCATCCAGTTAATGTTATGGTTAGTGTCCATGTGAAAGGCCAAATGGCCAATGGACACTTCTTTGTACATGTTCTTTAATAAACCATATAGTGGCTTGGTCAGCCATAGACTCTAAGTTGCACCACATTTGTAAGACCTAGGAAGTCTGTCTTCGTGCTCCCTCTGTAGTATGTTTTTCCTACGTATTTTGCATGCTCTATGTGGAGTAACGTGTGCAGCCTTAGGAGCTCAGTTTTCTACTCCAAGGATATCGTCGTGCAGCTCTTGAGAAGGAGAGTGCACCGTGGTGCATCGCCATTAAAGTACTTCACTTATATCAGAGAAATTCAACACAAAAAGCTTTGTTCCTTTTGTGCGAGTGAAGCAAGCACCCCCTGGCTTTCTCCAAGGCTTACAACTAAGGTTCCAACCAAGGCATAAACCTTGGCATACCTTTTCATCTGAGTCATCGAAGTCACCATTGGCACTGTTGGCTATGCACGAGGGAGGACCTCAAGGATCAAGGAAGATAGAGGTTCCCCGTACTTCCTAGGAGGTCACCCATCCCAGTACTATTCCCCCCGAAGCTCGCTTAACCGTGGCAATCTCTTGCCACTAAGCTACACTTTTGTCGTGTCTGAAGAAGGGGAAAGACTAAGATTTACATTACCTTGAACATGATTTGGTCCCTCAAAGCTTCATTCCTTGCTTTCAAAGCTTGTTTCTAAAGCATTTTTGGGGTGTCTTTTGGAGGCATTTTGGAGTACTTTCGCACATAGTTCTCTTCACACAGGTCCAAGAAAATCAAGAAGAGTATTCTTTGTACTTCTTTGACAATATATACCAATCTTTGGGGATGAGTTTTCAGCCACACTCATAACACTACAGGTTTCTTGAAAGGTTTTCAGTTTTGCTGGGAGCAGCCGCATCAAATTATGCAGGTTTTTTTAGCATAAAATATCAGAGTCGACAAACACTTGTAGGTGTTGCACTACAACATATCAACTGAATACCGACGGTCAGTGTACCGACATGGAGCTGTCGGCATCGGTATACCCCTCGGGAAATTTGGGAAAGCTGCATTGCCTCAGAATCATAGCCGCGTCGGTTCAGATTCACAACGTCGATATAAGCGTCGGTATATGCGTCGTATACGTGTCGGTAATTTGCTGAAACTACCGACGCATATACCGACGCATATACCGACGTATATACCGACGCATATATCGACGCTCCCTTTTTAACTGGGCCCGAACCCGAAATTCATCATTTTCGAATGTAGAACTCCCTTCGAGCTCGCGCGCGCCAATAGCAGAGTAGAACTCTGTTTGTTACCTCTCTCTCTCTCTCTCCCTCTCTCTCCCTTCCCTCTCTCTCTCTCTCCCTCCCTTCCCTCTCTCTCTCTCTCCCTCTCTCTCTCCCTCCCTCTCTCTCACTATCTCTCTCTCTCTCTCTCTCTCTCTCTCTCTCTCTCTCCCTCTCTCTCTCTCACTCTCTCCTCCTGTCTCTCCCTCTTTCTCTCTCCCTCTCTCTCTCTCTCTCTCTCTCTCTCTCTCTCTCTTTATACATACCTCTATTTTTGTAGATCTGAAGTTTTGGTTTTGCTAATATGTTCTTTGTTTGATTTTGCAGGAGAATTTCGCATCAAAGCTTTGGAAATTCGACGAAGAAGCACTTCAAGTGGAATACCTGCACATACATCAATGTAAGTAAAACTTATATCACTTTATATTTTTGTATATTTTTATATTTCTTTATATTTTTTTTTTATAATATCTTCTCTTTATTTTTGTTTGAGAGAGAGAGAGAGCGAGAGAGAGAGAGGGATATGCATATGCATACATGCATGCATATGCATACATGCATGAATGCACATGCATACATGCATGCATGCATATGCATACATGCATACATGCATGCACACACATGCAATACATGCATGAATGCACATGCATACATGCATGCATGCATACATGCATACATGCATACATGCATGAATGCACATGCATGCATATGCATTCATGCATGAATGCACATGCATACATGCATGAATGCATATCCATACATGCATGCATGCATATGCATACATGCATGTGCATGCATGCATGCGCATGCATGCATGCACATGCATGTATGCATATGCATGCATGCATATGCATGCATGCATGTGCATGCAATGCATACATGCATGCATGCATATGCATACATGCATGTGCATGCATGCATATGCATACATGCATGTGCATGCATGCATATGCATGCATGCATATGCATTCATGTGCATACATATGCATGCATGCATGCACACACATGCATGCATGCATAAATGCATACATGCATGAATGCACATGCATGCATATGCATTCATGCATGAATGCACATGCATACATGCATGAATGCACATGCATACATGCATGAATGCACATGCATACATGCATGCATGCATATGCATACATGCATGCATGCATATGCATACATGCATGTGCATGCATGCATATGCATACATGCATGTGCATGCATGCATATGCATACATGCATGCATGCATATGCATACATGCATGCATGCATATGCATACATGCATGCATGCATATGCATACATGCATATGCATACATGCATGCATATGCATACATGCATGAATGCACATGCATACATGCATGAATGCACATGCATACATGCATGAATGCACATGCATACATGCATGTGCATGCATGCATGCATACATGCATACATGCATGCACACACATGCATACATGCATGAATGTATACATACACATGCATGCATACATACACATGCATGCATGCATACACATGCATACATGCATGAATGCACATGCACATGCATATGCATACATGCATACATACACATGCATGCATGCATACACATGCATACATGCATGAATACACATGCACATGCATATGCATACATGCATATGCATACATGCATACATACACATGCATACATGCATGAATGCACATGCACATGCATATGCATACATGCATGCATACACATGAATGCATATGCATACATGCATGAATGCACATGCATACATGCATGAATGCACATGCACATGCATATGCATACATGCATGCATACACGCATGCATATGTATACATGCATACGTACGTAAGCAAGCATATGTACATGTATGTATACAAGCAAGCATATGCATAGAAGCATATACAAGGAAGCATATGTATATGTATATGTATGCACGTATACATATACAAGCATATGTATACGTGAATGCATATGTATACGTGAATGCATATGTATACAAGCATATGTATACGTGAATGCATATGTATACAAGCATATGTATACATGAATGTATATGTATACAAGCTTAAGCATGCATATATATACATTGGATGAGATGAGATCTTCATATTGCATCAGATGGGATCTCCACGTACACCATGGGGTGCACACAATCAGGATGAATCAAAGATATATCATATCCGTAATGGAGCTCCTGTTATGGATGCGGCGGGAAGTCAATGCGGCAACGTATACGACAACTCTGCTCGATCGAATTCGGTCATTCAGTATTTGTTAAAATGGACCGAACAGGATAGAGACTCTAAAAATCATATCACACAATGCATATATGAAGAGTACCGGCCAGCACCTGGCAATCCAATTGTGAGTTCTGATTGGATACAACATACAGCACGCGAGGTGATGTCGCATCGACGATCGGAAGCTCGCGATGCTTTCAAAGCAGGCTTACCGAAGCCTGTATGGCTAGACACCGAAGAATGGGAATCGATTCAGGATGAGCATCAACATACTCCTGATCGGTATCGACAACAAAGAGATGCGGCGGCCACTCGGTTAGATATGGTTGGAACGTCGCATTTAGGTAGCGGTGGATACGACAGTATGCGCTACCAATTTGTAAGTATGATGTTAATTATTGAAGTTGTTTGTGTTAAGTATATTATGTATATTCATCTAACATTTTGCATATTTACTATAGGAGTTGGCAGTGGGTCGTCCTCCAACGCGAGCAGAAGAATCGTATGGATATCAACATGAATTGACTGCACTGTTACAAGACATAGAGGGGCACGGTGCAATCGTCTCATGGGAGAATATTCTTGATTAGGTAAAGTTATATCTTGGTTTTGTGTTTCTAGTTGTTGTTTATAAATGTCATGTTAATTGGTTTTATTTTATACATATGTTTTGTTGCAGGATTGTAGGTGTAAATATTTTGATCAATGCCACAATTTTGTATCACACTCCCATACGACAATCATGAACCATAATTTTGTATTCGATTCCTATATGGAAGTGTTTTGTCACATTGCCACAATTTTGTATTACACTCCTATGTGGCAATGATGTACCATAATTTTGTATTCGATTCCTATATGTAAGTGCCATTTATGGAATATACGACTTTCTGTACATGAATCATTGTTCATTTTTGTTCATATAAGTTTATGTTTTGGTTGCCATTAGAGTACATAACACATGTACTCAGTTGGGCAGAGTGTATTGTGTTTTGCTAAACAACATCATGCTATAGCAAAAGACAACACACTCTGCCCAAAAAATTTTGTGCAGGTTTGGTCGTCGGTATAAGCGTCGGTACATCTTGTATGGTCGTCAGTATATGCGCCGGTACACCCAGCTGGGACGTCGGTATAAGCGTCCGTATAACCGTTGTCGTCGATATTTTCTCTCCTCTCTCACTTGTGAAGGCCTACAAAAAAAACATATTTGGTGAAGGTAGCCAGAATTCCCCGAGAAGTCCAGGATGCATCAAGGATGTCAAAGGAAGGTCACATACAAAGTTTCAAAGAAATCAAGAAATTCCATGGTAGCGGTCAAAGTTGGTCAAAGTTGGGAAATTAGGGCAAAAATTTCATTGTCACCAAATTAGATGAAAATCCATATACTTGTAAAGATTTTCAAAGGTAGTCTATAGCCCAAATTTCAGCAGAAAATGGATTTTGTAGCACATTGATATGCTATGTTCATTTTGTAAAAATGTATTTTTTCTAGTTTGACCCTACAAATTCTTGTATAGAAATTTATGTTAGCCATATGGTTTGGCATGTATAAAGATCATATGTGGCTACTTATTTGTACAAATTTTCAAGGCCATCAGAGCTTCCTAGAGACCTTCAGGCCACCTTGCAAGCTTCCAAATGTAGTCAAACTTGTACAAGGGAGATTCAGATGGGAGTTATTTCTACATATTCTTGAAGGAGATCTTTGGAAACATAGTCCTACAATGTTTCATCTTCATCAAGGACTTTTTGGAGGGTCAAAGAGCACAAAGTCCAGTTTTCAAGGTCATCGCAGTTTTCTAGAATAAGAAAATTGAAGGCTTGAATGTCTGCCACATGTCAAAATATGATTGAACCATGTTGTACGGTCAAGATGAGCTCATATTCAAGGGTGGAGATGCACTAAAGCATAAAGGAAGGAGGATCCACGAATTTTTTCCATAAAAGAAGACCTTTTTTACAATCAAAGATCAATAATGCAGCATTTCTCCAAAAATAGTGGCTTATCTTATCCGAATTGATGTCAGCACTGATCCGACGGTCCAGATCATCCCCAGATCCAATGGTGGAGAACGAGGGCGCCTAAATTTCACTCCTTTACACTAGATTTGATAGAAAGAACAATTCCAAGCCATTGATTTGATTAATCAAATGGTTGTAATCAAAAGTAGTGATCCTAGAGTTGAGAGTTGATTTCTCTAGATCCAAGGGCCCAAATTCATTCAAAAAACTATATAAACCCCCCTCCAAACTCCTAGAGCATCATTGTTAGGCATCCATAGGGCTCATGCTAGCTTACGGTTTCCTTGAGACGATCACCCTCGGTTGAGCGAGTGAGGATCCAAGGTGAGCTAGTATGAGTATAGAGCCTAGTTTCAAATTTAAGTTAGAACTCCAATCTAGGATAGGCTCTTGAAACCAGCATCTCTATCTTGAAACCAGTGAGTTAGAGCTGATTTTAATGAGTCTTAGACTTCTTTAGTTAGACGTTACGAGCCTAGACAGACATAGGGTCACTGGAGTGGAACTCACCTTCTTACGTGTGACATTCGGTTGAACTGTCATGGTTTGAGGGTCGGAACCACCTTTGATCAGTAGACTGCTTAGCATGACGTACCACTACGATCTTTTACATGTAACTTAATTCAAATTGTTTTAATTCATGTCACTTTTCACTTGTCTCTTGTCACCTCTCTCAGTCTCTTAAGTATTTTTACATGTCTTCTATTTCTTCTATGTGTGAGAAGGCTCCGCAGTATTGCGTTGAACCAGTGAGGATGTTTCTTTGAGCTTGTGAGTAAAATCCATCATCATAATTCACTTGCATGCATATAATCCATACAAATCCATACATATTTATTAGTTTCTGAAAGTGTATAAGAAGCTCCAATATTGGACCATTCTTCCTTTCGAAACTGATTTATGTGTAAGGATTCCATCTACTCTCGTCATGCATACATATCATCCAAAGAAGTCTATACCTATGGATTAGAATTAGGAAGTGTTTAAGAAGCTCCTCCAATGGACCATTCTTCCTTCCAAATTTGATTCGTGTGTATGGTTCTCTTTCATTCTTATCATTCATGTCATCAATCTAACTTGCACACCTACATTCCCATTCCCATAATTATTTCAACATCTCTCTTCTCCATACTCAACATTAATTTCACCTTCACATCTTTAAACCTTCCAACATTCATTAGCTTCATACACCCTGTGTGCCACGACCGGACCCGATCCACCCGGATTGCGATCACCTCCACATTTGAACCCGACGTGAAACACTTCGTGGTATTTGCTTCTGATCTTGTTGGGAGGTTGTGATCCATATCCTTTGTTTCATATTTTTCATCCTCATCATATCATCATCATCATTCTTGAGTGTTGCACTGGATTTCTCACAATATCGTGCACATCTTCGTCGCGAAGTAAACACATTTGTGAGAGATCTAGGACATCGTGCATCACTTGCTTATTCACATAAGATGGAGGAAGGATTCAAATCCCTTATTGTTGAGAAACAAGGCCAAAGAATAGTCTCTTCTATGTTGAGAGAGAAGGGAAAATTCAATGGCATCAACATCACAAGCTACTTAGATTTGTTTGAAGAGCAAGCTATGATTTTTGGTCTTCCTGAAGATCTTTTGATATCATTCTTTGAACGAATTGTTGATAGCCTCATAAACCGTGTCACTCAATATGATAGTCTTCCTTGGAGTGATTTTAGAAAGGAGATGCTCAAAGAATTCTATCTTGAAGATTATAGCCAACATAATCGAGATGGATTCTTACGATGGGTCAATTCTCCAAAGCCTAGTAGCTCTATTACTCACTTACAAAATGAGTATATTAGACGCTATGAACAACTTCCTGATGAGGATAAGATAACTTTGGAACCTGATCTTGTGATCAATTTTCTTAAGCTTCTTCATCCTGAAACTCGTAGGGAAGTTGAACGGCGATTAGAAGAACCAGATAAGCGCTATGGTCTTACTGACAATTGGCAAAAAGTGCGTAAAGTAGTAGAGGTTGTAGCCCATAGACATCAAAGACAATCCATGCTTTATGAGCAAACTAGTCTTCCTCAAGCTAGCCTTCCACAAATTAAGGAGCAATTTAGAGAACAATCCCATGCTATGCTTTTTGACTCTACTCCTATTCCTCAAATGATGGAGCCTACTCAAGGTTTTAAAGTAGAGCCAAATAAAAGTGTAGTTGAACAATCTCAAGTGGATATTCTCACTAAGCAAATGGAAAGTCTTATTGCTACACAATCCAATTTGGCCAAGACTATAGATGCTTTACAATCTAATTACACCAAAACTTTCCAAAATCAAATGAACCCAATGACTTTTCAAGAGCCTAATCAACATGTTATAGCTACCAATCAAAATCCACAAGTAGCTCCTACTCAAGCATATCAAGTTCCTCCAATGCATAATCCTCCCATGCATAATCCTTCAATGCAAAATCCTCATCCTCATGTGCAAAATCCTCAAATGTATCAAAACCTGTATCCTCAAGCTTCTCAAATAGCTTTTCAAAATCCTCAAAATCAAAATTTTCAAAATCATCAACCGTATAATATGGAAGCTCCTCTTGCACCTCAAGTACCACATGTTTCTCCCCAAGCTCCTCAAATACATCAATTGCATTTTCAAAATCCTAGTTATCCTGTTCAAGCAATACCTTATCAACAAAATCCTCAATTTCAAAATTTCCCACCACAAGTTAATCAAAATCCTCAAAATCAAAATGGTTTTGTGCGTGGCCCTCGTAGGTGTCCTTGGTGTGATTCGTTAGAGCACTTTTTGAGAGATTGCGAACTATTGAAGGATGCTAAGGAGCAACGACTAGTAATAGACATAGACAAGAAAATCTGTGACTATCGATCTAGGCTACCTTTGCAAGGAAATTATGGTAAGGGAGGCATGGAAAAACACTATGAAAATATAACCATAACGGATGTAGGAACTAGAGGAGTGAAACTAGAAGCTCTTGATGAACAAGTGGAATCAAGTAAACCCACAAAGGAAGGTGATTTTTCCATAGAGGCTTTAGTAAGAGCACGAGATGAGATTAGGAGAATAACAGCTTGGGAATCACCAATAGAAGATCAATCTCTTATTTCTCACATATCAATGTAGAAGAAAAACGAAAAAGAGATGAAGCTAAGCCTAGTGAAAGAAGAGTGACTCGAAAACAAACCTCAGAGGGAATAGAAACAATCATAGAGCAAGGAGAAACATCACAATCTAAAGATAAAAAACAAGAATCAGAATCCAATGAACAAAAACAAGAGGAGAAACAAAAAGGGAAGAAGACAAAGCAAAGAAAAATAGAACCAAAGCCTTTAGATAAACAAGAACAATCAAAACAAACTAAAGACCAAACACGAGAACATGAACAAAAACAAGACCCTGAGCAAAAACAAAAGAAACTAAACAGAAAACGTAAAGCCATCTTGATTTCAGAAATTGAGAGAAAAATAGATCCTATGGAGATTTTAGATGACATTTTGCTTAAGAGTCAAGTGACTATGTCTTTAGAACAAGTTTTCTCTATTGCAAAGCCTGTTTTTAAAGATAACTTTATCGGCCTAATTAAAAGGAAGAGGTTTCCACTTAATCTAGATACTGAGATGCAAGATTCTCTAGATCAAGATCAAGCTATGAATGAAGCCTTAAACTTTGATGAATCTGATGAAGAGGACTTTGATGATGATGAAGTAAATGTTAATAAAAATTTCTTGGGACCTATTCAACCTGACCATGAAAATCATGAAAACAATCTTGAAAGTCACTTTAAAAGAACATTTTGGTCTAGAGGTACATCAGAGATGCATGTTAAAATAGGAAATGATAAGAACACTATCACTGTAAATGCATTAGTAGATTCCGGCTCTGAAATCAATGTGATTTTAAGAGAAGTCTATGATAAGTTTCGATGGCCCATAGATAAAGATTGTGGATGGCGTATGAGAACTGCAGATAATGGTGTAGGTACCCTGTATGGAGCTTGTGCTAGTGTGCCCATATCCATAGGAGGAATCACAGAAGAGTTTCACTTTTTTATTCAAGATAATTGCTCCTATGAAGTTCTCTTAGGTCAACCCTTTATTTGTGAGAGTCGTATGGAAACTAAAGCCATGGATGATGGGTCTACCTATGCTAGATTTAAGTCTAAGGATGGAATGCAATCACTTCAAGTCATGACAGTAGGAGTGAATCATCCTAGGAATCGATTGTCAATTAGAAAGAAACCTATTGTTACTCAGGGTCATGAGCATGCTTGTAGTGATTTTGCACCTCGATTCATGTTTGGAGCTACATATGATCAAAATTTCGGATAGAATCCATTGTTGAGCGGGACAACAGTGGATATTGGTTTGAGATCTCGCATCCAACCAACATGTACAATAGTTTGTCACTTTGTTTTCCACATTCTAGATTAGATTTTCTTCATAAGAGTCAATTGTCCAAGTCTTTTATCCAAAAAACCCAAAAAAATTATAAAAACAACAAAATCATGGAACATGATGAGAACATTGAGCATGTGATTGAGACATCTCATTGTTTCTCTACTCTTGAGGAGTTAGAGTTATGTCTTCAACAAAATTCTAATTCCCATATTATTCTGATTTCTTCCCTTGATGAGTATGCTCTAATCCAAGAGTATGCTCTCAATGGTGACAAGTGCTCAAAATTTAACCAAACACATGATGCCTTAGTTGAAACAAAGTACAAAACTGCAGATAAAAAAATCAAACCCATAGCTCAACCATTACCTCAAGGAAGTAATGAAAAAACTATTGATATGAAAAATGATCCAATTCTTCGGGATAAGAAAAACATAGGATATACATTCACGGATGAGACAATCAAACAGGTGAAAATTGGTAGAGATGATGACTTTCTTTTGCCACCAGAGAGAGATAAATTTGAGAGAGTCATACGTAGCCATGGAAAAGCCTTTACTATGTATCCTCATGAGATTGGTTGTGTAAATCCTAAGCTAGTTGCACCCATGATAATCGTTACTATTCCACATATTCCATGGAATCTTCGTCCTATACCTGTTCCAAAGGCTCACTTACCTGAGCTAATGAAACTACTTAAGGAGAAGATAAACATGAGAATTTTAGAGCCATCTTTTGCACCTTACTCAAATAGATGGTTCACTGTGCCTAAAAAGAATGGGAAACTACGTTTTATTCAAGATCTCCAACCCGTCAATAAAGTCACCATAAGGAATGTAGGAACAGGACCCATTGTAGATGAGTTTGCTTAATCATTTTCAGGACATTCTATCTATTCAATGGGTGATCTATATTCTGGATATGACCAATTCCAATTAGCAATTGATAGTCGTGACATAACCACAATGAAAACTCCTTTAGGCTTAGTGCGAATGTGTACTTTACCTCAAGGAGCGACTAATTCTGTGGCTCATATGATGAGTGCTATGAATATGGTCTTACATGACTTTATCCCTCATATAACTATGCCATTCATTGATGATATTCCAATTAAAGGGAGTGAGGAACGTGTAAAGGACATTACTTTAGATTCATCGGGATGTCGTAAATTTGTTCTTGACCATATCTCTGATTGTGAAAGAATATTTCAACGATTTGAAGAGGTAGGTCTCACATTTTCCATAGAGAAATCTGTTTTTGGTGTCAACGAGGTACTTATTGTTGGACATTTATGCGGCCATTATGGTCGAAAGCCATACCCACAAAAAGTTGATGCCATTAGCAAGATTTCTGAAACATGTAACAACGTGAGTGAGGTACGTAGATTTCTTGGTGCTTGCATCTTTTATGTTATTTGGATCCCTCACTTTGCTCATGTTGCTGATTGTCTTTATGACTTGTTGAGGAAGAAACGAAAATTTATTTGGACTGACAAACACACTCAAGCTATGCGTAAATTGAAGAAATTATTGCTTGAAGCTCCCATCCTTAAGCGTGCAGACTATTCTGCTAACAAACCTATTATATTGACTGTTGATACTAGTCCTATTGGTATAGGTTGGGTCATAAGTCAAGATGATAGTGAAGGGAATAGATATGCAATTAGGTTTGGTGCCAAAATTCTACATGAAACACAACGAAAATATCCACAGATCAAACGAGAACTATGGGGTATGGTAACAGCTTTGAAAACAGACAAAGAATATTTCATTGGTGCAAATGTCAAAGTTGAGACTGATTGTTTGCCTCTCATTGGAATGATAGCCAATTGTTCATCTCCTGATATAGCCATGCTTAGATGGATCTCATATATTAAGTTCATAAATCCTGAGTTAGTTCATATTTCAGGTAAGTCAAACTCAGTTGCTGATATGTTATCGAGAGCTAGATTTGATGATGATCTTGAAAGTGATCTAATAAAGAATGTGAATTTAGTTGACTATGTTCCACATATATATGAGTATGAGAAATTTCATGAGTCTGAGTACGAAGATGAATGGAGAGACATAGGAAAGTATCTCAGTACACTACAACCATTACCTAGCTGGACTACGAATAGATTCCGTAACATTAGGAAACGAGCTTATAACTTTTTCCTATGTAATGGTTATCTTTGGAGACATGCTAAGGGTAAGGTTAAGAATCCACAACGAGTCCTAGGAAAACGAGGTCTTCAATTGCAAGTAATGAAGGAAATGCATGAGACATTATGGGCCGGTCATAAAGGATTTTTTGGAACATATGAAAAATTAGAAGTACCTATTATTGGCCTAGGATGTATGTTGACATTAATAGCTATGTTTCTACATGTTCTACTTGTCAAATTCATTCATCAGTCAAACATAGAGATCCGTTGCATCCTACTTATCCACCTTGTATTCACTACAAGTGGGTAGTAGATCTTGTAACTATGCCTAAAGGTATTGACAAAATGCGTTACATTGTACTTGCAAGAGAAGATTTAACTAATCATGTAGAGGGACGTGCATTACGATCTAAGACCACTTACAATGTTTGCAAATTCTTGCTTGAAGATGTCATAAGTCGCTTTGGGTACATAGAGAAAGTAGTTGTCGATCGTGGAGAGTTAAATGCGAGAGAAGCTAAAGAGTTCTTTGAGCGTCACGGTATTCGTTTGTCTCTCACTACTGCATATAATCCAGAGGCCAATGGTAAAATAGAGAGAGGGCATCCACCTATTGTGAAAGCCATATCTAAAGCATGTAACGGTGACATCAAACAATGGCCTAAATTCTTACCTTTTGCACTTTGGGCAGATAGAATGACATGCACACGTACTACTGGATATATGCCTGCTCAACTCATGTACTGTCAAAAACCATTGTTTCCAATTCAGTCTCATATTTCTGCATGGTCAAATTTGCCTTGGTCTGAAAACATGTCTACTGATGTTTTTTTGAGTTTGCGTATTAAACAGTTAGAACAAGGTAAATTAAGACTTGATGATGCTGTTGAAAAAAGAAGAGAATCTAGAATGAAGAACAAGCATTATTTTGATAAAACTCATCGATTGCGTCCTAAGCCAATTGAAGTAGGAGATTGGGTGCTCATTTATGATAGTACATTCGACTCTCAATATGATGCACACAAAAAGCTCACTCAACGGTGGTTTGGGCCATACATAGTATCAAAAGTCAACAACAATGGTACGTATGCTCTTTGTGAATTAAATGGTGTTGCACTAAAAACTTTGATTGCAGGTAAAAGGATAAAGCTATTCAAGAAACGTGATAATGACGAGTACATTTTGGATGAGGACATTGAAGAAGATGACAACAATGAGGCCGATTCATAAACAGGAGTATCCATGCTATAAAAAAATAAAAATATAAATAAAAAAGGAAAAATAAAAAATAAAAAAAAACATATAAAAATATCATTAATTTTTCAAGTTCATGTTGCTTTGTTTTTTTTCAAGTTCATTCTATTTTTCTTTTCCATGCTTGTTTCATGCATGTTTTTTTTCAGTGTTTGCATTGCATTGCATATCCACATCACTTGAGTCAAAAAGGGCAAATGATGATTTCTCTACTTGTGTAAAATTGTATCTTAAGTAGTAACTTATCTACTAAGGAATTGATTATAATCTAGGATTGTGGAAAGATAGGGCATGAAGATTTGGAGGTTTATTTTGGTGACATGACTTTCATATATAAACATGCATATGTATCCTATATCGAAAGCATAATTGTTGAAATCCTAGCTCCTGCTATTGCATGTTTCTACATCCTTAGTCCATCTCACAGCACTTGTATCGGAGTTTAAACGACTGTTCTCCGTCATCAAAAATGGTTGTACCTTGTATCGGGGTTTAACTTTTCCTCGTCAAAAAAAAAAAAAAAAAACTACATGTTACCAAGAAGTTTACACTTTCTTCCACCCCAAAAAAGTGATCGTAACCATAAAGTTGCCAAATCATCATCATCATCGGAAAAAAAAAAAAGAAAAAAGAGCAAGCCAAAGGAGGATAAAGAGGCATAGTAGAATAAATCACGGGCTATATAAGCAGATTTATGCATTAGTGGAGTTTAGTTAGATTTCCTTGCATGTTATTAGAGAAAGAGCATATTCATATTTATGTAGGAAAGGAGTTGATCTAAAATAAGCTAAAGATGAAAGATGTCTCTTGAAAATCCTAAATCTTTGTTTATAATCATATTTAAGGTAGATTGCTTTATGAAAAAGGTACAAAATTTTCTTCAAGATGAGAGGAACTGATGTTTAAAACGACTCAATACAACCACTTCCACTTCATATTGATGCTTGTTTTTTTTTCTTTCTTGTTGCCAATGTTGCTTGTTCATTTGCATATATGTTGCCTATTTGTTCATGCATATTCATGTTTCCTGTTTCAATTATTTCTTTCATGCAAATTTTGCTTCATGTCACGTTACCTACTTATTCATGCATATAATCAATTTTCCTTCCATGTTTCTTATGTTGCCTATAAAAGAATTTGATGCCTGGAACATTTTGTTTTTCACAGATGCTAGAGTGGCGCTTCCGGAGGAATCGCAGGTTTAGTGGGGGCGAATGTCGTCGATATTTTCTCTCCTCTCTCACTTGTGAAGGCCTACAAAAAAAACATATTTGGTGAAGGTAGCCAGAATTCCCCGAGAAGTCCAGGATGCATCAAGGATGTCAAAGGAAGGTCACATACAAAGTTTCAAAGAAATCAAGAAATTCCATGGTAGCGGTCAAAGTTGGTCAAAGTTGGGAAATTAGGGCAAAAATTTCATTGTCACCAAATTAGATGAAAATCCATATACTTGTAAAGATTGTCAAAGGCAGTCTATAGCCCAAATTTCAGCAGAAAATGGATTTTGTAGCACATTGATATGCTATGTTCATTTTGTAAAAATGTATTTTTTCTAGTTTGACCCTACAAATTCTTGTATAGAAATTTATGTTAGCCATATGGTTTGGCATGTATAAAGATCATATGTGTCTACATATTTGTACAAATTTTCAAGGCCATCAGAGCTTCCTAGAGACCTTAATGCCACCTTGCAAGCTTCCAAATGTAGTCAAACTTGTATAAGGGAGATTCAGATGGGAGTTATTTCTGCATATTCCTGAAGGAGATCTTTGGAAACATAGTCCTACAATGTTTCATCTTCATCAAGGACTTTTTGGAGGGTCAAAGAGCACAAAGTCCAGTTTTCAAGGTCACCGCAGTTTTCTAGAATAAGAAAATTGAAGGCTTGAATGTCTGCCACATGTCAAAATATGATTGAACCACTGTACGGTCAAGATGAGCTCATATTCAAGGGTGGAGATGCACTAAAGCATAAAGGAAGGAGGATCCACGAATTTTTTCCATAAAAGAAGACCTTTTTTACAATCAAAGATCAATAATGCAGCATTTCTCCAAAAATAGTGGCTTATCTTATCCGAATTGATGTCAGCACTAATCCGACGGTCCATATCATCCCCAGATCCAATGGTGGAGAATGAGGGCGCCTAAATTTCACTACTTTACACTAGATTTGATAGAAAGAACACTTCCAAGCCATTGATTTGATTAATCAAATGGTTGTAATCAAAAGTAGTGATCCTAGAGTTGAGAGTTGATTTCTCTAGATCCAAGGGCCCAAATTCATTCAAAAAACTATATAAACCCCCCTCCAAACTCCTAGAGCATCATTGTTAGGCATCCATAGGGCTCATGCTAGCTTACGGTTTCCTTGAGACGATCACCCTCGGTTGAGCGAGTGAGGATCCAAGGTGAGCTAGTATGAGTATAGAACCTAGTTTCAAATTTAAGTTAGAACTCCAATCTAGGATAGGCTCTTGAAACCAGCATCTCTATCTTGACTCACCCTCGGTGGAGCGTGTGAGTGAGTTAGAGCTGATTTTAATGAGTCTTAGACTTCTTTAGTTAGACGTTACGAGCCTAGACAGACATAGGGTCACTGGAGTGGAACTCACCTTCTTACGTGTGACATTCGGTTAAACTGTCATGGTTTGAGGGTCGGAACCACCTTTGATCAGTAGACTGCTTAGCATGACGTACCACTACGATCTTTTACATGTAACTTAATTCAAATTCTTTTAATTCATGTCACTTTTCACTTGTCTCTTGTCACCTCTCTCAGTCTCTTAAGTATTTTTACATGTCTTCTATTTCTTCTATGTGTGAGAAGGCTCCGCAGTATTGCGTTGAACCAGTGAGGATGTTTCTGTGAGCTTGTGAGTAAAATCCATCATCATAATTCACTTGCATGCATATAATCCATACAAATCCATACATATTTATTAGTTTCTGAAAGTGTATAAGAAGCTCCAATATTGGACCATTCTTCCTTTCGAAACTGATTTATGTGTAAGGATTCCATCTATTCTCGTCATGCATACATATCATCCAAAGAAGTCTATACATATGGATTAGAATTAGGAAGTGTTTAAGAAGCTCCTCCAATGGACCATTCTTCCTTCCAAATTTGATTCGTGTGTATGGTTCTCTTTCATTCTTATCATTCATGTCATCAATCTAACTTGCACACCTACATTCCCATTCCCATAATTATTTCAACATCTCTCTCTTCTCCATACTCAACATTAATTTCACCTTCACATCTTTAAACCTTCCAACATTCATTAGCTTCATACACCCTGTGTGTGCCACGACCGGACCCGATCCACCCGGATTGCGATCACCTCCACACCGTTGGTATTTCCGACGCATATACCGACGTATATACCGACGCTTATACCGGCACCATACCGGCACTTTCTTTCCGACGCATACACCGACTGTAACACCGACGTCGCGCGCGATTTCACGCCCGTTCATTTGCCTCGGTAGCAACCTGGGTATACCCTCGATATGTTGTAGTGTTGTTGGCTAGTTTTTTAACTATGCATTCAGCCTTTTAGTGTCATTTTACTGCATATACTGAGCACATACACACCATGTATGCATCTGTGGATACGACTTATGTACGTGCATGTGGTCATTGATATAGTGATTATGTTTTTTGGATGAAGCCTATTATGTTTGATAAAGAGGGTTGTGGTCAGGTTTTCTTAGCTAAGACACACCTAGATGTCGGGGTCTCTTTGGTGATGCAGGTGGAAGACTTTTCTAGCCTTGCCATAGGAGATGTATGATAGTTGCTCATAGGTGCTTGATAAGCCTAGTTGGCTTCTATTGTGTAACTGATTGCATGCAACGGAGTCAGTGATTCACTATGCAGGCAAACATGTTATTACTTGCAGTTTTATGATAGTTTGAGATTGGTCATACACTCATTTTGTAGAGGATACTTTGGCAAAGTCTTTCCTGAGTTTTGGCTTTGTCAACTATACAGTGGTCGATTTACTGCATTGATATGCTTATTCATTGGTGTTTGGACTATTCTAGCTTCATCATCATCCTATTCACTTCTCTACCATCATGGCATCCGAGTTTTCAGGCACATCTAGTGGATCAGGGTCTAGTGCCAGTGTTCCAAGGAGGAGCTATAACTTGTAGGGCAAAGACCATTTTGAGATCCAAAAATTTGATGGCACAAACTTTGCTCTAATCAGATTAAAGATGTGCTGATTCAAAGGTGGCAATGGAAGCCAGTAAATAGGATTTCAAAGAAGCCTACTAACATGGATGAAGATGATTGGGATGAGTTAGATGAAATGGCCAGGTCTACCATTTGTTTCCACATAGCAGATGATGTTTACTTTATAGTATTAGATTGTGAAAGTGCAAAGAAGCTTTGGAAGAAGTTATGCAATACATATGAAAAAGAGACAACATCAAATAAAGTATATCTGATGAGAAAATCATATGAACTCTACATGAAGGACACAGATAGTGTTGTTGCTCATCTAAATGAGTTTGATGCTATATTCCCCTAGTTACAGGCTCAGAAAATGGATACGGATAATGACATGAAAGCAGTATTGTTGTTATGCACCTTGCCATCATCATGGGATATGTTTTGCACAACTATTAGCTTCTGCAAAAAACATTCTTGTAGATAAAAATCATTGGCTAGAGCAGCGTCTCGTCGCAGCTTCATTTCTGCTATATCTGCATTAATTCATGAGAGCCTGTGTGCCTGAGCCCCTAACTGTTTTTCTCTTCTTTCAAGTTCTTGAGCTTGAAAGTGCATCGTTTTATAATAAGCCTCTCACTCCTATTTAATAGCTTCCATCCCCTTCTTTAACTGAATAGCCCAGCCAATCTCTGCTTCCAAATCATGACTTTTTTGAAAAAATTCTTCGGACACCTTCTTTAATTCTTCAATGGTGTGCATCGCCATATCTTCCATTTCCTGTCCTTTCTGCTCCACCAAAGCAAGATCTACGCATGTATCCTCTAGCAGATTTCCTAATGCAATCCTGGCATCTTCCTTATCTCGCACCATTTGTTCCAATTGAGAAATCTCTTCATCGCGAGCAACAAGGAGAACATCCTTCTCATTCAATTGGGCTTGCAAAAGACGAATCCGCTCTTCGCAGGAACTGGTCTCAACTTTTGCAGCGAGCACTTCTTCTTGAAGGGGAGCAATATTAGCTTCCATGATATCAACTTTACGCTGCAGCTCCTGTTGAAGAGATTGCTGAGCCATCTTCATCTGAAGAGGCAATTGCTGGGAGAATTGGATGAGAAGTTGGCCCATGGATGCCAATTCAGTGAACATTATGGTTGAAGGAAGAGAAGGAGGAGGTTGTGACGATGAGGCAGCGAGTAGGTGAGGTGATGATGGTGGAGAGTAGTCGGGGGAGGATAGAAGATTGGTTGATGCCTCACGAAGAGCAGTTGAGGGCTCAACGGGGGAAACTTCAATAGCATCAAGAATGTTGGTTGGAGAGGGTAGAGGGATAAGGGAATTCGGAACCAAAACTATTCCGGTCTCAATCTGTGGCATTGACAAGGCGGCTTAAGTAACTGCCTCTGCATTTCCAGTCATTTGATTGACTGCATCTGCTTGGGCACCTGCGATTGGTGAAGAAGGAGGTTGAGAGTCTGTAACAATGGTAGCTTCCACTATCTCCTTCACAGCCTCAACATGTAGTTGCTGAGATTCCTCCCGCGATGAGACTTCAGCTACATCTTCCATAATAATGTCCTTGTCCGACTGCTGATTAGGAGAGGGCGGGACAGATTCTACGTATAAGGAAGTGGCGGTGTCATGAAAGAGTTACACTTCTTGACCCGCGATGGAACCTTGCACCTGGGTTTGCGATGGGCTAATACGTCTTCATCTACGCTGAAAAATTTGGAGCAGGTCTTCATCATCGTCCTTCTCCAGCATTTGTGTAGATTCCTCATGTAGTAACATAGTAGCCATTGGGGGCGGTTGCAGAGCTTGTAGAACCGGAAGGAGAAAGGTGAGGAGATGGGGCAATCATGTATGAGGCATATCCTTCTTGGCGAGTTGTTTGGTAACAATTAAGCATTCACGGTGAATGCACCTGAAGAAGAAGGATGTGAAATTGACACCCTCTCGTGAGGCAGTATCAATCATCGAGTAAAATGGCCTCGAAATACCATACGTGCATTTTTACAAGTTTAATGCTGCTATAAGAAACTGCAGCACATGCGCTCAGGCTCAAGGCGGTAGAGAATGGCAAACTCGTTAGATGAGTGCCGGGGAAAAAGTTCCTTCATAGTTGCTATCGGAAGGAGTGGTCCATCGATCAACCCTTCCTGAGGGAGACGAAACCCCTCAGCAACCGTGTTTAGTGTAACTACTATACGGGGGTTTAAGCATGGTAATGGCCAGCACTGCTCTGTAGTAGGTGTGGCGGTGATGGCAGAGATGATTTGCGCATGGAAGGGATGACACTCCACTGAATGCGAAGGCAATTCAGCGAAGGCCAAGAGCCCACGAGTACGCAAGTACTCACTCACATCAGGAGTGAGACCTGCACGGAAGGCTAGGATGTTTGCAAGAGCTTCCATGGCGCACTCAGAGATAAGCGAAAGCACAAAGCACACACTAGTCGCAAACACACAAAAACACAATAGCGATTAACAGCGGAAAGAACAAGATTAAGTAGGAACACTGAAAAAATTAGGGGACATAAACCCTAATCATAACACAGTATTGGAAATATATCAACATAATGGCAACATGCATGTATTAACAGACGTAGCGACACAAAGGCGGCTATTAATCATGGTTAGATAAGAAAACGGAAGGATTACGGTCAGTTGGTCAACCAAAACATGGACATCAGGAAAGAGAATCAAGTGACAAGTGAAAAAGAGTAAACATAACGAAGACACCTCACGAGGTGGTAGACGACGGATAGTAGGGTCGAAGACCATTAATCACTTCAGGGAGAAGGTGACCAGTTAAGGTGGATAACTAAAAAGTTGCGGGTCCCACTTGTTCAGCAATCCGGTATGGACCAAACCATCGTAGCTTAAATTTTCCGGCCGATCTATTAGACTTAGCATTATAGAAGAGGACCAATTGGTTTACCATAAACATGGGAGTTTTGAGGAACCGATTGTGGGTTTTGGCCTATCTCAACTGGACTTCTTGCATCACGAGGAAGCTCTCTAGACGATGTTCATCCAAGGACCGTAAAGCCTCCGATCGAAAGGGAAAAGATTCTTCTGGCAAGAGCTTCCGTTCAAGGGCCACATGCAGACTGGGAACCACCAATTCCATCAGAGCAATTGCTTCCAATCCATACGCCAACTTAAAAGGAGTTGTTCCAGTCGCCACTTTGTGTGTGGTACGATAAGCCCATAGTATAGCAGGTAGAAATTGGTCCCATCTCTCTGGGCAATCTATCACCAGTTTCTTCAAGATGTTTAAGAGAGATTTGTTGGTACTCTCAGCAAGTCCATTTGCTCGTGGGTAATAGGGAGAACTCAATTTGTGCACAATCAAGAAGGTTTTAGTAAGCACTTGCATTAATGTATTTGCAAATTACGTACCTTGATCAGTAATTATCTCCAAAGGTAACCCATAGCGCGGAAAGATATCCTTCATTAAACATTTAACAACCACAGCCGCTATGGCTGATCATAGAGCCCATGCTTTGGCCCATCTAGTTGCCTAATCCGTGCATGTCAGAATATATCTATTATTGGTGACTATCATCAGAGGTGTAATTGGTTCCATAAAATTGAAGCCCCATTTCTGAAAAGGTTCAAGAGGCACAATAGGTTGAAGAGGAAATTAATGTCTCTATAAAGGTTGACCGGAACGCTGGCACTCGTCGCACTGTTGTACATACTTGGTCACGTCCCGATACATAGTGGGCCACCACAACCCACTCTGGAGAATCTTCTAGTGAGTTTGGTGAACCGAAAAATGTCCTCTAGTTGGAGCAGTATGGGCCATGGTAACGACTGAAGCAATTTTATGGGGGGGGGGACACATCTGAGTAGTACTCCTGAATGGTCCATGTAATATAATTGTCCTACAATCAACCGAAAGCATCGACTGTACATGGCTAGTCTTCGTCTAGTAGCTGAAGAAATCATACCAGGCGGACATCCACTAGTGAAGAACAGAAGCAAGGTATCATAGTAAGAAGAGGGTACAGGTAATTCCTGTTGATCATCCTATATTGTCTCTGCTACGTAGATGGCTGGTGTTGTATCATCAATTCCCTCCCGCGGCTCATCGGAATCCAACCGAGAGAGAAAGTCAGTAAGAGCGTGTGCGGACCATGGTCGATGTACGATGGAGTATTCAAATTCTTGAAGCAACAAGACCCATCGTGCTAACCGTCCTCCCAAATGCTGTTGTCACACAAGATACACCAAGGTTGCATGATCTACGTGGAAGGTGAAGCGTCTGCCCAACAGATAATGTCGATTTTTTTTCACAGAATATACTAAGCCAAGACATTCTCCTTCAGTAACTGAATAGTTACGCTTCCAATGGCACTACCGGATGCATCCACAAAGACATGAAAGGGCAATTCCCAATTTGGTGCTTGTAAAATGGGAGCCTGAGTTAACAATGATTAAGTGGTATTGCTAGATGAGCAAGCCAACACAGATGCCGTCCATTTCACCGGATTTGGCCCAAAAACCGCATCACGTCTTTAGGGGTCTTAGGAGCAGGAGCCTCTAGTACGGCCTTCACTTTATCTGGATCCACCTGAATGCCTTTTTTTAAAATAACGTGTCCGAGAAACTTGCCACAGGCTACAGAGAATACCGATTTATTCGGGTTCAGGTAGAAGCGATATTCTCAAGACTTCGAAAAGCAACACCGTAAATGGTACAGGTGTGCTGATGTATTACTGGATAACGAGAAATCATCCAGATACACTCTCATAAATGTGGTGAGATAAGGGGAAAAAATTTCCTGCATGCAGCATTGGAACGTACTGGGAGCATTGTGCAGTCCAAACCACATTACGGTACACGTATAGACACCCTAGTTTGTAATAAATGCAGTCTTGGGTATATCTTGCTCGGCCATTTGGACTTGATTATAACCATTGTATCCATCTAGAAAGGAATACATTTCCCTACCGACCATGTCGTCTAGCATGGTATCCAAGAACGACAATGGAAATGGATCAGGTACGGTTGCGGCATTGAGCTTTCGGTAGTCCACGCATATCCGCAGCTGCTTGTTTTTCTTCGGAACTATAACAATGGGAGAGATCCATTCTACATGCTCAATAGGCACAATAAATCCCACCTTCAACAACCGATCAAGTTCGGCTTTAACTTGTGCCGCATAGTTAGAATTCATCTTGTAACTGGGTTGTTCGATGGGTCTTGCATCCGGTTTCAGCACTACTCTGTGTTGATAAATCCGCGGGTCCAACCCTTTCATGTCCCTGTAGTCCCACGCAAACACATTAGCAAACTCTCGTAGCAGCTGCAATAAGTGCTCCTGGAAGGTCTCAGACAGTCCTGCTTTTATTTTTACTGGTCGTGGATTGGTTTGCTCACCTAAATTGCAGGTGATCAGCTGATATTCCAGTACATAGAACTATCGGGGTTTCTCCAAATCGTCTCCTGACTGAAGTAAGTGTTGGAGCATCGTATCATCTAAGGTCTGTTCTATGCTTGACTCATGCTCTCCAGTCAGTGGTATCACTGTACAGGCTGCCGAACTCCAATTAGCAGCCACCGTTTGTAAATCTACAGTGCCAAGTGCCATCAGATCCTTGTTGGTTGTAAGGAAAGCTTCCTCTTCATCATCGGAGAGGACATCCAGTATGTGTACAGGCTCCGCTAAATAGGGTCGTGCATGTAAGTCACAGGGTTTCATGTCGTCTAGTGGGACAACATATTTTCGGTGATTATTTTTAAAGACTAATTCATGTGCTGACCAGTCTTGCACTACCTTAGCTTGTTTTAGCCAGGGACGTCCAAAGAGCAGATTGTAGTCCAGACTAGATTCTGGTAAGTCCAGCACAACAAAGGTCATTTTGAAAACAGTTCCTTGTAGAGTGATTGGAATATCTCGCACTAAGCCCACACGATGGACTCGAGATTGATCAGCCATACGTACAAAGAATTGAACATGTTCAATTTGCATCCACCCCATCCGTTTGCAAAGCGCGGCTATTGCTATGTTTACACCAGAGCCACCATCAATTAAAACTTGTGTGATTTTATGGTTTTTGTACCATACCATAATCAGTGGTACCATGTGGTCCACCGTTGGGTCCGATTCCGGTTGGATTGTGGCTGTTGCGGGAGCACTCGAGGATCCTAGACTGACCTGCTATTGGAACTGTTGATGCATCCCAGGGAACAAAGCCAATAGTTGACCCAACGGCAATGTAATTGATGCCTTAGACAGAACGTCCCACACCGAATCAATCTTGGCTGCTTCCGGTACGATCTCCGGTATGGACTCCGGTACTGTGTGAGTTAGACTTCGCCTCTCTAGTATGTCCGGTGGTATGCTTTGCTGCGTCACTGGAATTGGGTCAGGGAATACGGTTTGCTCTTGCGTCGCCCACTTGCTTGCTCTTGTAAACACCTTCTGTTGTTCACGAATGCTGGGTTCAAAAATCTCTGCAGCTGGCTGTAATTGCTTTCCGGAACGTGTTTGGACCACTACTGCTTGCGTGTCTACTGGTGAGATATACACCAAATTTGCCATCGGATGTTGTCGTTCTTTTTTATTTTTGTCATACTCCGTTGCATCTTTGCAAAACCTTTGGATATGCCCAATTTCACCACAAAAATGACATTTAGGGGGTGGGGAAGATGTACCTTCTCTTGATGGACCTGCATTGCACCGGGCTTGTCCAAAATTATTTTACCGTCCTCCTCTATAATTCCTGTATCCCTGGTACTGGGTATTCCTCATCTGTGGTGGGACATAATGGCTAGCCGATTGCCCTTGTTCCTCGATGATGGCATTAACAGCTGCTCTGTTCTGTACCTTGGCATTGTACGGGCAAGTCTCCGTAGTGTGGTATGTTGTGTGGCAAATGGCACAATACAATTGATTCAGCGCGCATGTTGAACTATTGTGCCTTGGATTTTTGCATTTGGTATAGTATATCTGTTTCAAAGGATCCTTGTTGGACTGTCTGGACGCTTTCAGCCACTCTAGGTCTTCGGTGAATCCACCCACTTTGTTTTCTAATTGTAATGCCATAGCAATTATGGCATTCAAAGTCATTCCACCCATACACCGTATGATCATAATCTGCTTCAATTGGGGCGTTAATCGGTTGATGAACCACTACGTGATAATGTCATCTAGTAAATTTGCACGTGCTGGTGGCAACTGTTGTAAATGAGTCCGACGTAACGTGGCATAATCCTGTACATTTTGGTGAGGTTTCTACCTATTCTTCTGCAGGTAGTCAAAAATTTCGGCGAGGTTCTTCTTTAACCGCAACAATTGTAGAAATGCATCCTTCACATGATCATACTGCCAAAAAATGGTTCAAATCATTTTCGGTTAGCCATCATGCAACTTCATTAACCAAGTTTGACTAGAACACAATAGCTTTATATGTAGGATCTATGGGATAATTCAGAACTGCATAATTAATCTCAAAGGTCCGCATATGCGCATCTGGATCATCCCTTGGAAATCCTCCAAATTTGGTATATGTGACTTCCGCTGGTACCGGGTGTGGTGGGATAACCTGTTGCTGCTGATGTTGTGGTTGCGGCTGTGGCGGTGTTTTTTGTTGTTGCTGTGAGCCACTCATGGTGCTGTTGTTATTGGCGTTGTTGTTACCTTAATTTTGGGGAGGTATCTCTTGATCTTCCTGGACTGTATGGTCGACCTACTCACTTTTCGGTCCTAAAATGTCGGAATCGATGGCTTAACTTCAAATCTATGAGCCCTTCCTCAAATTTGGTGTCGAAATTAGCTAAACTTGCACCAAAAAATGGTGAACGCGTAATAGGTGTTCACTGAACAGCTCCGCAGTTTCACCAAAAAGCTTCGAATTATTACCAGCTAATACCTCTGTACAACCAAAAATCACCGTACTTTCTCCAGAAGGTACCAGACTTGCATCGGAACGCATCGAATTCTCGCCATGTGCTACCGAACTACCACCACAATTGTTGCTGGCTGACTGTATTGAACCTTCTGCAAGTGGACTTAATGGTCGTGTACTTCTACCACCAGGGGGTGTTCCTAATAGGTTCGAAAGTGCCCAGGGATGTTGATCTCTGCAGTATTTGGGGTATGATTTGTTGAAATGTGTTACAAGCATACATCAAAGAATTCTTCCTCAATCTTTAATCTTCGATGCAAACGGCTACTCCATTTCCCACAAATGGTGCTAGTGTTAAACCTTCGCCAGCTTAATCTATTTTCAGTCATGGGTTCTTGGGATGGTTAGGGGTATGTAAACAGAGGCCCTGTTTGTATTTTCCCAATCTACAGAGTAAGAAGATACTACTTCACAAAATTAACATGCTATGTTGGATTATCTTCCCAGTACTGGTTCGAATACGTTCTTCAACACACTTCCACACCAGATAGTGTACCGTACAACTTCTTCACTTATCGTGTTAATCAATTTACTTAAAACTTCATTAACTTCACTTAATGTTAGACTTAATCGATAAAATTGATAGAGGACACAGTATTACACAGAGTTTGACAAACAATGCTTCGCTTCCGGCTCTCGCCCAGACCAACAGTCCGACGACTATACCTTCTGCTCTACTCGACTCTTTCATTAATCTTTTTTTTTAAGGGTTACAACTTTGCGCTACGCCTTTTCATGATGTGTGCAACTTTTCATAGTATATATTACAAAAGTATGAGTTCCTTTCCGGCGGCTAACAGATACTTCATTGAGCTTTATTAGATTTATCTACCGAGATTGATGGCAAATTTGTTTCTTTCCAGCTCACTCATTCGCGGACATTAGGTTTTTCCTTATGTAGTGATCTTTATATATTGCACTTGTTGTATTCTTGTTTTTAGGTCATTCTTGTACATTCCTTTTTATGTAATAGAAGAAGAAGAAGAAGAAGAAGATCATTCTTCCTTGCCTCAATCTGTGTGTGTGCTTCTCCTTGAGAGTGAGAGCGTGTGTGTGAGCTCTCTTCCTTATCTCCTTCCTTGTGACATGGTATCAGAGCCAACCTGGCTGTAGAGAGCTCGTGGAGAAGGCGACGGTGAAGAGTACGCAGTAAGGCGTGGAGAAAATGCGATTCACAAACGACCTCTCTTTGCTACAAAAATTGGCATGAAGGTAGAAGACGTCAAAATATTTTCGTGAGTTATCCCTTTAGGGTCACTCATTTTTGTCAGATCAAAGTTTCAGAGCCATCTCGCCCTCCGTTTCGACCCCGCAAGGTGGGACCCGTAGAAAAACTAGGTCAGTTTCAGAAACTATAACTTGCAATCTATTCGGCAACACTCATATATTCTAGATCCAAAATTTCAAGCAATTTCATGTACTGTTGATACACAAAAAACAGTGTTTTTCTGAGATCGAACTGTCACATCATAGTGCGAGAGTATTCAAGCAGAAGTGTTGCTTGTAGTGTTTTGAAGTGTTGTGAATTGCTACAGAAATGGCAAACGCAGATGGAATGAGTCAAGTTATGAGTGATAAGTTGGACAAGAACAACTTCCATGCTTGGAGATTCAGAATGATGAACTTCCTGATGGCAAAAGGCTACTGGAAGTACATCAAAGGAGAGAACGAAAATGCTCCGTAGTTACCAGAGAGGAATCGGACTGCAGAACAAATAAGAGCATATGAGGAATGGAATAAAGGAGCATGAAAGGTAATGTATTGGCTATCTGCTAGCATACAGGATAGCATGATTGGGCACATACAGGATGCCAAGACTCCGAAAGAGGCTTGGAACAGTTTGCTCACATTGTACGAGACCAATACAAAGGCACAAAAATTGCAACTCATTGGAGAAAAAGAGCATGTCGGTAAGTGACTACACTTTGAAAATCAAAAGCATATGTGAGTCACTTGCATCTATTGGTGTGAATGTAGATGATGATGATAAGGTGGAAGTGTGCCTTCGTGGTTTAGGAATTCCATATAAGTAGTTCAGAACTTCTATACAGACCAGGGAAAATATTCCGAATTTTGCTGATTTGATATCCATGCTGATTATTGAAGAAAAGAATCTTGGTGAGGATTTGAACTCCCAAGGAAAGCCCAGTTCTGAGCAGGTATTCTATTCCGGCAGAGGAAGAGGCAGAGGTAGAGGTTTTGGAAATGGAAGAGGAAATAGTAACCAAGACCAAGGTCAACAACAAAATCATGCAGGAGGAAGAGGATAGTTTCGAGGCAGGGGGAGCCAAAGAGGTCGCAGAAATTTCCAAAGAAATGATTCAGGTAATGATAGTAAAGGATGCTAGAATTGTGGTAAACATGGACACTTTGAATGTGATTGCAGGTTGGAGAACCAAAATAACCGAAGGCAACAAAACAACTATGCATCCACAAGTACAGATGATTTTGAGAAGCTGTTCATGGTTCAACATCACATGATGAATACGATGTCTATTGGTGTTTCAAAATCCAATGATAATGTCTGGTATGTTGATTGAGGTGCTTCAAATCACATGACCAGTCATGCGGAATCGTTTAGTACTTTGCAAAAATTTCCAGTTCACGGATATGTTGAAATAGGTGATGACACATCACATCCTATTAAGCATACATGAAAAATAGCACTATCGATGGAGGATGGAAAGGTAAAACATCTTGTCGATGTGTTGCATGTTCCAAATATAACAAAGAATCTAGTTTCTATTGGACAAATGGTTGACCAGGGATTACAAGTCAGGTTCAATGCTGATGGATTATATGTAAAAGTGTACAAGCAGGATGGACGATTGGTTGCCAAAGGAAACAAAGTGGGTAGAATGTTCACCTTAAATGTGAAGATTCCTGAAATGAATGCAGCCATGTTTGCAAAAGGTGCAGGAGTTATTGCAGATATAGAGATGTGGCACAAGCGGATTGGACATGCAAACTTGCAAAGGCTGAAATTGATGTAGTCAAAGGAGATTGTCCATGGACTACCAAATTTCAAAGTTGTAGAAATGCAAAAGGTATGTGCAGCATGTCAATTTGGTAAACAGTTAAGAGCATCATTTCCACATGACAAGCATGTTAGTGAGAATGTACTAGAAGTAGTACATACAGATGTTTGGGGTCTAGCAAAGACCACATCTATGGGTGGTTGCAGGTTTTATGTTACTTTCATTGGTGACCATACACGCAAAGTATGGGTATATTTCATGAAAGAGAAGAGTAAGGTGTTCACTTACTTCCAGAATTTTAAAGCTATGGTGGAAAAGAAGACAGGGAAGCACATTCAGACATTAAGATCTGATGGAGGAGGTGAATACATGTCAAATGAGTTCAAGAGTTTTCTAAAAAATCATGGAATTCGGCATCAGTTTTGATGCAGGTATACACCACAGCAGAATGGTGTTGCTGAACACAAAAATAGACATATTGCAGAAATAGTAAGAGCCTTGATGGATGAGAAGAATATGCCTCATTGTTATTGGGTAGAAGCTGTGCATACTGTTGTATACATAATGAACAGAACTCTGACTACTGCTGTACATCAAGTTACACCTGAAGAGAAGTTTACAGGTAAAAAGCCAAACTTATCACATCTGAAAGTTTCTAGTTCTATTGCATATGTACATATTCCAGATGAGTTGATGACGAAGCTTGATCCGAAAGCAGAAAAATGTGTCTTCATTGCATACTCCCTTGAGCAAAAGGGGTACAAATGTTATAACCCACTCACGCGATAGGTGAAGGTGAGCAGAGATGTGGTATTTGATGAAATGTCAAGCTTCTATGCAGATGCCAAAGAAGGACTGAATCTTGAACCAAATGACAAAGAAAATGCTGAAAAAGTAAGTGCAAAATCTCAAGTTTTGAGTGGACCGGATGCATCGCCAAGCAATAATTCCAACTCAAATCCATGGACTGGAAGATTGTGTGGAAATTTCAGTCCAGCAAATTCATCAAATACATCCAAGAAAAGGTAAAGAAAAGCTTTCTGCTGGTAGTAAAACATGTGCAAGTTTTGAAGATGTTGATGGAGATTCAAGTCGTTCAGAAAAGAGTCTTGATGAGGAACTTGGAGTGCCCTCTATGAAGACTCTAGGAGTAAGGAGGTCACATGCAGATGATACAAGAAGAAGTGACCCAGGACTAAGAAGATCTGGAAGGATGCATAATTAAGTGCAATGATTGACATATGATAGTTACATGGCTCGTCATCATGCCTACATGACAAAGGTAATACAAGATGCTAAACCTTCTTGTTTTGAAGATGCAATCGGTAATGCAGATTGGGAAAAGCTATGCAAAGGGGCTCAATTGCCTAGTGAAGCATCATATGGACTTAGGCCATATTAAAGGTCTCTCCTTTCCTCAATGAAGACCAGATGATCATGAGACTATTTGCAGACAGGAATGGCTTTGTGCATAACGATATGACCAACATTGGTACCTTTTGGAAATGCATGCACACATTCTATGTGGCATTAGGATCCAAAATAAACCATTATAAAACCGCGTTCAAAGACATTATTGGACCTCCCCCTGATTTCTTGTTGACCAAGGCTATCAAATGATCCCAAGGGGATAAACTTTCTGCCTATTAGGTATTCAGATGGGATTTGATGTTTTGATGGACCAACGATGGAACTGGGTCCTCTCTAAGCTCGATAACAAGATGACGTACTGGAAAGATATGCAAATCGACCTTGCAGAGCATGCCATGGTAATTAATACATTTCTTATCACATCTACTATTTAATTTCTCTCTTGCCGGAGAGCAAAGGATCAAGAGACCGTCAAATTGGAAAGAATTTGTAGAAAAGTTCTATCAAGGAGCAACCCCTATAGAAGAGGTGTCCTCAAATTAAATGTACTACTTGTGTTAGCGATAAGGCTGGTGGAGGTATGGGAATTCTCGACATAAAAGGCATGGAACATAACTTGGGCAGTAAATGGCTTATCAAATCTTGGTGGAATAGTGAGACCTCTTGGACCATGCTTATCTTCAGGAATAAGATTGCTCTTACACTAGTGGGACTCTGAAGTTGGAAGAACTAGGATCTTCTCACCCTTCTATTCTGCCCACTTTCGATGTCTCCTAGAGGCTCCAATCTAGTGTGCTCTCTCTCGAAGAGAAGGCCAAATAGTTTGTCAAAATTAGTGCATATTGGAAATGGGAAGTAGGTATCAGATAGAATGATTCAATTTGGTTCTTTATCAAGGGCATTAGAGTTGGGGAGACTTGGAACCTCCAAAAGTTAAGAGCCTCTAGAACCGGGGATTCCAGTATGGAATCAAGGAACTAGCCAATTGATTAGATTTGAAGATATCCATCCAAAAATAAGAGTGCATTATGAAGAATGAATCCTTTTGCAAAGTAGATGCTTCACTTGGGAATGCTCGAAAACTTTCCTCCTCATCGGGCAAGACCCTTTGCACTATGAGGGTCTAAAATGGCACAACGGCAATAGCCTATACAAAACTCCTAGAATCAAGGAGAATATGGACTATCATATCATGCTTAATAAGAAGTGGTGTCTTAATTGAAGTAATTCAATGGCAATGCACCATAGTGTGCTCTCCTTCTTGAGAGGTGCACAATATCCTTGGAGTATAAAACTGAGCTCCTAGGGCTGCACATGGTACTCCGTCACAGAGGCTGCACAATACGCAAGAAAAACACAGTATAGAGGGAGCATAAGACAGACTTATTAGTTCTTACGAATGCGGTTGAACTTACGGTCTGTCGCTGACAAGGCCACTATATTTTTTATTAAAGAACATATACAAATACGTCTTTGGTGGCCATTTGGCCTTTCACATGGACGCTAACGGTAACAATCTCCCACTAAAGGCCAATATGGCCAATGTAACTATGGGAGAAAAATAAAGAATGATAAAGAATACCTTAGTGTAAGTATACAAACTATACCTCCCATGTGAAGGGCATGTTACACAGTATACAAGTGACTGTGTAAGATCATGAATCAAGTAACCCCCATCAAGTGACAACAGTGTCGAAAGCTATCCCGTGGTAGAGCTTTAGTCAAAGCATCTGCAACATTATCTCGAGTGTGAACCTTCTCAAGAATAATGCGCTCAATGGCTAAGCAATCTCTAATGAAGTGATACCTCACCTCAATGTGCTTGGTCTTTGCATGATAGATCGGATTCTTAGCCAAAGCAATGGCACTGTGACTATCACTAAGCAAACGAGGTACATGCTAAGGTAACAACATATCAGAAGCAAGACGAGAAAGCCACAATGCTTCCTTACATGCCTCACTTGTTGCAACATGCTCTGCTCCTGTAGTGGAAACAACTGTACATTCTTGAAGAAGAGATCTCCAAGAGATAGCACCTCAAGCAAAATGAAAAATGTACCCTGATGTAGAATTATGTTTGTCTACACAACCACCATACTCAGAATCTCTATAATGGGTGCTTTCCCTCTACCTAAGCATAGACTCTTGTCCTTAGTGCCACTCAAATATCTCAAAATCATCTTGAACACTTCCCAATGTTTCTTTCAATGATTAGAGATATATCTGCTCACAATTCCCATTGCAAATGCAATGTGTGGTCTCGTAGCTACCATAGCATACATGAGACTACCAACAATAGACTGATAGGGAATTTTGGTCATGAATTCCTTTTCCTCATCTAATTTGGGGCAATCATCCTTGCTCAACTTCACATATGTGGGTAAAGGTGTACTCAATGCCCTTCCACCGTGCATATTGAACTTGTGAAGTACTTTGGATATGTACTCACTTTGAGACAAGTATATGCATCTTTTACTCCTATCACGAGTAAGGCACATGCCAAGAATCTCTAGGAATCCCTCTAGATTGACAAGAAAGGTTGAATTCATATGAGGTATACTCACCCCCATTATCTGAACGTAAAGCCTTAAGCTTAGTTCCTTTTTCAGTTTCAACTGAAGCAAGCCATTTTCTAAAAGTAGGGGATACCTCATCCTTCGATTTGATATGATATACCCAAACCTTTCTAGTATCATCATCTATGAAAGTGACAAAGTAAAGAGAACCCCCTAAGGACCTAGTGGGCGTCGGACCACACACATCTGTATGAACGAGATCTTAAGTCTAAATTGAAGAGTCAATGTTCATTCTATGCACATTTGTGGTTTGCTTTCCATATTGACAATGTTCACAAAATGAAAAATCCGAGAAAGATAACATAGGTAAGTAGCCAGAATGAGAAAGATTTTCCATTCCACTATGAGATATATGGCCCAAACAACCATGCCAAATACAAGCCATAGGTTGTTCAGTAACAGCTAACAAGTGTTCTTTCTGTGATACAAACAAAGGATAAAGTGAGCCAACTTTGGTTCCTTTTGCAATGACCATATTGCCCTTTGATATACGAAAGGACTGAGCATAGAAGACCACCTTGTAACCAAGGTCATCAAGTTTACCAATTGACATCAAACTTCATGAAAACTAAGGTACATGACATACATTATGCATAGTAAATTTTGAACCATCAATGAACTGCACAACTACATCTCCAATTCCCACAACGTCAGACTAGTAAGAGTCACTAGGTTTCACGGTACCAAGAGACTTTGCTACATCATTAGAGAACCATTCTCTATGTGGTGTCAGATGGAAAGAAGCACCAGAATCTAGCAGCCACGTGTGGAAAGAGAATCAGCCATAAGAGCCTCAGTTAGCATAGTACTATCAAGTGTAACAAAGAGTAGAGGGGCCAAAGGGCATCCTTGTCTCATAGAGCATTTTAATATGATAGCCCAACCAAGGTCTTTAAGAGATTGGACAATGAAGTCCCATTCAAGCTTTTCATAAGCTTTGTCAATGTCAATCTTTAGGAAGATAACATCTTGAGCAGACTCTTCGGCAAAGTCCAGACCTTCCCAAATATCAATGATAACTTCGAATATGGATCTATCCTTGATGAAGCCTTTTTGGTCCTCAGTTAACCAACTTTGTAAGTGGCAAGAAATTCTGTTGGCAATAACTTTAGAAGGGATCTTGTACCCTATTTGTAGCATCATAATTAGGCACCAATTCTCAATCCTGTTTTCGTTTCCTTTTTTGTGAATAAGCTTGATGACACCTTTCTTTAGAACTTCGGGTAGTGCACCGAAAGACAAAACCTCTTGCCACACCAAGCGTAGTGGTGTGGCCACCATGTGTCTAAAGGTTTTGAAAACCTCATTGGTGAGGCCGTTAGGATATGAGCTCTTCCCCTTATGCAACGAATTGATAACTTCTACAATCTCAGTATTTGAAATAGGAGCGTCCAGAAGAGGCTTTCTCCAAGGCTTACGATTAAGGCGGCAACCAAGGCATAGACCTTGGCATACCTTGTCATCTGAGTCACTGAAGTCAACCGGTGCCGCCATTGGCTGCGTGCAAGGGAGGACCTCAACGATCAAGGAATGTAGAAGTTCCCGGTACTTCCCAGGAGGCCACCCATCCTAGTACTGTTCCCCCCAGAGCTCGCTTAACCCTGGCAATCTCTTGCCACTAAGCTACACTCTTGTGGTGTCTGAAGAAGGGGAAAGACTAAGGTTGACATTACCTTGAACATGTGTTGGTCCCTCAAAACTTCATCCTTTGCTTTCAAAGCCTATTTTGGAAGCATTTTTGGGGTGTCTTTTGGAGCCATTTTGGAGTACTTTTGCACATAGTTGTCTTCACACAGGTCGAAGAACATCAAGAAGAGTGTTCTTTGTACTTCTCCGACAATAAATATCAACCTTTGGGGCTGTTTTCAGCCACACTCATAAAACTAGAGGTTTCTTGAAAGGTTTTAGTTTTGGTGGGAGCAGTTGTTGCAAAATTTATGTAGGTTTTTTGAGCCTAAAACATCAGAGTTGACACACACTTGCAGGTGTTATTGGCTAGTTTTTGGGCTGTGTATTCAGCCTTTTAGTGTCATTTTACTGCATATATTGAGCACATACACACCATGTACGCTTTTGTGGATACCGCTTATGTACGTCCATGTGTTCATTGATATAGTAGTTACGTTCTATGCATAAAGCCTTTTACGTTTGTTAAAGAGGGTCGTGATGAGGTTTTCTTAACTAGGAGACTCCCAGATGTTGGGGTCTCTTCGGTGATGCAGGTGGAAGACTTACCCTGCCTCGCCATAGGAGATGTATGATAGTTGTTCATAGGTGCTGGATAAGCCTAGTTGGCTTTTGTTGGGTAACTGGTTATATGCAGTGCAGTCAGTGATTCATTATGCAGGAAAACATGTGAGTACTTGCAGTTTTATGATATTTTGACATTGGTCATATGCTCATTTTGTAGAGGATAATCTGGCAATATTTTTCCAAATTTTTGGTTTAGTCAACCATACAATGGTCAATTTACTCCTTGATACACTTATTCGTTGGTGTTCGGACTCTTGTAGCTCCATTATCATTCTATTGAGTTCTCTACCATCATGGCATCAGAGGTCTCAGGCACATTCGGTGGATCAGGGTCTAGTGCTAGTGTTCCGAGGAGGAGCTATAACTTGGAGGGCAAAGACCATTTTGAGATCCAAAATTTGATGGCACAAACTTTGCTCTATGAAGAATCAAATTAAAGATGTGCTAATTCAAAGGAGGCAATGAAAGCTAGTAAATGGGATTTCAAAGAAGCCTGCTGACATGGATGAAGATGATTGGGATGAGGTAGATGAAATGTCCAGGTCTACCATTGGCTTGCACCTGGCAGATAATGTTTACTTTACAGTATTAGACTGTGAAAGTGCAGAGGAGCTTTGGAAGAAGTTATGCAATACATACGAAAAAGAGACGGCATCAAATAAACTGTATCTGATGAGAAAATTATATGACCTTTGCATGAAGGACACAGATAGTGTTGTTGCTCATCTAAATGAGTTTGATGCTATATTCTCCTAGTTACAAGCTCAGAAAATGGATATGGATAATGAGATGAAAGTAGTATTGTTGTTATGCACCTTACCATCATCATGGGATACGTTCTGCATAGCTATTAGCAATAGTGCACCTTGTGAGGAGATTCGTAGAAAATCTATGGTGGGCAGTCAGAGTGGAGATGCATATAATGTTGGTGATTCTTACCAAGGAAAGAATTAGCAACGTGGAAGGAGCAAGAACAAGGAAAAGAATGGTCAACAGAATAAGAGTGGAAGTAAATCAAGGAAGAGGGATATGGAATGCCATTATTGTCATAAGAAAGGACATATGAAGAAAGATTGTTATGCATTAAAGAATGCTAAAGGTAAAGGACAGAATGTTGATGGGCATGTTAAACAGTTACCTGCACCATCTACTTTGACTATGACGATTGAAGAAATTAATGCTATTTTTGATGATGCTGATATGCTGACACTTGATAGTACTATGCCAACTGAGGCACTTATGGCTGATTCTCTTTCCCACACCTGGCTGTTAGATTCTGGTGCTTCTTTCCATGTGACACCACACAGAGAATGGTTCTCTAATTATGCGACAAAGTCTCTTGGTACAGTAAGACTTGGTGATTCTTACCAGTGTGATGTTGTGGGGATTGGAAATGTGGTTGTGGAGTTCATTGATGGTTCAAAATTTACTATGCGTAATGTACGCCATGTGCCTCAATTATCATGTAGTTTGATGTCAATTGGTCAACTTGATGACCTTGGTTACAAGGTAGTCTTCTATGCTTAGTCCTTTCATATATCAAAGGGCAATATGGTTATTGCAAAAGGAAGCAAAGTTGGCTCACTTTATCCTTTATTTGTATCACAGAAAGAACACTTGTTATCTGTCACTGAACAGCCTATGGCTTGTATTTGGCATGGTCGTTTGGGCCATATATCTCGTAGTGGAATGGAAAATCTTTCTTGTTCTGGCTACTTACCTGTGTTATCTTTCTCTGATTTTTCATTTTCTGAGCATTGTCAATATGGAAAGCAAACCAGAAATGTGCATAGAACGCAATTCACTCTTCAATTCAGCCTTTAGATCTCGTCCATACAGATGTGTGTGGTCCTATGCCCACTAGGTCCTTAGGTGGTTCTCTTTACATTGCCACTGTCATAGATGATGCTACTAGAAAAGTCTGGGTATATCCTATCAAATCAAAGGATGAGGTATTCTCTACTTTCAGAAAATGTCTTGCTTCAATTGAGAGTGAAAAAGGAACTAAGCTTAAGGCTTTACGTTCAGATAATGGGGGTGAGTATCACATGAATTCATCCTTTTCTGTCAGTCTACAGGGATTTGTAGAGAGTTTACAGCTCCTTATACCCGAGTACAGAATGGTGTAGGTGAGAGGATGAATAGAACTATTCAAGATAGAGTAGTCTCTATGTTGCAGCATGCAAACCTCTCACAAGGCTTTTGGGTAGAAGCAGTATTGAGTGCAGTTCACGTGATTAACCTTTCACCTAGTACTGCCAAAGGTCTGAAAGTGGCACAAGAGCTGTGGACAGGGAAGCCACCATATTATGATCATCTTCGAGTTTTTGGGTGTGAAGCATATGTTCATATACCCAAGGATCTTATACAAAAGTTGGACCATAAGTCAAAGAAATGCATTTTTCTTGGACATGGTCGAGAAGGACAATTTGGATATCGCTTATGGGATCCATCCATTATTGGTTACACAGATTCTGACTATGTTGGTTGTGTAGACAATCGTAAGTCTACATCAGGGTACATTTTTCATTCTGATGGAGGTGCTATCTCTTGGAAATCTCATCTTCAAGAATGTACAGCTATTTCCACCACAGAAGCAGAGTATGTTGCAGCAAGTGAAGCATGTAAGGAAGCATTGTGGCTTCCTCGTCTTGCTTGTGATATGGGTTTACCTTAGCATGTACCTCGCTTGCTCAGTGATAATCAGAGTGCCATTTCTTTGGCTAAGAATCTAGTCTATCATGAAAAGACCAAGCACATTGAGGTGAGGTATCACTTCATGAGAGCTTGCTTAGCCATTGAGCGCATTATTCTTGAGAAGTTTCACACTCGAAATAATGCTGCAGATGCTTTGACTAAAGCTCTACCACAAGTAGCTTTTGACACTTTTGTCACTTGATGGTGATTACTTGATTTTTGATCTTACACAGTCACTTGTATACTATGTAACATGCCCATCAGGTGGGAGGTATAGTTTGTATACTTCCACTCAGGTATTCTTTATCATTCTTTACTTTTCTCCCATAGTTACTTTGACCATGTTGGCCTCTAGTGGGAGATTGTTACCGTTAGTGTCCATGTGAAAAGCCAAATGGCCACTCGACACTTCTTTGTGTATATTCTTTAATAAAACATATAGTGGCTTGTTCAGTCATGAACTGTAAGTTTAATCGCATTTGTAAGACCCAAGAAGTCTGTCTTTGTGCTCGCTGTGTACTATGCTTTCTGTGTATTCTGCAACCTCTATGCGGAGTACTGTGTGCAGCCATAGGAGCTCGGTTTTCTACTCTGAGCATATCATCGTGGAGCTCTCGAGAAGGAGAGTGCACTATGGTGCATTGCCAATGAAATACTTCAGCAATCACACCTATGTGGGGAAAAAGGTTTCGAAATCCCTAGGAGTTGGGAAAAGTGGTTGACTATCAGAGAGCTATTTTCTTCTCTCGTCTTGCATTGGACCCCATTCTTGTCCATCAAGAAGGGGATAGCATCCTTAGATTGTTTCCTTTTTAAAAGGTCACACATCTCTTTAGTATGTTTGTCAGCCTTACGAGGCCACCACTCTTTAAAGTATAATTGTGGATTTTTCCTTTGAATTTCTTCCTCATATATCAACATGCCTCTGATTTTCCAAAGCCCCATCTAGTATTGAGAGTTGCCTTTGTTCAATTCCTCCTCAAGATGCCTCAGTCTCCGGTAGATCTTTTCTCTTTGCATGTGATGGACATTTTGCAGGGCCTTCTAGGTCGTGACCAAGATATGATGAGTCTTCATAACCGCGATCCTCCAACTTTTGGCTAGTAATGAGAGGTTGGCAAAGGCCAAATTCTAAGCCTTGGTAATCTCTTGTTGGATGGAGGGGAAAGAGAACGACATAGAGTTAGCATGAAACTACGATGCTTTCTTTAGTTTTGCAAATGGCTTGAAGGTGAGAATAAATGGGTAGTGATCCAAGATGTGAAGGTTAGTGTGTTGGGAGAGTGAGGGTTGGCCCCACTTATGGATTAATTTCTACATAATGTAGCTTCTATCAAGTCTTGCTTTTCTCAAATGATCCCCTAATTGAAGGTTTGACCAAGAGAAATAGTCTTTCCTTTAATCTCCAAAAAATCTAGGTGGAGTTTGATTCTATCCTAGACATTTTTCTCCTGACCATCTATAGTTCTCCCTCTATTTCCCCATCTGTCCAAGGGATCCTCCACCATGTTGAAATTATCACAAATCACCAAGTCGTGGGAAAGCGAGACCAAAGAGCCCCAAGGGGCAACCCTCTCCATCTCCTAGTTTGGAGCATACATGGAGACAACTATAAAATGCAAGGGGTCCCTAAAGGAAGCAGCAATCCAATGATGATTCTGATATTCAAGGGTGTTGGCAAGTCTATCAAACCAAAGCTTGCTGATTCTGATAGTAGCACCACCAAATCCCCTAGGATGTGTATTGGAGATCCACACATGAGTTGAAGACATATGTTTTAGTCTATTTTGAAGGTCCTCTCAGTCAATTTCTATCTCTTGAATACTTATGAAATCCTAGTTTAGGCTATTATCTCGAACGCATTGATCAATAATGGCTGCTCTTGAGGGTTCGAACAATCCCCTGACATTCAATGATATGAAAATCATTATCAAAGGTTACTTTCTTTGTGAGAAGGGTCCTTGTCCCTTTTCTTCTTGTTTTTCTCCTCGTCCTTTTTCTTCGAAGTGCAGGAATCCAGACAGAGGATCTTGCACTTAATGGGGCTCTTTCATGCAATCTCCATTGCACGTGCTTGCTCTTTGATCTATGACGAATATTAATTATAAGACTTCTCTCTTAGGATGAATTTTTTGCCCCTAAATCCTCATGGTGTATTCAATAGTATTAAGAGTGCACCTACCTATTAATGATTATTTGACACGTTTCCGCGGAAAACTAGCGTAAAGCAAGTAAGAGCAACAAAATAAGGTGCATAAATAATAACATTGAGTCCAAACTTTTCCTATAAGAGGCTTTTGCTTGATCTGAGACATCAAAATATCCCTATAGTGTGCTCCATGTTACATATATTGCTAATGTTTACATCGGTTACAAGATCGATGCTATTTGTTTTGGATGTTATTCATAATGCTATAGTTACTTATTCAAGAATCTCATATATTTCATAGTTTCATACTTTGCTCCTAATTATTCTCCTTGCAACATTGCTACTGCTACAATGACTGGAATGTAAACTATGCAACTGCATGTGGATCAAAGTTTGATGATGATCATGCTGCATTGTTGCCCCGGAAATGTTCGTGTTGAATGTGAAAATAATCTGTATACTCTGAAATTCATATCAAATATTAAAATACTGATAACCATGAGGACGAAGCTGATGATGATCATGGTGATCTTTTTTCTTAACCAACTTCAAAATACATTAGCGAAAGAGTATTTACAAGAGCAATCAAGCAAATACAAAGAAGGCATCAAGGCCTATTCTCCTTTTCACAGGGAATGCAACTAGGAAACAGGAAAAAACTACGGGGATGAAGTAAGAAGTTTTACGATGTCTTGATCTCATTTCATGTAGGACACACTTACTTTTGAACTTATTTCTCTCTATCACGAGGATTATGTGATGCTTGAAGGGGGAGCTTTTGGAATTCCTCATTTTTGCCACAAGATCAAGGGAAGATTCAATGGACCATTCTTACCACGAACACTCAAAGCTACCCGTCTATCTCTCCTTCCAAATTTCTTTAGAGGGCCTCACTGGACTCACTTCTGATCATGGTGAATTGCTGTCACGGAGTTGAATGTGAAAATTATGGTGTACTCGCACTCTGTGCATTGGTTACAGACTCAGACATGACGATGGGCATTGGTCCCGTACAAAGAAAATATCTCCATCAAGCTGAGCAACATTGTCGTGTCTCATGCGTGTATATATATATATATATATATATATATATATATATATATATATATATATATATATATATATATATATATATATATATATATATATATATATATATATATGTGTGTGTGTGTGTGTGTATGTATACAGAGCACAGAGAAGATACATCATAACACAAAAATATCAATATAAGTTAGTGTATGCACATATACCAAACACATATAATAAGACAAATATGTACTACCACAAATAAACTAACCCACACACGTAGAGAGAGATCCAACTTTCTTATATCCGAGCATATATCCATTACGGTTTCACGATACAGATATTATAATGAAATACAATCTTCCTTCCTTGATTAGTAATCTATAAAATAGATAAATATATTATAATAGAATACAATTTCTGTTCCGTCATTACTGGTTTTCATCTATGAATAAATGGAATCTACTGAAAAACTGTGTATCTCAACCTAACCGACAGAGCAAAAAATATCACACAACTATACTCGAGAGGTATATGCCTTAAAATAAGCAACGGCTGTGGCAGTTTTTAACTTAAGCCTTTTTTCTATAAAAAAGCTTTCAATTATAAACAATGAAAAGAAACAAGAAAGTTAAAGAGAAAGATAAAAAAGATTTTTAATTTTTTGTTCTTTTTGTGAAAGATCCATCTACTTTTTAAGTTATTGTTTTCTAACATGAACAGTTTATGGTGTCTAAAGGGACGTGTTTTCTTTACATTCTTAAATCCTTCTAGCTAGACAAGTAACGGAGTTCTATATTGACCATTCTTTGGAGAGACTTGATAGAGTTGACCGCATATCTTTTTAACAAACTTTCCATAATGCTTCATTTTTAATAGTATTCGACATAGAAGAGTAGCAATTGATTGCTTCACTGAGCAAAGATTGCTTCTAGTTAACTTGATGAGCAACAACAAGAGCTTGCAGAGGCATTACGATGTCTTCCTGCTCATAGGGTACTAAGAAAAGAATCTTTTGCAACATGGAGGAGAACCATAAATTTTACTGGCTTTGAGATTGGTCCAAATCCCCCGTTGGAGAATCTACTACATGAGCACGGTTTTCTTGTTGTCACTAAGTAGGCACGAGAGATGCTTGAGCTTGAGGTCCCATCTAATCCATGTGCAATTCAAACACCACTTCTTGTTTAAAGCACCATGAAGTTCGAGCTTTCTTTTGGTCATCTGAATATCCTCCATTTTGTTAGCATTGAGCCAATTGAGATGCTTCAGATGCAGAGGGTTTTGATTCGATGTATATCTTGAAACATGATCCAATGCCTTCTATTTCGGTTCTAGAATTGCTTCCACTTTCGAGAGCCTTTTGTCTCCTTAAAGGTTCTCATTCTCTGCCCTCGTGATATCCTTAATCGGATCCAAATAAAATCATTTTGTCTAATGGCACCAGCCCACTTCCTATTTGACACAAATATAATGAAGGAAAACTATCGATCTCGTGAAGGCTAATGTAAATCCTTTCTAATAAGCGCATCATAATCCAGTGCTGTAGTCCTCATAGGAATCGAAGAAAAATTCACTCTCTTGCCCGTACACTCAATATAAAGATCCATCCGAACACTCAGTTCCTAGCACAGAAAAACAAACCAGCTTTTTTAATGTGTGATGTCTAACTCTGTAAGCGAAGAGGAGGAAAAAAAACCTCTAAGTGAACCAACTTTTCCATCAAGCCCCGACAAGAAACATGGCAGCGAAGAAATTTCTTGTGTTGTAAGGTTGCCGTTCATTTCTTTCTAATTGGAGATAAGTGACGTCTGACAGCGATAGTAAAATAGAGCTAGCTTTCTTAGTGCCTGCGCAACCAACTGTTGATATATTTCGGTAATGATGTGTGTGAACACTCTTGGACTGTCAAGGGCACTTTTTTCCTTTTAGGAGGTTTTTTCCCCTAGCTTGTATATATGCCTACTGCCATAACGGGTTACTTATCTTTGTACATTCTAGTGGCAATTCATTCAGTATTGTGTATTGTGCTCCAAGCTTCTTCTTTTTCCTTGTGCTATTCGCGTGCTTCCATAGACCTAGAACTCCAACAATGGGTATCAGAGTGGGTTGCCGCTTCATCTAGGGCATCGTCGACACCCCTCCAATCATATTCTCAGAATCGCACCGAATTTCGTGAGCATACTCAAGGTGATTAGGAGATCAAAATGGCTTCACTTTCTGGTGCCAAAATCACGATTGCAGCTCGTTTCAACCTTCGAATGCACTGTCGCAACAATTGTGCAAGCGATTTCATCTTTTTGTGCCAATGATATATCTAGGTTTTACTTCTCTAGTATAAGCATCTCGAAGTCTACTACAGGTTTAGCATAACTTGGTAGGGTTGTTCTGTTCAACTTTTTGGGATACATTCATTTTTTTGCATTAGGGTATTTTAGTCACTGGCCATGGCTGAAAGCAGTGATGTATTTCAGATGTTGGCTATTGAGGATAAGTTGGATGGTACGAATTACCCATTGTGGGCTTATATGATGTTTCATGTATTGGTCACAAAAGGACTGTGGAATATTGAGTAGAGTGTTGAAAAACATCCTATTACACCTACAAATAGAGGTACTAAAGGTGATGTAGACGACATTGAAGATGACAATATTCTTCATATTCTTGTTCGTGTTGTGGTTTCTATTGCACGTACTATAGAGCAAATTTGTTAGGATGGCAAAGATACTCAGGCACATGCATTGATAGCCTTGTCCATCAAATGTGCCATTATACCTCACATTCACTCCTGGAGAATAGCTAAGGATACTTGAGATACACTTACCACATTGTACAAGGCTAGGAATGAGGCTCGTGTTGCTTATCTCCGAAAATAGTTGGAGAGTGAGCATATGAATTAAGGTTATTTTATGGAAACATTTATAACAAAGATCAAAGATTTGAAGAAATAGTTAATTTCTACTGATGAAGTCTTGCTTGATAGTTCGCAAAATGTTCTGATTGGACTTCCCAATTCATACCAGTGTTTTGCTTCTACTCTTCGTTTGATGATGAAAGTCAATCCAAATGCCTTAGAATTTGAGAAGTTAATTTATGTTCTATTGCAGGAAGATAAGTCTAGGCAGAACAGGTCCATTATGCATGTTGCAGATAAAGCTTTCCTTGCTAGTTAGAAGGGCAAAGGTAAATGGAGCTCTTCTACTAATAAGCAAAAATTTGTTAATTTTTCACAATTAAAGGAGGATGAAAGAGACGACAATAAAACAGACAAGTAGAAATTGTTTTGCAAGTGCTGTAAAGCAAATGATCATGTCATACAAAATTATCCAAAACTGGTTGCAAAAGAGGCAAAGAAAAAAGAGGTTGGAATGGTTGTTGTAGAGGCCTCTACACCCAAAACAGAGTCTGCTGATCTAGTGTAGAATGAAGAATGGGTGTTTACTATTGTTTGGAGTTTCGACCCATCTTCTCTTGAATAGTGTATGTCTGGAGTAGATTCAGATGTTTAGTTCTTTGATAGTGGGGCAACCAAATATATTACCTCACAATGCAGTTTCTTTACTTCGATCGAGCCTACACCTACAGGGAATACTATCACATGCACGAACAAATCCTCTTATCCTATCATGGGAGTCTAACTACTGCTGATGGTAGTTCTTTCACATTGTCAGATGCTTCATTTGTGACAAAGATCAAGAAGAATCTATTATGAGTTTCAACTTTAGCCAAGATTACCTTGGTTGTGAAATTTGTTGATGATAGATGTACAGTTCATGATCTATCAAATGGTGACATGATTATTGCTACTGGAATTTTATGTCATGGGTTGTATAAGCTCATAGACTATGAAAAATCTGTGAATGAGTCAGCATGTCTAGTACATGATTCTCAGGCTATGTGAGCTGCAAAGCTTTGGCATTTACGCTTTGGTCATCTTAATTTTGCTTGTTTGCTATGCTTGCTGAAATCTGAAACGGTGTTGTCTTTGCCCAAACTTGAGGCACTTGGTAAACATGTCTTTGAAGGATGTATTTTGTACAAAATGCAGCTTTCCTCCTTTCCAAAAGATAGTTAAGCTCGAGCTAGTCAGAAATTACAGCTTGTTCATAGTGATGTTTGTGATCTTATGGAGAGACCCTCTTTTGGAAACTATTATTACTTTGTGACTTTCATTGATCATTTTTCTAGGCATGCATGGCTATATCGACTGAAAGAAAAGTCGGAAGTGTTTGTGCTTAAAACAATTTTTGGTTTTGGCTGAAAATCTGTCAGCATGTAAAATGGGCACCCTCGATTGTGATCAAGGAGGGGAATATATGTCTTGTGACTTTAATGCATTTCTGCCTGAATGTAGGATAAAACATCAATGTATAGTGTCATATACACATCCACAGAATGGAGTTGTTGAACGAAAGAATAGGTCACTCATGGAGATGGCAAGGTGTATGGTCACGAGTCAGGCTTTACCACATAGTTTTTGGCTTGAGGTTGTTATGTGTGTAGCATATGTACTTAACAGGTGTCCCACTAAAGCACTGCACTCTATCACTCGATATGAGGCTTTGCATGGCCATAAGCCATTTGTTGCTCATCTGCATGTTTTTGGTTGTCTGGCATATGCATTAGTGCTTCAACAACATCGCAAGAAATTGGATGATAAAGTAGTAAAATGTATTTTTTTTGGAGTAGAGTTTTGAAAGCAAGGCTATTGTCTGTATCATCCATGGACTAAATACATTTTGGTTAGCTCTGATGTTTTTGTGGAAGATGTTATTCATCCTTTAGCTTCATGTAGGAATGAGACATCTATTAGCTCCAAAGACATGCATGATACTTTGCTACCTCTTTTAACATGTGGACACTCTAGTGCTCGTCCTAATGAGGCAACTTCTCAACCTTTGCAGGTTTCATGTGATGATGCAGATCATTCCATTTTTTATGCAGATTTACATGATGCACTTGTTGATGAGAGAGCTGATATTGAGGAGGCAAAAACTATGCCAGAATGGCTGGTGCAGACTTTGTGTGGCAACAAATTAGATGCATCTTTGTCATACTATACTTGTTCAGGCTCTTAAAGTGCTTTTGCATCAGATTGCTATGCTATGGTTGCCTCTAGTCTCTGTGATGAGAATGAGCCTATTTCATTTGATGAAGCACAAAATTCTGAAAATTGGATGGCTGCTATGGAATCAAAATATGATGCTATTATGAAAAATGGTACTTGGTCTTTATGTGACTTGCCTCCTGGCAAGAAGGACATTGGCACTAAGTGGGTATACAAGTTGAAGCATAAGTGTGATGGAATAGTTAGCAAGTATAAGGAAAGGCTTGTTGCAAAGGGTTATGCAGAGGAAAGAGGCATTGATTTTGATGAAACCTTTACTCCTACAAGTCGAATGACTAGTGTTCATAGCATCCCTGCACTTGCAGCTCATCATGGTTGGTATGTACATTAGTTTGACATTAAAACTACATTTTTGAATGGTGACTTGCATGAAGAAGTGTATATTTTTCGACCCCGTTTCTTTGTGTAAAAAGGGCACGAAAACCAAGTGTGCAAGTTGAAGAAGGCATTATATGGTTTAAAGCAAGCACCACATGCTTGGTATGAAAAGATACATAACTATTTGATTGCACATGGTTCTAAGAAGAGTCCAACTGAAAACACCTTATATGTTAAGCATGCTAATGATGTGCTTCTAATCATTTTTTTGTATGTTGATGACATGCTGCTCACTAGTCCTCATGACAAGCATATTGCTGATTTTAAGGCTGATTTTCATGCCTTATTTGAGATGTTTGATTTGTGGCATTTGCATCATTATTTGGGCATTCTGTTTATGCAAGTTGATGGTGGAATGGCTTTGTGTCAAACAAAATATATTGACACATTATTGCAACATTTTGACCTTCAAGACTATAAACCTATTGCCAATCCTATGGAGACAGGTTTACCATTGAGTCTTCATGATGTTGGAGATGCATTTGATGCTGTTCTCTATTAGTAGGCTCTTGGATGGTTGATTTACTTGTAACAGGTTTATGCATTGCATAGGTGTCAAGCATTGGCAGACCATTAAGCGCATCTTTCGCTACTTGAGTGGTACCCAACTACTTGAATTGTTTTATTCCAAGGGGGATCACTAGCGCTAGGTTTACATGCTTTTTTGGCTCTCACTGGGCTCTTTGCTATGACACTTGTGTATCCACTAGTGGCTTGTGCTTCATGCTTGGTAGCTCATGTATATCTTGGTTGAGTAAGAAGTAGCCTACTGTGGCCACTTCTAGTTGTGAGGCTGAGTATAGGATAGCTTTCATAGTGACTATTGAGTGTGTGTAGCTCAGACGCCTTATAGTTGATTTGGGTGTTGGTCAATCTTCTACCACCAGTATCTTCACTAATAGTCAGAGTGCATTGGGATTTGCAAGGAACCCTATGTTCCATGCTCGCACTAAGCAAATTGAGGTGCATTATCATTACGTCAGGGAGAGGTTCTCTGCTAGAGATATGAGCTTGGCATATGTGCCCACATACGAGAACATTGCAGACCTTTTCACGAAGCCTCTGCCTAGGGAGAAGTTTGAAGCTTTCTACAAACCTTTGGGCTTACTTCTTTTTGTGGAGTGATTCCACATAGCTTGGAACTTCCTTATACATGAGTGCCAGCTCCTTGTTCATCGCATCACTCCCAGGGGGGATATGTTGATATATTTAGGTAGCGATGTGTGTGAACACTATAGGACCACTGGTCACTTTTCTCCCTCTTTAGTGGGTTTCTTTCCCCCAGCTTGTCTATATGCCTACGGCCCTAATGGGTTACTTATCTTTGTACATTTTGGTGGTAATTTATTTAGTAATGTGTGTTGTGCTCCAAGCTTCTTCTTCTTCCTTGTGTTGTTCGTGTTGATACATTTAGGTAGTGATGTGTGTGAAAACTCTAGGACCGTCGGGGCACCTTTTTCCCTCTTTAGGAGGTTTTTCCCCCTAGCTTGTATATATGCCTATTGCCCTAATGGGCTATTTATCTTTGTACATTCTAGTGGTAATACATTCAATATTGTGTGTTGTGCTCCAAGCTTCTTCTTCTTCTTTTTGCTATTCACGTGCTTCCACAGATGTCTAACTCCAACAATTGGTATCAGAGCATGTCACCCTTCATCTAGGGCATTGTCTACACCTCTCCAATTGTAGTCTCAAAATCGCACGAAATTTGGTAAGCATACTGAGAGTGTTTCAAAGATCAAAACTGCTTTGCATTGTCGTGCTAAAATCGGGATCTGAGCTTGTTTTGGCCTCCAGACCCACTATCGCAATGCTTGTGCACACTATTGCATCTTTTTGTGCCAAAGATATATACCTGTTTCGGTTGACCAATAGAAGCGTCTCGAAGTCTGCTACAAGTCTAAATAATAGACAAAAACCACACCAGAATGTGCAGGAGTATGGAGCTTTATTTTGTACTCATCTTTGACAACTTCTGTTGGTGCACGCTAACCTACCAGATGACGTGATCACCCAGTCGTTTATTAATGGATTAAACCCTCAACTTAAACAAGTAATGATCATACGATGTGTGGGTGGTATGACTCTAGATGCGGTCATAGCTATGGCATTACAGTTGGAACATAAGGTGGGTGGATTTTCTCAAGATTTGGACTGGTTCAAGGCAACCAAGGGTACGAGTGAAGATTCATTGAAACAAGTGTATTGCACAAAATGCAAGAACCTGGGACACACTACTTCTGCATGTGCACTAAACCAAATGTAGTGTGCTATTTGTAATACGGCGAGTCACTCCACCGAAACATGTCCATATAATGCCAAAGTACAGGCCAAGTCAACCATAAATGCTATAATACAGGAGCAGGGACAACCGGCTGCCCACTATGTACCACCGTAGTTGAGGAATACTTCCTACGAAAGTTATAAAAACTATCGGGGAACATGAGCAAACAACTTCGGCCAGACCCGATGGAATTCCGGTCAATCGGGTGAAGGAACATCCCTCCCGCCACCTAGATGCCATTTCTGCGGTGAGGTTGGACATATGCGAAGATATTGTAAAGAGGCAGCCGATTATGATAAACGAAGAAAAGAGCAACAAAATCCAATGGCCAATATGGTATATATTTCAGCACTAGCTACTCAAATGGCAGTAATCCAAACCCGTTCTGGCAAGAAATTACAACCAACTACTGAGATTGTTGAGCCTGGCATTCGAGAACAACAAAGAGTTTTTACCAAAGCTAGTATGTGGGCCAGTCAAGAACCAACAGTTTTTCATAATCCAGTACCAGTGGTTCAGCAGATAGTACCGAATCCACCACCGAAAGCACTGAGTTCGATGGACTTGCGGTCAGAGAGTCCACCAAATGTGGTAAGGAATATGTCGAATTTTGACTCAATGTGGAATATTCTATCACAAGGTTCCATTACAATACCATTGGGGCAACTGTTAGCCTTGGTTTCGGGCGTACGACAAGAATTTCAGCATCAAGTTTGTCTGAAATCTTTGTGTACACCTGTACGGCCACAATTAGTCCCGAAACTGATTCTGCGGTGGACCATGTTGTTCCTTTAATTAGGGTATGATATAAGAACCATAAAATTAACCAAGTGTTAATTGATGGAGGCTCTAGTGTGAATATTGTGACAGCCACCCTTTGTAAACGGTTAGGATGGACTCAGATTGAACCTATTCAGTTTTTTGTGAGGATGGCAGATCAGTCCAAGGTGTATCCAGTGGGTTTGGTATGTGATATACCCATTACTCTTCCGGGAGCAGTGTTCAAAATGACTTTTGTTGTTCTAGAATTACCTGATTCAACTCTGGACTACAACTTGCTGTTCGGAACGCCCTGGCTAAAACAAGCCAAAGTATTGCAGGATTGGTCAACACATGCACTTATTTTCAAAAGCAACCACCGGAAGTATGTAGTTCCGTTAGATGAGATGAAACCATGTGACCTCCATGTTGGACCCTACATAGCCCAACCTGTGCATATGTTGGATGGACTTTCAGATGATGAAGAAGAAGCTTTTCTCAAGGCTAACCAGGATTTTCTCGCCTTGGGGACAATCGACTTACAAGCGGTTGTTGATAATTGGAAGCCGATCGTCTAGTCGGTAGTTTCGATTATAGAAGAAGGGAACCTAGTTATGGATCCATCTTTGAATGCCGAGAGTTTCCACCATTTATTCCAATCACCTGCGGATATACCCATGCCATGGCAGTTTTATGTACCAGAAGATCAACTTATCATCTGTGATTGGGGAAATGAGGATACACCACGGTCGGTCAAGATTTAGGCGGGGTTACCAGAAACCTTTCAAAATGATCTAGTATAGTTTTTGACCGAGTTCCTATATGTAGTTGCATGGGACTATCGAGATATGAAAGGGTTGGATCCTCGTATTGATCAACACCGTGTGATTCTCAAGCCGGATGCATGCCCAATCAAGCAACCCAGTTACCGCATGAACCCAAATTATGCTGCTCAAGTGAAAGCTGAAATGGATCGCTTGCTGAAAGTCGGGTTCATCGTTCCCATTGAGCATGCAGAATGGATTTCCCCTATTGTTATCGTCCCAAAGAAAAATAAGCAGTTACGCATCTATGTGGATTGCCAGAAACTAAATGCGGCGATCGTACTGGATCCCTTCCCACTTCCCTTTTTTGATACGATGCTCGATGATGTTGTCGGAGGCAATATGTATTCCTTTTTGGATGGTTACATTGGCTATAATCAGGTGCACATGGCTGAAATGGACATACCGAAGACTGCGTTTATTACAAATTGGGGTGTATATGCATGTACGGTTATGTGGTTTGGTCTTCGCAATGCTCCTAGTACCTTCCAACGATGTATGCAAGAAAAATTTTCCCCCTATTTAACCACCTTTATGTGCATGTATTTGGATGATTTTTCGTTATCGGGTCATACATCAGCTCATCTTTACCACCTACGGTGCTGCTTCTCTAAGTGTCGAGAGTTCTGGTTGTGCTTAAATCCCAGCAAGTCGGTCTTTTCGGTTTCCTGTGGCAAGTTGCTCGGTCATATTATTTCAATCCAGATAAAGTGCAAGCCGTGTTACATGCACCTGCCCCTACGACACCAAAGGAAGTGATGCGATTCCTTGGCCAAATACGCTGGCATGGGTGACATCTTCAGTGATTCACACATTTAGCCATACCCCTGAATCAGTTGATTACTAGTAGTTCCCGATAGTTCGTGTGGATGGAAGAGTGCCAAATTGCCTTTGAGCAACTAAAAACACTATTAACCTAGGCTCTTATACTACAAGCACCGAACTGGTAGCTTTTGTTCCATGTCTTCGTGGATGCATCGGACAGTGCCATTGGTAGTGTGCTCATGCAACAACAGGATAAGTGGTTTCGTCCTGTCTATTATGCTAGTCGTTGATTAGCGACTGTTGAACAAAATTACTCAGCCATGGAGCACAAATGCCTCAGCTTGGTTTATTCGGTGAAGAATTCCGGCACTACTTACTGGGATGCCAATTCATGTTCCAAGTGGATCATGCTATGCTTGTTTAATTAGACACTTAGAACATTATTTTTGAGAATTTTCATACTTGAGATAATGTTGTGGATGCTTTGCCTAAAGCTCTACCACACGATAGCTTTCAATAGTGTTGTCACCTTATGATCTCCCTTACTATCTTCTCCTCTTCTATTTCCACCAAATAATTCGTGGAAAGATTCTCCTAAGAACTCATAATTGGAAGTCATTCCACCTATGCACTTTTACAAGGAGTAAAAATCAATCTTTTACAAAAGATCATTCATGTGCCAATACATGAATGCACATATGAACTTTAGAATAAGTGTCCAAGCATTTTGGCTTGGAGTAATTGCACCAACAAATCGTGGAATTGTCTCCATAGAAGTTGCACTAGGTTTGTAGTCTTCAAGGCCAAAATGTTGCAATAATGTGTCAATATATTTTGTTTGACACTAAGCTATTTCACCATCAACTTGCATAAATTGGATGCCAAAATAATGATGTGAATTCCCAAAATCTAACATCTGAAATGAGGCATGCAGATCAGCCTTAAAATTAGCAATATGCTTCTCATGAAGACTAGTGAGTAGCATGTCGTCAGCATACACAACAATGATCAAAAGCATATCATTAGCACACTTAACATATAAGGTGCTTTTAGTTGGACTATTCTCAAAACAATGTGCAATCAGATAGGCATGTATCTTTTCATACCAAGCATGTGGTGCTTGCTTTAAACCATATAATGCCTTCTTCAACCTACACACTTGTTCCAACTGATGTAAATTCCAACCATGATGAGTTGCAAGTGCACAGATGCTACAAACAATAGTCATTTGGCAAGTAGGAGCAAAGGTCGCATCAAAGTCAATGCCTCTTTCCTGAGCATAACCCTTTGCAACAAGCCTAGCTTTATACATGTCAACTACTCCATCAGGCTTATGCTTAAGCTTGTATACCCACTTAGTGCCAATGGCCTTCTTGTGAGGAGGCAAGTCATATGAAGACTAGGCACCATTTCTCATTATAGCATCACATTGAGATTGCATAGCAACCATCCAATTTTTTGAATTTTGTGCTTCATCAAACGAAACATGCCTATTCTCATCATAGAGACTAGAGGTAGCCATAGCATAGCAATTTGATGCAAAAGACGCACTATGAGAGCCTAAACGAGTACCATATGAGAGAGGTGCATCTAATTTGTTGTCATGCAAAGTTTGCATCAGCCATTTTGGCATAGTTTTTGCCTCCTCAACATCAACTCTCTCATCAACAAGTGCATCATGTAAATCTGCATCCAAAATGGAATGATCTACATCATCACATGAAATCTATAAAGGTTGAGAAATTGCCTCATTAGGACAAGCACTAGAGTGTCCACCTATAAAAAGTGGTAGCAAAGTATCATACATGTCTTTGGAGCTAATAGATATCTCCTTAGTACATGAAAGTAATGGCTGAATAACATCTTTCACAAAAAAAACATCACAGGTAACCAAAATGTGTTTCGTTTGTGGATGATATAGACGGCAGCCTTTGATTTTCAAAATTATACCCAACAAAGTACATTTTATTGATTTATCATCCGATTTCTTATGTTGTAATTCAGGTAGTAATGCATATGCCAAACAACCAAAAACACGCAGGTGAGCAACAAATGGCTTCCGACCATGCCAAGCCTCATATGGAGTGATAAACTACAATGCTTTAGTGGGACACCTATTAAGTACATGTGTTGCACACATAACAACCTCGAGCTAGAAACTATGTGGTAAAGCCTGACTCGACCATACATCTTGCCATCTCCATGAGTGACTTGTTCTTCCCTTCAATAGCTCCATTTTGTTGATGTGTATATGACACTATACACTGATGTTTTATCCCACATTTAGCCATAAATGCATTCAAGTCAGAAGACATATATTCCCCACCTCAATCAGACTGGAGGGTGCCCATTTTACATGCTGAGAAATCTTCAGCCAAAACGAGAAACTCTTTGAAGCACATAAACACTTCCAACTTTTCTTTCAATGGATATACCCATGCATGTCTGGAAAAATCATCAATGAAATTCAGAAAGTAAAGATAGTTTCCAAAAGAAGATGTTTGCATAGCACCATAGACATCACTGTGAACAAGCTCCAATTTTTTACTAGCTCAAATTGAACCATCTTTTGGGAACGATGAATGCTGAATTTTGCCCAAAATACAACCTTCACACACATGTTTACCATGTGCCTCAAGTTTGGGCAAAGAGTAAACCATTTCATATTTCTATAGGCATAGCAAACTAACAAAATTCAAATGACCAAAGCATGCATGCCAAAGCTTTGCTTCTAACATAGCCTGAGAATCATGTACTGCACATGCTAAATCATTCACAAAATTCTCATAGTCTATGAGTTTATACAACCGGCCACAACATAAAATCCTAGAAGCAATAATGACATCACCATTTGACAGATCATGAATTGTATATCTATCATCAAAAAATTTCACAACCAAGCCAATCTTGGCTAAAGCTAAATCTAGTAATAGATTCTTCTTGATCTATGGCACAAATAATGCTGGTGTAAATCACAAGCCTACACATTTGGCTTGGAAGATATCATGAAGACTCTACATGCATGAAGAACCATAGGAAGATATGCTAGTGATTACTTACCACTTTACCTCATTGTAAAAGTCAATTTGACTTAGAATCTTTTGTAATCACCTACCCAAATGATTCGTGGAAACGTTAGTTCACTTGATTGAGAGAATATCTCCAAGTTTTTAGAAGCTTGATTAGAAGGAGCCAAGAATTTGAATTTGAATTCAAATTCTTACACATTCCATATAAAAGGTGAACTTGAAAAGTCGCGGTGAGAGACTTCACTCCCGAGCTTCATTCTACTGTCATTGAGTGTGTGAGAGCACTACATCGTAGTCTACACCTCTCTACACCATTAGGCAATGCTTGTCATGCCAATGGGATTGTACACAAGTGTTAATTTATAGATACATTTACATCATTCATCTCTGTGCTCACTGATTGTCTACTCCAAAGTCTGTCAACTTGTCAAGGGCATATCTCAGTCAATACTACTCCAAATTCTGTGATTCAAAGCTTGTTGGATTTAGCTCAAAGTCATCTACATTTTGATAAAGTTTGAAGTGATTTCATTCAGCCAAGTCAGAGAAATCGTCATCGAGGTGCTCACTGTTCTATCTCTGCTACAGTCCTAAAAAGTCGTGGGTATACCAAATCTTGCTAAATCAATTTCTCTTAGCATAGTTCATTATTTTACATCATTACACTTGAAAATGTTAGCTTACTAAGCTAATTGAATACCCCTAGAAGGAATTTTATCAATTGCTACTGTGCTGGTCACACTGAGCAAAACATTCAGCAGGTATCAAGACCAAAATAGAAGGTTTTCTTGAGTTTGTGACTTCCAAAGTTATCTGTTTTGATTCAATCATTGCACACATCATTTCCAAAGGACATAGGCCATTTCTTGGTGTCATTGGAAAGATAAGTGAGTCTACTAATCAAGTCTGAAGCTAAAGAGGGCTAGTACAAAGCAAGTTTTAACAGTACCTACTCAATCTCTTGGATCATCCATCCATCTTTCCCAACAAATAAAGCATTTGATAATGTAAAAGCACTACCATCAGCAATAGTTAGAATGATCTTAGAAACTCCTATAACATAATAAGAGGAGTTGTTGGCACATTTGATAGTATTGCCTGTAGGGGCAAGCTCAAGTGAAGTGAAAAAACTACACTGCAAGGTAATATTTTTGGTTGCCCCACTATCAAAGTACCAAACATCTGAGTATGCTACAGACGTACATTGTTCATGTGAAGATGGGTCAAAACTGCAGACAATACTAAATGCCTAGTCTTCGTTCTACACAAGATTAGTAGACTCTATTTTGGGTGTAGAGGCTTCTACAACAACCATTCCAACCTCTTTCTTCCTTTCCTCTTTAGCATTGAGTTTTCTACAGCTCTTATGACATGATCATTTCCTTTACAGTATTTGTAAAACAATTTTTGCTTTTTTGTTTTCTTCTCGTCTTTGTCTTCCTTCTTTGATTGTGGATAATTGGTAGATTTTTGCTTCTAATAGGAGAGCTCCATTTACCTTTGCCCTTCTGAGTAGCCAAGAAAACTAAATCTACAACATGCATAATGGACTTGTTCTACCTAGACTAATCTTCGTGCAATAGAACAGAGACTAACTCCTCAAATGTTAAGGCATTTGGATTTTCTTTCATCATCAAATGAAGAGTAGAAGCAAAACTCTGATATGAATGAGGAAGACCTTTCAAAACAGTCTATAGAATTGAGCTGTCAAGCAAGAATTCATCAACAAAAATCAATTGTTCTTTCAAATCTTTGATCTTTGTCAAAAACTTGTCCATGGAATCACCTTCATGTGCTCACTCTCTAATTGTTTTTGGAGGTAAGCAGCACGAGCCTCATTCCTTGCCTGGTATAAAGTGGTAAATGTATCCCAAGCATCCTTAGATATTCTGCAAGAGCAAATGTGGGGAATAATGGCACATTTGAGAGACAAGGCTATCGATGCATGTGTCTGAGCATCTCTGCCATCCTAATGAATTTGCTTGTAGTAGGTGCACCAGGAACTGTAGCATGAACAACATGAAGAATATCCTCATCTTCAACACCCTCTACATCACCTTCAACAACTCTATTTACAGGTGTAATAGGATGTTTTTCAACACCCTGCACAATATCCCATAGTGCTTTTGCAACCAATACATGATGCATCATATAAGCCCATAATGGGTAATTGGTACCGTCCAACTTATGTTCAACGGCCAACATATGGAATACATCACTACTTTCAACCATGGCCATTGACTAAAATACCCTAATGTAGAAAAATGATTGTATCTCAAAAAGTTGAACAGAACTACCTTGTCGAGTTCTGCTAAATGTATAGCAGACTTTGAGACGCTTATACTAGTGAACCGAAACCTATATATATCTTTAGCACAAAAAGATGAAATTGCCTACACAAGCACTATGATAGTGCATCCAGAGGCAAAAACGAGCTCAGATCACGATTTGGGAACCATAAAGGGAAGCAATTTTTATCCCCTAATCACCCTGAGTATGCTCACCAATTTTTGTGCGATTTTGAGTCTATGACCGGAGGCATGTCGACAATGCCCTAAATGAAGCGGCAACCTGCTCTAATACAAATTGTTCGAGTTAGAGGTCTGCGGAAGCATGCGAACAACACAAGGAAGAAGAAGAAGCTTGAAGCACAACACACAATACTGAATGTATTAGCACTAGAATGTACATAAGATATATGATCTCTTAGGGCTATAGGCATATATACAAGTAGGGTTAAAAATACCTTCTAAAGAGGGAAAAAAATACCCTAGTGGTCCTAGTGTGTTCACACACATCACCACCGAAATATATCAATAGCTTCCACTTGCTAAAACCTTTGTTTCATAGCTTCTTTGCTCCTTGGATGTTTTCATATTCAACGTCTCTAATTCCCTTAATAGGAAACCATATAGAAACATTTTGCCTAATCCGAACTGCCTATTTCCAATATTCATTAACCTTGATATATGGTTTCATCTCTTTCCAACTCTTCCATATGAGACAAAGAGTCTTATCAGCATCTAGTTCTAACTATGTGGGAGAAAAAGACCTTGGATCTACCCAAGAAGGGTCTAATGGTTTACTAAGCAGCTAAGGCCATCGGTGGCAATGGCAAAAATAAGAGGAGTCAATAGACAACCCTATCTAATAGATCATTTTAGGCCAATTTCTTGAGAGATTTGACCATTGGTATTAATTCAAGCCAAGGCATTGCCCATAAGCGTAGAGATCATGTTGATGAGTTTAGGTCTAGAACTGATGTCTTCAGGTGTGCAACCGATGTCTTTTAGGGATTGAGGAATGAAACCTCGGTCTAATAATCGTATGCTTTGTAAAAATCTATCTTGATGAAAAGGACATGTTGGAAAGGTACCTTAGCAAATTCCAAGCCTTCCCACACATTAATAATAGCTACCAAGATAGGTTCACCTTTTATGAAAACCCTGTTGGTCCTCATTGATCCAAGAGCACATATGGCACGTAACGCAATTTGAAATAACCTTAGCTAAGATCTTATATCCATTTTGAAGCATAGTGATGGGTCGCTAGTATTCAATCCTATTTTTCTTGTCTTTTTCTGTGAATTAGCTTAATTACACCTTCATTGAGAAAGTTAGGGAGAGTCCGGAAGTGTAATGCATCCGTCCACATCAAAAGCAATGATTTCACTATGTCAGACCTAAAAGTCTTGAAGAATTCGTTCCTAAGACCATCCATACCCGGGATTTTACCATTAGGAAGCGCATCAGTCACTTCAAGAGTCTTTGTGCCAGTGCTGGGAAGTCGAGAAGATGTGTGACGTTTTGGGGAATTCTTTTTTATCTCATTCTTGAGATGGCAACCATGTAATCCACCTTTGCAAAGAGCGGAGATTGGAGACCCCAAGACTTGAGTGAAACGGTTGGTTATTGTTGGAGTTAGACGTCTGCGGAAGCATGCGAACAACACAAGGAAGAAGAAGAAGCTTGGAGCACAACACACAATACTGAATGTATTACTAGAGAATGTACAAAGATAAGTAGCCTTTAGGGCAATAGGCGTATATAAAAGCCGGGGGAAAAAAACCTCGTAAAGAGGGAAAAAAGTGCCCTGGCGGTCCTAGAGTGTTCACACATATCACTACCTAAATATATCAACAAATCCCCCTTGGAAGTGATGCAGTGAACAAGTAGCTGGCACTCATGTATAAGGAAGTGCCAAGCCATGTGGAAATCACTCCACAAAAGGAAGTAAGCCCAAAGCTTTTCGGAAAGCTTCAAACTTCTCCCTAGGCAGAGCCTTTGTGAAAAGGTCTACAGTGTTCTCCTGCGTGGGCACATATGCCAAGATGATCTCCCCAGCAGAGAACCTCTCCCTGACGTAGTGATAATGCACCTCAATGTGCTTAGTGCGAGCATGGAACACAGGGTTCCTCGCAACTGCCAGTGCGCTCGGACTCTCAGTGAAGATGGTGGTGGGAGAAGACTAACCAACACCCAAATCAGCTATAAGGCCTCTGAGCCACACACACTCAACAGTAGCTGTGAAAGTTGCCCTATACTCAGCCTCACAACTGGAAGTGGCCACAGTAGGCTGCTTCTTGCTCAACCAAGATATACATGAGCTACCAAGCATGAAGGAAAAGCCACTAGTGGGCACACGAGTGTCATAGCAACCAGCCGAGTCCGAGTCAAAAAAAGCATGCAAATCTGGCAGTAGTGATCCCCCCTTGTGATAAAACAACCCAAGTAGCCGAGTACCACTTAGGTAGTGAAAGATGCGCTTAACCGCCTGCCAATGCTTGACACCTAGGCAATGCATAAACCTACTCATCTATGAGACAGCAAACTAAATATCTAGCCTAGTAATGCATAAGTAAATCAGGCATCCAAGAGCTTGCTGATAGAGAACATCATCAAATGCATCTCCAACATCATGAAGACTCAATCGTAAACCTATCTCCATAGGAGTGGCAATAGGCTTACAGTCTTCAAGCCCAAAACGCTGCAATAATGTCTCAATATATTTCATTTGGCACAAAGCCATTCCACCATCAACTTGCATAAACTGAATGCCCATATAGTGATGCAAATGCCCCAAATCAGACATCTCAAATGAGGCATGCAAATCAGCCTTAAAATCAGCAATATGCTTCTCCATAGGACCAGTGAGCAGCATGGCGTCAACATAGACAACAATGACGAGAAGCACATCATTAGCATGCTTAACATATAAGGTGCTTTCAGTTGGACTGTTCGCAAAACCATGTGCAATCGGATAGGCATATATCTTCTCATACCAATCACGTGGTGCTTGCTTTAAACCATATAATGCCTTCTTTAACCTGCACACCTGGTTTTCATGCCCTTTCTGCACAAAGCCATGAGGCTGAAAGACATACACTTCTTCATGCAAGTCACCAGTTCAAAAATGTTGTTTTAATGTCAAACTGATGTACATTCCAACCACGATGATGCACAAAGCCACGAGGCTGAAAGACATACACTTCTTCATGCAAGTCACCATTCAAGAATGTTGTTTTAATGTCAAACTGATGTACATTCTTGATCCCTGGCACAAATAAAGCATCTGACAACGTGAAAGAACTACCATCAGCAGTAGTCAAAATGATCTTACCAACTCAAATAACAGGATAAGAGGAGTTGTTGGCGCATGTAACAGTATTCCCTGTAGGGGCAGGCTCGAGTGAAGAGAAGAAACTACGCTGCAAGGTAATATGTTTGGTCGTCCCACTATCAAAATACCAAACATCTGAGTCTACTACAGACATGCACTGCTCATGAGAAGATGGGTCAAAACTTCAAACAGTAGTAAATGCCCATTCTTCTTCCTGCACAAGATTAGCAAACTCTATTTTTGGTGTAGAGGCCTCTGCAACAACCATTCCTACCTCTTTCTTCTTTGCCTCTTTAGTACCCAGTTTTGGACAGTTCTTTATGATATGATCATTCCCTTTACAGTACTTACAAAACAATTTCTGCTTTTCTGATTTCTTCTCATCTTTATCTTCCTTCTTCGAATATGTAGAATTAGCAAATTTCTGCTTACTAGTTGAAGACAAGACTGATCTTCCTGCAGCAGAACAAAGACTAACTCCTCAAATGATAAGGCATTTGGATTGCCTTTCATCATCAGCCAAAGAGTAGAAGCAAAACTCTCATATGAATCAAGAAGACCATTCAGAACTGTCTACACAAGTGAGCTATCTGGTATAACCTCATTAGGAGAAATTAATTGTTCCTTCAAGTCTTTGATCTTTGTTAGGAAACTGTCCATAGAATCACCTTCATTCATGTGCTCACTCCAACTGTTTTCGGAGGTAAGCAACACGAGCCTCATTCCTAGCTTGGTACAATGTGGTAAGTGTATCCCAAGCATCCTTAGCTATTCTGCAAGAGCAAATGTGAGGAATAATGGCATGTTTAACAGACAAAGCTATCAATGCATGTGCTTGGGCATCTCTCCCATCCCAGTGAATCTGCTCTAGAGTAGGTGCAGCAGAAACCGTAGCACGAATAGGAATATGTAGAATATCATCAACTTCGACACCTTCTACATCAGCTTCAGTACCTGCAGTTGTAACAATTGTAGGTGTGATAGGACATTTTTCGACACCCTGCACAATGCTCCATAGTCCTTTTGCAACCAACACATGTTGCATCATATAAGCCCATAACGGGTAGTTGGTACCATCCAACTTATCCTCAATAGCCAACATACGGAATACATCACTACTTTCAGCCATGGCCGGTGACTAAAATACCTTGATGCAAAAAAATGATTGTATCTCAAAAAGTTGAACAGAACTGCCCATGCAAATTGAGCTAGACCTGTAGCAGACTTCGAGACGTGTAAACTGGCGAACAGAAATTGATATATACCTTTGGCACAAAAAGATGAAATAGACTACACAAGCGCTGCAATAGTGCGTTCAAAGGCCGAAACGAGCTCAGATCACGATTTCGGCACCACAAAGCAAAGCAGTTTTGATCTCGAAAACACATTGAGTATGCTCACCAAAAATTATGCGATTTTGAGACTGCAACCGGAGGAGTGTGGACAGTGCCCTAGATGAAGCGAGGACCTGCTCTGATACCAATTGTTGGAGTTAGACGTCTGCGGAAACAACACAAGGAAGAAAAAGAAGCTTGGAGCACAACACACAATAGTGAATGTATTACTAGAGAATGTACAAAGATAAGTAACCCATTAGGGCAATAGGCACATCACTACCTAAATATATCAATAGTTATTAACTCAATATTCTCTTTCTTATAAGTGGATTCCACCTCCTTGTCATCAACCATAAATGGGATCTCTTCCTTGATTTTCTTTTTCTTCAAGAGCTTACACATCTCTTTCATTCATTTGTCCACTTTTTCCCCACCTACCATTCTTAAACGTAAATCTATTTGTTTCTTATTTAAACTTTCTCTTCATATCTTAGTTTGCTTCTTATTTTTTGGAGTCCCGATTAGAGGTGGGAGTTACCATTATTGACTTCCTTCTCTAGACACCAGAGCCAACATTAAAGATTTTCCCTTCTCACTCTCCAAATGTTAAAGATGTCTTTTTGGGACTTGACAAGGAGAATTACTGCTTGGCAATCATCTTCGAGCATTTAACGAGAGAGGTATAACATCTAAAGGACTTGCTCCAGGCCATGGACATTTCCTGTTGAACAAAAGGAAGGGAGATGATTGAGGGATTAGCATGAAACCAAGGGGCCTTTCTGTGTCTAAGAAAAGGTTTAAAGGTGATAATCATTGGGTAGTGTTTAGATATGACTAATTCCACACATTGGGAGAGGGATGCATGACCTTTCTTGTCATGATGTTTTGCAAGATATAGCTTCTATCAAGTCTAGCGTTTTGCAATTCTATGCATGACTCGAGCTCAGACCATGAGAAGCAGTCTATGTCTTTGACTTCCACCACATCATGGTGTAGCTTAACCTCATCCTAGGCATATTTCACAATACTCTCAATAATATTTCCCCTTTGGTCCGATCTATTAGACAAAGCTTCCACCATATTAGAGTCCCAAGAAAGGATGAACTTCAAAGGTAGAGAGTCTAAAGAGCGCCACATGTCTAGCTTTTTTATATCTTTATTTGGAGCATAAACCAAAGCAATGGTGACTCAAAGAGGGCGCCTAAACAATGCCGTGATCCACTGGTGGTTGGGATCCATGAAAGTATCGAGCAAGAATGATTGACATGTTGTTTTGAAGCCAATAGCCTCACCACTGCTCCCACAATGGTGTTTTATGGCGAACCACACATGAGACATCAAGATTTTCTTTAACGTTTTTGCAGTTCAACTCCATCTTTGATCTCTTGAAGATAGATAAAGTTTGGGTTGAAATTTTTATCTCAAACCCATTGACCAAACAAGGTCACTCTTGAGAGGTCCGATAACCCTCAAATGTTATACAAAACAAGAATCATTTATGGAGGGGGTTTCTTTATTGGTTAGTGATTTAAAATTTTTTTTTCTTGTTTTTATCTTCCTCTCTTCTTCTAGAGGTTGAGGTTCTTGGCACATGAGAAGCCCTTTAAGGGGGCTCTTCCATGGGATTCCAATAGGGAATTTACCTTTTCATGGCACCACCCCGGCCAAGGAGTCCATATCCTTACCAAGAAATGTGGAATTGATGAGAGAACTTTCATTGTCGAGGTTATCGTATTTGCTTGAGGTGAAACCATCCTCTTTGTTGGATCTGAAATCTTCCTCTTTTCTAGAAGTGAAGTCTTCTTGATTACCTTTCTTGCTTGTGGATAGAGTGTATGGATATGCATATCCATACATAATAAATGGATTTCAGACTATTTATTCATAGTTTCTTTCAAGGGAAAGGGAAAGAATAGATTATAATTTTTGTAAAACCGAGTCTAGTTTATTCCTAGAGATAAGAATTTGGATGGCCTAGATAAAAATGGCACTATTCTATCAAAGAAAGCAAGGAGATCATTTAGTCAGTGGTTAGATTGACTCTTACCTGAAGTCTCTAAATATATTCTAGTAATGGTCTTTGACTAGATGAGGAAGACCTAGTTATTAGCATTGTAGATTGGAAGTAGAATAATGCTTTTTAATTTTAGAGTTGGAAGTAATGGGGATGATTTTCACCCATAGAAGCATGAATATGATATTTGGTATTGATTCATGAGCATGATGACCTAGCATCATTTAAGCACATTAGTACTTATGGATTTTTTGAATCTCATTGAAGAGCATTCTTTTCATTCATAAGGAAAACTTGGGGTGGGGGGGGGGGGGGGGGGGGGGAGAAATACTAGAGTTTGTATTAGTGGAAATAGAAGCTCTTCTAGTAGAATTCATTCCACACTATATGGATGGCAAACTCAGGATATGTGAACTTGGATGATCAATTTCATAGAGACAAGCATAGTTTAAGACAACACTATTACTTGTGGATACATTCAAGGTTAGGAATACCAAGAGTGGCATGAGGACAAGTTTATCTTATAAGTTAAAAGACGGTTTCGGACACAACTTTTCTATTGGAACATGTTCCTTTTTTTATATGAATATATGGTTTATCATCCCTAATTAGCTTTGTTCAACTTTAGTTAGCTTTGCATTTTACATGAATTGCATATTATTACTTCATAGAAGAAGCTTCATATGGATTTAGGTCATTTAGATTATGTTGATTATATGGTGGTAAGAGTCTGAAAGTTTAGTGTGTATGCTTGGAGATTGTAGAGACTTATAAGATGACTTTCCATTTTAGTGGTTGCATGGTTGGGCGTAGATGCTCCATAATCATCTAATGTGTGTCTTTGGTTTCTCTTCGAGCTCCATGTAGGTGTATTCATTTGTAGAGGTTCATAAAGAAAACCATGTGCAAAAGCCACTTACTATATTGATTTCAAGTCATTCATTCATGTTTTGAGCTGTTTTTCGTACATATGTGGAAATTTATGAACACTTTGTTGTATGGTTCATTTAAGGTGCGCCTAATTCACATGAGACCTGGTGAAAGAGATAAGTACCCAAAAAAGGTGGAAAATTGCAAACCAACATTCTAAAATAAAAAATAGATTTATGATCACCAAAGTGTGCAAGATACCCTTGACCTTTTAATCCTTTATGTACTTAAATTGAGGAACGTAGTTTGTTTATAAATTAGCAACATGATATGTAGCATTTCTTTTGATGGGATGTGAAATGATATCCCCATGCAACCTTGGAATGTCCTAGGCCCTGATAGTCATAAAATCCTTAACGTGGGTACAATACAATATCCCAACTCACTCACTTAGACAATTTCTTTGAACTTTTGTTAGCTCTAACTAAACTCAACAAGAAATCTATCATGCATGGTATCAAATCCATTAGACTCTAGAGTATGGAGAAAGAGATGCTACAATATCATGCATGGTATCAAATTCGTTGGACTCTAGAGTATGGAGAACGAGATGCTACAAGACAGACTACTCAATTGTCTACACACACAGAATGGTAGTTGAAGAAAGTTCACTTTTTTCTAGCTTTCTCATTGACTATGCATTACAATTCGATTTGTATTACTTGAAATCCATATAGTAATCAGGAGAAATGTTTTCTCAAATAAGAGCTAGTAGGTGCCTTACAAAGATCCACCATGGAGTGAGCTATGGTGATCTTCTTCTTTGCTAACAAGCAATGACGGGAATTGCTTAGCTAGGAGGTTGCTTCTTAGTTCTTGCACTATTGAATAACACTAGGTACAAATGAGAGATTCTAGTGAGACCGTATGTATACAACTTTGTTTATTCTATACAAAGAATAACTAACTAACTCCTTGATTCTAGAATCTAATTACCTATCAAGTAGTTGTACTTTTTAGTAGTTCATTAGTCCGTTGACTTGGTGCAATTCAAATAAGGTGGAACTTATAACTTTTAGCCTCCTCCATATTTTTTCAAGGCTAGAAATTTATTCTCCACATAGCTTCTTAAGGTAAGAGCTTAATTTCAAAAACGCGTTCTTAAGATTCAATGCAAGTAATTCATGGTGATGCACCACTTGAAATTGGTAATCTTTGTACCATCAAGAGCTTTGGTGAACATGTTGCACACTTATTCTTTGTGCTCACATGCTCCATCCTTACTTCACCCTCAATGACCTTTTCTCTAATGAAATAGAAATGCAATTCAATGTTCTTTTTTCTTGCATGAAACACATGGTTCTATTATGACTATACAATAGTAAAGTTACCACAATCGGTAGTTCTTATTCTACCTACAAGTTCAATTACAAAAACAAATTCTTGAGCTAGATAGGGTTAAAGAGCACTTGATTAATATCGTATCCTCTAATTTAGTAGATTATAGGGCCAGTGGGTTGTTTCTTGGAGCACCAAGACATAGTCTTGCTCTCAAGAATAACAATATACCCACTTGTACTCCTTCTTGTATGCTTGACGGTAGCCAAATCAGCATCATAATAGACTTTGACCTACAAAATTTCTAGATACTAAAATTTGTATGCCTTTGATTATTCACTATATCTAGCAAATAGATGCTTCTTAGACTTAGATGATAGCTTGTGCCAATCTTCCTTGAGCACATGTACAAATGCTTCACTTCCAAAAACTCTAAAGTAGCTAACATTGGGCTTTCATCCATAGTAGGCCTCAAATGACATCTTTTTTGTATAGCACTTGTGAAGCCTCTATTGATGATGTGAACATTTCAAAGTAAATTCTTTGTTGTGAAGCATGGTACGTGCCATTTCCATGACACTACAGATCTTCCTTTTAGCAACTCCATTTTGAGATGGATTATGAGGTTGTGTTACTTTCCTTTTGATGTTTTTTTACTTTAAGAACTTAACAGAGTCATGATTGATAAACCCACCACCTCCATCTAATCTAATAGACTTTACTAAAGTGGATGCCTCATTCTCAAGTTGATAGATACACTCTAAATTTGAAGAAAAGAATCTACCGTCCATTTGAGAAAGTACACCCATGTGTATCTAGTGTGATCATCTACTAAGAGAAAGAATTAGAGTGATCCACTTAATGATGGTGTATTCATAAGTTCATAGAGGTCCATGTGGACAAGTTCTAGAAGATTCCTTCTTCCAATGGAAGCCTCTTTTAGTACGAGAGCCTTGTGTTTCTTTCCTTGAATGCAACCGTGGTACACATCTTGCACTTGACCATTTTTTTGCAAACCCTTATCCAAGAGGGATGTTGCAATCTTGGTTAGGTAGCATGTATGGCCATATCTCTTGCGGTAACAAGTGGAAATTGATTCTTCAATGAGGAAGAAGGAAAGCTTGTATAAGCCTTTGTCCTTATGCCTTGGCTAATTATGTCTTGAGTGTTAGGATCAATCTCTTTCATGTATGTGATGTCAAAGGGGATTCGCTTTGATAGTGTTAGAATCAATCTCTTTCATGTATGTGTTGTCAAAGGGGACTTGCTTTTTATGAATCTGGCAGAGAGGACATTCATGCAAAGATTTGGTACAAAGAGTAAATCTGATAAGGCTTTGGATTCTCCTTTGTCATTTGTAATTTGTACTTTGCCTTTGACTTCAATTGGAAGTCTCTTGTTGTTTCCTAAGTGAATTTATCCTTTGTGGTCTTCTAGCTCTTGAGAGGACTTCTGATCCTTGCACATGTGGGAGGTAACCCCACTATCAAATATCCATCATGGTGATGTGCTAAAAATGATTAAAGCGTTGGCTTCTACTGAGATGAAGAGATCTTCAATAGTACAATGAGACCTATGCATAGAAGATGTAGGTTGATTTTTGGATGTAGATGCTTTAGAATTATTCTTCTTCTTATAAGATGACTTCTCAAAATTCCATGATTTCTTGAAATAATACATGTAAACGTCTTGGATGAAGTATTGGAGCCTTTCTTAGAGGAAGTTCCAGATTGATGGCTAGAGTACTTTGGCTTCTTGAAGGGTCCCTTAAATTTCATAGTCATTTCTTGAGATGTTGAAGACTTTGCTTGCAACTTCATTTTGAGTGAATACTTGACCTCAATTGTAGAGGATTGTTGTGTTTCATATGAATCGCTATGTTCGTTTAGAAGACTAATAGCCATATCTTTGCTTCACACTTGCCTACCACACAACACAAGTTTGTGTTGAAACCTGATAATCTACAAAAGTGGCAATGACCTTAGTGACAAGATCATGGGGCCTAATTTCTAGGTTATAAAATTATGTTTCTACTGTGTAAATTCTAGAGGGGGTCTTACAAATCTTGAAGTACCTTCCAAGCTTCATAAGAATTTTTTCAAGAAATAATATGCCCTTTCTTTAACTCATCAAAAGTTAGCAATAATTTCCCTAGGCTCAGTTATCATTTATGTTCCATACATTCCACTTAGTGGGATGGCTATCCTTATTAGGTTCGGGTTCTATAGCATCTTACAATATATTTGTGTAGAAATAAGCTTTGATGGCGTCCTTCCACAAATTATAATTCGTGCTATTCAACCTTTCCTCCCTTGACATGAACATAGGAGTGAATCGCAAGTACAACATACTTGATGAAGTCACATTGGAAATGGTAGACATGATGTATCTCTTGGAGAAGATATAATTGCAAAATTGAAACACAAAACTTGAAAAGATAGATAGATTAGGCACCAAAGATGGGGGATGGGGTGCTTATAGTATCCCTATCAACACTTTGACACCCTTGGGGGCTTAGAGTAGCTTTCCCAATCTCACACACACAAAGCGTCCTTCTTATATTGCTTGTAATTTACAAAAATGGAGTGTAATGCGTGTCAAATAGTGTGAAGACGAGGGTAAAGATACCTTTGGAAAATACAAATTAAGGCCTTACATAAATGACTTAGTGTCTTTATTGAAGATTACATAGGGTCACTTAGTTCTCCGATTGCTTAAAACAAAAGTTCTTATGGGGAGTACAACTTTAAGAAATTAATACCCTCAACAAAATACAAAAGGATACCAATTAATGTGGGTATTAAAACGGTGGGTATGTGCCAAAAATAGATGGTCTTATGGAGAGAGATTTTAAACAAATTGAAACCTTTGGAGTGACTACTTTGAAAAGGAAGAGACGAATTTCAACGTCACCCTCTTCAAATGTGTTCTCTTAAAACAACTTTAGGAAGAGAATGAAAGAAGTTAATATATGTGTTGCCACAACAAAGTTAATTTCACTCAAATTGGTACAAATTGCATAGTAATGGCTACCAAAGGTGCATGTATGTAATTAGAAATGCATCGACAATTGGGTCTTGAAAAGAAATCAAGGCTCTCATGACATCATGACATCATAGATGAGGTAAATGTACTCTAGATCCATGTGGTTGGAGAGAAGATAATGCTTGCAAAAATTGGGTGTTATATCTATCAACCCTCTCTCTCTCTCAGCAAACAAAAAAATGTAGCGTAAAATTTCCCTCTCTGAAGTTGTCTATCTACAGTGTGTGGTATTGTCTTGAATGCACAAGGGCTCCTTGCTTTGTGCTACTTGCAAGTGAGAGTTAGAATCACTAGTATGGCATGACAGAGGCTGCTAGAACTAAGAGACGTTCTCTCTCTCTCTCTCTCTCTCTCTCTCTCTCTCACACACACACACACCCACACACACACACTCTCTCTCTCTCTCTCTTTGCACATTCAAAAGAGGCATTATGTGTGTGCTTAGCTCATCTATTGCAGCACATGAGCTTCTTCATTCTCTCAAGCTTAACCACAACATTTTCTCGGGTGCTTCCAAAAGCTTCTAATTTCTACTTGACTTAACCATAACTCATCTATTTCATGGACTATTGAATAGTTTCATGTTTTGATCTTTTAGAGAGTAGTTATGTTCAAGTTGTAGAGTTGTGTTAGATTTCTCCGTGTGTAGAGAATATGGCACAATAGACAAGTTGAGATCAGTTATTTCCAAGTGTAAATCTTTGTCCTCTTTTGCTTCATGCTCTTCCTATGACAAAGAGCAGTGCCCATTGACTAAATGAATTCTAGAGTGTGACTTCTAGTGCTAAGGATAGTTGTTGTGTATGTCTACATGGGAGAGAAAAGAAGCACCTTAGCTACACACAAAGATTAAGGGTCCACCTCATGTGATTGGAGCACGAAGCATTCTATCAATGTCCATAGGCACTTTGATTCATTTTCCATGGCTTATGATGTCATTGTAAGTAGTGGCATATGTAGAATCTAAAACCCTATACACTCACAACAAATGGTCCTAGCTAGAGACCACATGATCTATGAGAACACTTAGGTGGTGTCTTGACTACCACATCAACTTGCCAAATCGAGAGCAGAATCCGTCAAGTGCATAGAAGCATGTGCTCATACATGATGCTTAATGCATCCCATGGTCAAGTGAACATGTGCCACAAGTGAATCACCTACCACACCCACCTCTTGCACCAAGATATGCACCACAATACTTATCGCAGCAATCGATACAAGAATGATGTTTTCTCTCATGTCCAAAAATCCAAACATCATCAGTAGTAGGTTGATTTTGAAGTTCTTGATAAGACACATCTATGGGGTAGTGCACAATTTTTTTCAACAAAGGTATGACCAAAAGACTAAGTGTTGATAATCATCTACCTACACCGCATGACTCCCTACACCTTCCACATGCAAGAAAAAAGGTCGTGAAGGGATAGAAAACACTATCTACCACTCATTCCGTGCCATATCCATGAACTCAACCAAATATAGAAGGAGAAAAATAGGCAAGAAGAATCAGTTATCAGATTCTTCTCTTTAAGGTAGTTCCTCTATTATAGAAAGCAAGAGTCTTTACAAAAGAGTTAAAATCGACTTATATACATGAGCCCATAAGTGTGTCCTTTCACATTTTGGATGGGCATAGTGACATTATTCCTCTCCTACGAACTACTTCACTAGTCTACAAGGCATGGTGTGTAACACTTGCTCGAAGTGTAGAATTACAAGGCTTTTGCATATGCAACAATGATTACTATGTCATCATGACAATGTGTTGTTTGAAAATCTGAAATTTTATGGCCCCCTTTTTTAGCTCTTTCTTTGCTTCAATCTTTGGTCTTTGAATCCTCAATTTTGTTTCTCTTTGTCTTGTTTCTTTGTTTCAATCTTTTGTCTTTGAATCCCTTGATTGTAGCTGACTCGTTGAGAACAAATTGTACTATATTGAATGGAGCAAAGTCCTCCACAAGTAAGTGTATCATATGTGCAATATCAATACACATTATGGTTCATTTTCACTGATCGATCATTCTCTGTTTACTATTACAGTACTTTGTGCCACGCTATCATGTTCTCATATTCATTTCGTAGTGCCTAGGTACTCAATGTCTAATGTGTCACTTGGATCACTTATCCAGTATTGTTGTGAGAACACATACAAATTTAGTAAGGGTGACCTCCCAAACTTGTTACATTTGTTTTGCAATGCAAAATGACTCTAAATTCATGAGATAACTTGGTTTGGTTATCTTAAAACTTTAATTTAAAGTGTGAAAAATCTTTCTGGATAGTTTATACCAAGTTGTGAGCATTGAACAAATCTCTAAGAGCTTCTCATCTATAAATAGAAGGTTTCTCAAGATTTGTGATCATCAAACTCATATGTTTTTTCCCAGACGTTTGTCAATGATTTTCCAAATGACTTAGGTGCTCTCAATGCATATTGTGGAAGCTTAGGGAGTATAGTAAGTATCATTTAAGTTACATGGGCTGGTGAGAAGGATTTTGCCAACACGTTCTCATCTTTTAAGTTTATCCATCACCTCTTTACAAGGATGCAACAGAGTCTCAACAAATGCTAGCTCATAAATGATTGTTTGCTACCCTCCCAACCAAACCTTGTAAATATAGCCATTGAGTACTCAATGAATTTGATTGTTAAGAAGGATAGGACTCTTCGAATGTGTGTAAACTATCCTAGATTGAATACAGTCACTATAAAAAAATAGATATCATCTACACCTTGTATTAAAGCTCTTGAAACTTCTTGGAAAAGAGAATTCATTGAAAAAGATTGACCTTTGAGGAGCTTACAACCTTGTCTAGATTGGAGAAGGAAATTAATGATGACACCATCTCGAACAAGGTATGGCCATTTTGAATATGTTGTTATGCCACTTGGTCTCACAAATGCTATAGGAGTCTGTCAACATATGATGAAGGATATATTTTGAGAGTATTTGAATGTGTTCATGGTAATATACCTAAATTATATCTTGGTATTCTCTAAACATCAAGAAGATCATCAACGTCATGTAAAAATAGTTCTTAGGAAGGTAAGAGGAAAAAGATTAGATGCAAAATTGGAGAAATATTCTTTCCATGAGATAGAGGTGGAAATGTTAGGATACATTGTCTCTAAAAAAATGAATGTTCATGGACCCTAAGAAGATACAGACCATCCTTGATTGGAAACCACCTTCATGTGTTAGAGATGTACAATGTTTTCTAGGTTGGCTTTTCCAACTTCTATAGGATATTCATCAAAGATTATTCCAAGACAGTGGCACCACTTAACAAGCCTACAAGGAATATAAAATTCCCTTGGAAGCTTTCAAACAAAGGGTTCCATTCTTCGAAGCACGTCTAGATTTAAGACACAAGCAAATGGATTAGATTTGAGGACATTGACTCAGCTAGGAGAGTCGACTATGAAGATTGGTACTTGTTGTAGAGTAGATTCAATGCTTGGGATTGCTCAAAGACCTGCCTTCTTATTAGGAACAACTCCCATGCCTAGAGGGTCTAAGATGGCACAACAACAATAGTCTAGACAATATTTTGAGATTCAAGAAAAATGTGGACTTCTATATCAACTCAATAGGAGGTGGTGTCCAAATTGGTGAGGTTTAAGGTAGGATTTTAAGGTCCAATCCCTTTGACATCCCCTCATTGAGATACAAATGGTGGTTCTTATGTGGAGAATCCTCTATTGAGGAATTGGGACCAATGTTAAAGCTATCAAAATATGCACTGCTCCTCCTTGGTGTAAACTGTTGTGCAATTAAACCCAAGCCCACATACTTGGTTGATTAACTTATGCTTGATTTATTGGCACAACCTATAAGACTACATATGAATAGTCTCTTGTAAAAATCCTTCATATGTATCCTTGTAAAAGTGGGTTGCCACCCACGTGGAATTAGGAATCTCTAAAATCATGACTCAATCAATGGTTGAGTGATGAGGGAATCTATCCTACACTATAGGATTCACCTTTTAGGTAGAAGTTTGAATTTGAATTCAAACCTTGGCTCCAAACATGACTATGAAAAGGGGATCAAGAGGCCCGCATATTATCTGAAGCCCATGAGATCAATTTGAATGAGTTTTAATGTCAAGTGAGAGCTCATCTCATATCTCATTCACCTCTCACACATTGAGCAATGTATGGTTTCCAATGACATTGTATTTGTACATGATCATTATATTCTCATTTTACTTCTCTGTTAGTACTCCATTAGAATAGTGATTTTCTCAGAGCTTGTTCTCAGTGTGTAGTTGATCATTTGCCATTATTTGAAGCATAATAGAATCCTCATACTATCTGTTATAATCCTACAAAGTTTCATTCGCATTTCTTCTCGGAATTGTCAAATATTAGCATATCTTTGCTCATTGGTCTGATGACTATTGTAGCCCGTGAATGTCGGGATGGAGCTGTGACTTGCTAAACTCCTTTCTCTCCATGTAGTCCATCATTTTTTATGAACTCACTCATGATTGTTAGCTTACTAAGTTAATTAGAGTTCCTCAAAAGCAATTAAGCCAATTGCTACTGTGCTGAGAGAACTGCTCAAAACATTGAACATGTGTAGGAACAAAAATCGCACGTTTTTTACTCTTGGATCAACTCTTACCTATCTGTTTTGATTTATCTTTTGAGAGTGACCTTCCAAGGTACATAGGGTGTCTAATACATCCTTTGGCAAGCTAAAAGGCCCCACCACATATCTCTAGAATTCATTGGCTGGTGTAGTGCAAAGTTTTGCAGCACCACTTCATCTTCATCAAGTACAAATCAATCCACATAGTGGTATTAAAGCAAGGTTGGACAACATGGCAGATGGATTTCCTTCATTAATTGACAAATTTGAAAGAGGTAACTACTCAGCCTCGTCTTTAAGGATGGAAGCTTATCTTCAAGGCAAGAATCTATATGGTTATATAAAGCTAAAGATGAAGTTATGCCAAGTTTCAGGAATAAAGGTCAACCTACACAAGAAGAGCAAGAAAGATTGAGCACATGGTGCTCCAAGGATGCACTTGCAAGGTCTTACCTCCTCAACTCTATCTTAGATTTTTTGCTGCCTCAAATTAGAAGTTGTAAAACATCACAAGAAGTGTGGAATGCACTTGGGGCCTTCTTCTCTTCAAGCAGAAAGGCCAGAAAGAACGAACTATGGTTGGACTTCACAACACTCAAGAAATCTTCCAAACAAAATGTGAGTGATTTTGTCGCAAGATCAAAGATATTGCTGATCAGAAAGGAGGCATTGGAGAAGAGATAGATGAAGAAAAAAATTGTAAGGCAAGTCATCAATGGTCAAAAGGTACATGACAAGTGGGAAGCCTTTACAACATCAATGGATCTATACATGGATATGCATGTACCAGATTTCAATACACTTATGGGACACCTACTTACTCAAGAGGCCAAGCTCATGAAGGATGGAGAAGGCTCCAAAGGTAATCAATCTTCTGCTTGGTATACTGATAAAAATAAATCCAAAGATAGCAAAGGGAAAGGAATCAAAGTGGATGATGAAGCAGGTACACACCAAGCTAACTATGCAGGTAGAGGAAGACATGAGAGCGGTAGAGGCAAAGGAGGAAGACAAGGTAGGGGGAGGACCCCAAGACTCTAATCCTTGTTCTATTTGTGGATTAACTGATCATACAACTGAGAAATGCTTTAGGAATTCCAAGAATCAAAGAGGCAGAGGCTACAACAGAGGAGGTTATGGCTACTCAAGAGGAAGTTTCAACAATTTCCATGGCAACCACAAAAACTACAACAATTCAACCTACCAAGGAGGATACAAAGGGAGAAGAGATTACAACAATTACACATAAGACTGAAATCAAGAAGACTCTACACTTCTCATGAACATGACAATGTTACAAGGTAAATCTAATGAGCATGTTTTCTAAATAGATTCAAGTTCCTCAAATCATGTGGCAAGAAATGTGGCCCTCCCATCAGATTTAGAAGATCGAAGGAACAAGCATGAAGTCCAAACAGTTGATGATACAAGGCATCTGGTGGAGAAGATAGGAAATGTAAAAGAACCTGATGGAAACATCAACCTACTTGGCAAGGTACTCTATGTCCCTACCATCACAAAGAATTTGATAAGTGTAGGACAGATTGTGGAGAAATGCCTACAAGTTAGGTTCACAAAAGGAGGAGCATTTGTTGAAGATCCAAGTCAAGGATTCAGGAGAATTGGAAAGGGTGAAAAGACACGTAGATTATTCACATTTGAATTGCAAGACACTAGGAAAATTGCTCTCTTTAATCATGGTAGTCAGACACTCATAGAATTGGAAGTATGTCACAAAAGGTTAGCACATATTGGTGAAAGATCATAAAAACAAATTTGTAGGGACCAAAGTGGACTTGGACTCCCTAATCTATCGAAGCAACACATGATTTATAAGTGTAGTGCATGTCAATTTGGAAAGTCTCATAGGTTACCATTCATGAAGAAAGGATATATGCATGGAGATCTCTTGGATTTGGTTCATATAGATGTATGGGGACCTAGGAAAGATGCTTCAATATCTGGATCAAGGTATTATGTCTCCTTGATTGATGATTGTAGTAGATGGACTATACTATACTTTATGAAACACAAGGATGAAGTATTTTCATTCTTCAAAAGATATTTAGCTCTTGTGGAGAACCAAACATGTAAAACACTAAAAAGGCTAAGGTCAAATGGAGGGGAGAGTAGTTCTCCCATGAATTTGACTCCTTTCTTCAAGAGAGGGGAATCAAAAGAGAGATTACTACAAGGTACAATCTTGAGCAAAATGGAGTGGCAGAGAGAAGGAATAGGACAATTGTTGAAGCTGCAAGGTCTATGCTAAATGAAAAACATTTACCTAATTATTTATGGGTTGAGGTTGTATCCACAGCCACTTATTTGATTAATAAATTACCCAAAATCACTTGATGACATCACACCATATGAGGCTTGGAATGGTAGAAGACCAAGCTTGGATCATTGAAAGATTTTTGGATGTATTGCTTATGCTCATGTTCCTTCACATGTTAGAGGAAAGATGGATCCAAAAGCTAAAAGATGTGTGTTCATTGGACATGACAACAACCAAAAAGGCTATAGGCTATAAAACCCAACAACCAAAGGATTCTTGGTGAGTAGAGATGTAGTGTTTGATGAGAATACTTCTTGGTATGAAGACTCATGCAATAAGATCAAGTTACCTTATGACCTTGAAGAAGATAAAGTTTTCAAGGATATCCCTTCTAAAATTGAAGAACAAGATATCTTAGAAGAAGATGAATTAACTCAAATTAAAAAACTCAAAATATGGAAGTCTAAAGGTAAGCTAAAATTCAGGAACTTGGACAAGAGGCAGAATCATCACATCATGGCCTAAGAAGGTCCATGAAGGAGAAATGAAAACTAGAGAGGTATGGGTTTGATACTTCTCTAGTTACTAAACATTCAATCTATCTAGCACAGGACATAAATCAAGAGGAACCCTCAACATTTGAGGAAGCAAAGAAGAAATCAGAGTGGATGCATGCAATGGAAGAAGAAATTGATGCTCTTGAGGAAAATAACACTTGGGAATTAGTTCCCAAGTCTTCATCAATGAAAGTGATAGGCTCAAGATGGATCTACAAATTGAAGAAGAACTCAAATGGCTCCATTAACAAGTATAAGGCAAGGCTTGTGGAAAAAGGGTTTGCACAAACTCACGGAATTGATTATGAGGATACCTTCTCTCTTGTGGCAAAGATGCCAACAATTAGAGTCCTTCTTAGTATTGCTTCTTCCAAGAATTGGACGATAACTTCAATTGGATGTAAAAAATGCATTTCTTCTCTATATGGACTCAAAAAAGCCCCAAGGGCTTGGAATCATAGGCTTGTTTCATTCTTGCATGATAAAGGATTTCAACCTAGCAAGGCAGATCCACCACTCTTCATCATAAAGAGTAATATCATCTATTTGTGTGTGTATGTGGATGATATTATACTTACAAGAAATGATGCAGATGGGATAAAGAAGATCAAGGAGCAGATGCAAGAAGAGTTCAAGATAAGTAACTTGGGTTCACTTACATACTTCCTAGGATTGGAAGTAGTATACAGAGATCATGTTCTATTCCTTACTCAAAGGAAATACATTAAAGACTTGTTGACAAAGTTCAAGATGCAAGACTGCAAGATTGCAGGTACTCCAATGGAGGTTAATCATAAATTGAGCTCACATGAAGGTGAACTCATAGAAGATATCACATGTTATCAAAGTCTTATGGGTAGTTTGAACTATGCTACATTGACAAGAGTAGATATTGTTATAGTGTGAGTGTGCTAAGCCAGATTATGCACACACCCAGGAAACCTCACATGGATGCTGCCAAGAGGATACTCAGATATCTCAAATGGACCATGAATGAAGGATTATACTACCCTTATGTATCTAATTTAAGTCTAAAGTTGTTCTCTAATGCAGATTGGGTTGGTTCCAAGGAAGACACAAGGAGCATCTCAAGATATCTTACCTTTGCAGGGTCAAAACTTGTCTCATGGTCATCTAAGAAGCAATCCACAGTTGCTCTCTCTTCCACAAAAGCTGAATACAGAGGTCTTGCTATAGCTACTCAAGAAGCAATGTGGATGAAGACACTATTCACATATCTTGGATTGGAGATTGGAACTCCAAGTATTTTTGGTGACAACATGAGCTCCATTCACTTGGCTGCCAATCCAACTTTTCATGCAAGGACTAAACATATTGAAGTACACTATCACTATGTAAGAGAAAAAATTCTTAGTAAGGATATTCAACCATCCTATGTATCAACTCATTTACAATGTGCAGATATACTCAGAAAGTCATTGGATGGAATAAAGATAAATAGGTTCAAATTGATTGTTCTTTTGGAGGAAATCAAGGAGGAATGAAGAGCAAGCATGTTAGGCTTGAGGGGGAGCTCTTGGTGGAATTAAACCCAAGCCCACATACTTGTTTGATTAACTTATGCTTGATTTATTGGCATAACCTGTGCAAGACTACATATGAATAGTCTCTTGTAAAAATCTTCATATGTATCCTTGTAAAAGTGGGTTGCACCCACGTGCAATTAGGAAGCTCAAAAATCACAAATAAATCAGTTTTTGAGTGATGAGGGAATCTATCCTACACTTTAGGATTCACCTTTTAGGTAGAAGTTTGAATTTGAATTCAAACCTTGGCTCCAAACATGACTATAAAAAGGGGATCAAGAGACCCACATATCATGTCGAGCCCATGAGATCACTTTGAGTGCGTTTTAATGTGAAGGGAGAGCTCATCACATAGCACATTCACCTCTCACACATTGAGCAATGTATGGTTGCCAATGACATTGTATTTCTACATGTTTTAATACATATATGATCATTATATTCTCATTTTACATCTCTGTTAGTACTCCATCAAAACATTGATTTTTTGAGAGCTTGTTCTCAGTGTGTAGTCGATCATTTTCCATGATTTAAAGCATGATAGAATCAAAATATTTTCAAATATAATCCTACAAAGTTTCATTAGTGTTGCTTGTCAGGATCCGCAAATATTAGCGTATCTTTGCTCATTGGTCTGATGACTGTTGCAGCCCGTGAATGTCGGGATGGAGCTGTGACTTGCTAAACTTCTTTCTCTACATGTATTCCATCATTTTTTATGAAATCACTCAGGATTGTTATCTTACTAAGTTAATTAGAGTTTCCCAAAAGGAATTAAACCAATTGCTGGTGTGATCAGAGAACTCTTCAAAACACTGAATATAGCAAGTTTTTTACTCTTGGATCAACTCTTACCTATCTGTTTTGATTTATCTTTTGAGAGTGATCTTCAAGGTACATAGGGTGTTTAATACATGCTTTGGCAAGCTAAAAGATCCCACCACATATCTCTAGAATTCATTTGGTTGGTGTAGTGCAAAGTTTTTGTAGCACCACTTCATCTTCATCAAGTACAAATCCATCCACACATAAGAGTGGCCGACATAACAATGAACACTTGGAACACCTCTTCTTTTCATGCCCCAAGTCAGTTTTAGTCTCACAAGCCCTTAGAAGAATCCTATTACTACTACAAGGACAAATCTAGTAGAAGCAAGTAGTACTTGGTGAATCGATTGGTTGTTCTTTAGAATTGTGCAATGCTATAAGAGGTGAGGCCCTCTTGAAGACCTAGAAAGAGAGGTGTTTTTCCAACTTTGACAACCCTCCTAAAGAACGACCAATCAAAAAATCTATTTTCCTTTTAGGCAAAACAATTTCCATTTGTAAGAAATCCCCATTATTTAGACATCACACAATGTTCTTCCTTGAGAGCAGCAATATTAAAATCAATTGGGCCCCCATGAGGAGGGCAAAAGGGTTATTAACCTTCTTTGTAATGTTCTTTAATTCTAGTAGCTTTTTTCTAGCTACGCTTGCTTTGTGGGATTTGGGGGGTCCCATGGGTGCTATGCCCGTTCAATTGTACAATTATTCTTTCTATTATTTAAAGATAGGCAGGTTGTAGCCAAACTTCCTTAAAAAAAAACTACTATTTCTTTGTGCATCTAGAAATGCTCCACTACAGCATCTTTCATTGACTTCCAAAACAATTAGAAGCCAAGAAAGCTAACCTTCCAAGAGTTTAAGTATGTGTTTTTGCATTTCTTTTTCTTGGTTGGTTTCATCAATATCCACTCTCCTATTTATATTGGCATCTTCATCCATCGATCATTTTCTGACAAGATGTGTGTCTCAATGGAAAAAATAGTGTGTCATTTCCCATAAGAAAATGTGACCTCTATCAAGCTGGATGCTTCCATTAGAAAAAGATCCTTTGTGTTTATTTCTTATCGATGGTAGGGAGACTCATACTTTGTTTTAAAACACGAGTAGATGAAAGAACCATGAGGGTAGGTAGATATCACTTTTCAAAGCACATCATTGGGTAGCTTTCCAGAATCATATATATCCAATTATTCTAGGATATAATATATCGTGGATTTAGCACAATAGCATGGTATTATAGAAACATAAAGCAGAGCGGTTATATGAAAATGGTTATAAGCATATTGAGGTGGAGAGATGGTACCAATCCTACACCATAGGCCTTATGTAGAAGATAAACTTTGGGAAATCTTCGTCAAATAAATATTATTTGTTCTTACATTTCGACTTAAATACTGTATTTTATTACTAGACACAAGATGACATATTATACTTTATTACTGCAATTGCGAGGGAGGATTATATCTTATTATTGCACCTTGGATAAAATATAGTATTTTATGCCACATACCCTGCAAGAGAACAATATTCTATTCAGTTTTTCATAGTTTTGAATTTTTTCATAGTTTTGGATATTTTCATAGTTCCAAATTTTCATAGTTTTTCACTAAGATCAAATTAACAATATAGTTCACTAGAGAGCATGTTTGGTATCTCAATAAGATTTTAGCAGCTCTCTTGTACATCCGTTGGAAGCATCTTATTTTATATAACCCAAGTACATTTATAAGAGAATGTTAATACAAAGCTCTAAGAGGGAATCATGTACTTGGACATTATGGTATTGTGTACCACCTCATGGATAACATTCTGGAATGAAACACTATCCCACTCACTATAACTAAATCTAGCAAATAAACCTAGCAAGTTATTTTGGTCAATAACGTTATAAACAACTTTCATAGGAATAACTTTTACACGGGATTCTTTGAGCAATTTGGAAAGCACTCCAATAGCCTTGAAAAAGTGTAGTCTTACAGTTCTTGCGGTTGTGCCCGATTTTGGTTGGCTTTGCAGTTCATTGCATTCCTCATAGGATGAGAAATATATAACTAAAATATTTACAAAGTCAAAAAAGATTTCAACGGCTTACACACTAAAATGGTGTGAAATACTTACCATTGGCTCTATGCATCGGGAGCTATGTTGGATATACGAAAACCTCCATAAAGCTAGGAAGCTTTGGAACAAAGGGTTCCGTTCCTAGAAGCAGCTCTAGAATTAAGAAACAAGATAATGGATTAGATTTGACGACATTGACTCCGCTAGGAGAGTGGTCTATGAAGATTGGTGCTTGTTGTATAGCAGATTCAATTCACGGGATTGCTCAAAGAGTCTCCTCCTTATTAGGAACAACCCCCCATGCCTAGAGGTCTAAGATTGCAAACAACAATCTTGACGATATTCTGAGATTCAAGAAAAAGGTGGAATTTCATATCACACTCAATAGGAGGTGGTGTGTGAATTGGTCAAGTTTAAGGTGGGATTTGAAGTTCCAATCCCTCTAGCATCAGCTCATCGAGATAAAAAAAAATTGTTTCTTATGTGGCAAATCCTCCAAAGGGGAATTCGGACCAATGTAAAATCTAAAAGAATTTGTGGTGCTCCTCAGTGTAAACATGGCCTGCATAGCAATGAAGAGCTAGGACACCTCTTCTTTTTGTGCCCCAAGCGAGTGCCCATCAAGTGAGCCCTTAAAAGAATTGTGTTGCTACATGGAATAATCAACTGGAAGCAAGCACTATTGGGTGAAGCGGTTTGTTGTTCTTCAGAATTGTAGAATGCTATAAGAGGTGAGGCCCTCTGGAAGATCGGGAAAGAGAGGTGTGTTGCCAACTTTGACAACCCTTCTAAAGAATGGTGGATCAAAAAGTCTCTTTTCCTTTTAGGGAAAAAAATTTCCCATTGCAAGAAATCCCCACCATCTAGGCATCATAGAGTGTTCTTCCTCGAGAGAAACAACATTAAAATCAAGTGGGCCCCTATGATAGGACGGGAGGGTTATTAAACTTCTTTGTAATGTTCTCTAATTCTAGCAAGTTTTTTTTAGCTACCCTTCCTTTGTTGGATTCAAGGGGTCCCATAGGTGCTAGGCCCATTCACTGTACAATTGTTCTTTCTATTAATGGGTGTAGATTAATCGAAAGAACATTTGGGGGGTCCCATGGGTGCTAGGCCCATTCACTTGAACATTTGGGGAGTCCCATGGGTGCTAGGCCCATTCACTTCAAAGAGTACGTTGTAGCCAAGCTTTGTTAATAAAAAAAAACTATTTATTTGTGCATCTAAACATGCTCCACCATAAAGTCTTTCATTGATTTTCTTTCATTTAATTAGAAGCCAAGAACTCTAACCTTCCAAGAGTCCAAGTATGTGATTTTGGTTTTGCATTTCTCTTTGTTTTTTGGTTCCATCAATATCCAATCTCTTATCGATATGATCATCTTGATCCATTGATCATTATCTCACAAGATGTCATCAATGGAGGAATTAGTATTTCATGTCCTACAAGAAAATGTGACCTCTACAATCAAGCTGGATGCTTCCATTAGAAAAAGATCCTTTGTGTTTATTTCTTATCAGTGATAGGGATACTCATACTTTGTTTAAAACACGACTGGATGAAAGAACCACGATGTGCTTTTCAGAGCACATCATTGGGTAGCTTTTTAGAATCATATATCATTGGGTAGGTTTTTAGAATCATATATATCGTGGATTTAGCACAATAGCACGGTACTATAGAAATATAAAGCAGACCGGTTATATGAAAATGGTTGTAAGCATATGGAAATGGTTAAATGAAATGGTTGTAAGCATATGGAAATGGTTGTAAGCATATGAAAATGGTTGTAAGCATATGGAAATGGTTATATGAAATGGTTGTAAGCATATCACTTTTCAATACACATCATTGGGTAGCTTTCTAGAATCATAAACATTGTAGGATATAATATATCGTGGATTTAGCACAATAGCATGGTAGTATAGAAATATAAAGCAAACCGGTTATATGAAAATGGTTGTAAGCATCTTGGGGTGGGGAGATATTACCAATCTCTTGTATGTTCGATTATCCGACACAACAGGCCTTACGTAGAAAATAAACTTTGGGAAATCATTGTCATAAATATTTTAGGCACGCCAGATGCTCCCTTAAAACTTGATGGACATCCTACTTTATTCCTCCTCGAGGATAAATAAATATTATTCATTCCTACATTTTGACTCAAATACTATATTGTATTACTGGACAGAAGACGATATATTATATTTTATTACTATAATTGTGAGGAGATATTATATCTTATTATTGCACCATGGATCAATTATAGTATTTTATGCCACATACCTTGAAAGAGAACAATATTCTATTCAATTTTCTCATAGTTTTTCAAATTTCGCATAGTTTTGCATTTTCCAAAAATGTGATTAGCCCTCACTTCATTGGACGAGTGGATACTTTTCACCTATATAGTGGAGAGCTCTAAAATTCCCTATGTGATATCTAAGGGCAACGTCCCTACCCTGAGAAACATCACAATTTGCCCCATCAAAGAATTCGTGGGACTTATGTGCAACTAGAGGACTAAATGCATTGGTTCAAGTCATATATAGTATAAACGTTTTGTGTCAATTCAATATTTCCTAAGGATCCATAAGGACTTCATGGATTGCATACATGACTCGAGGGTGCAAACTGAATGTCTCAAAGGGTGTTAGATAAAGATCACAAGCATAGTGAATGAAATTTTTTAGGAGAATTCTCATTTTTAAGGAGATAGAAATAATGATTTTATAACAAAACAAGGAAATTACTATCTATTTAGAGGTTTTGGCACTCAAGGTCAAGCACAAGGTGTGGGAACGCATCAAAAAAGTGGACACACAAGAAGAGGTAGCATGTAGGGAGCCCCAAGAAGTATATGTCAATTTTTCAAAAGAAACCCCTATAGAAATAGTGATTTTAATCACTAAAAACCATTGTAAATATCATTTCATAGTTTTACAACTCCATTTTTTCCAAGCCAAGGAGTGCTCAAGCTTGAGGAGTATTAGAAGTATATATGTCCCAATTTCAATGATTTTTAGACTCTGTTTGAGCCCTCAAACACGGCCTGGAACCTAATTTTTAACTAGGCTCCACACTAGGTCTGGAGAGAGCCAAAGCTAGTGAAAAGCTATAAAACAACTAGAAAGCTCATTTTTGGGGTGAGTAGGTTAGAGAAAGAGCTTTTTGAAGAGTGTAATCGAGTTATTGAGAATCAAAGCTTCCTTTGGTCCTAGCTTTGTTATCTGGCCTTACGTGTGTGTGTGCATGCATGTATGTGCTTGTCACTCACATGTGCTTAACACAATTGCTCACAATCTTCATATCCTTCTCACATCTTCGCGGATTGACAAGTAAAGGAGGTGGTGCTCATGCTTGGGCTACACCAAGTTTTGGTGCCATTGTCAGGGAGTGTTGCTCGAGGATGAGCATTGTGATGGTAAGATTGTAGGTTTGCGACTTTGGAAGGTAAAAGATACTCATTTTTTTGCTAATTTTCTGGTTTCTTTTCTCCACCTTCATCATCATGATCATCGTCATCCTTTTTCATCTTCATCTTCATAGAAATTTTTCATTTTTGACTATACATTTGCTATTTTCACCTCATTTTGCATTCTGCAAGAGAGAGAGAGAGAAAGTGTTTGCATGTGCAAGTCTCTGTGATTTTTGCGATCCTCTACATGACACATAGGCTTCACTGCTCTGTTTTGAAGTTCCCACCCAAACTCTCAAAAAATCATGATTTTTTGGAAAAAAGCACGACTTTGTGGAAAATTCAAATTCTTTTAGAGCATCATGATTGCCTTAATATTGGAAGTTCCTACCTAAAATCATTCACAAAATCACGGTTTCTAGTTGTCACATTATTAAGATTGTCTCATAGCATTGTGATTGTCTCACATTGACAAGATGATGATTCTTTTGTTGTCAAAACATCATAATTGTCTCACAGCATCACTATTTTTTTATCTTCACAAAATCATAATTCTCTTGTTGTCACAACATCATGATTATCTCACAGCATTGTGATTGTCTGACATTCAACAACATTGCGATTGTCCCAGAGTATGGTGATCGTCAAACATTCAAAAAATCATGATTCTCTGGTTGTCACAACATCATGATTGTCTCACAACATCTTGATTGTTTGATTTTCACAAAATCACGATTCTCTGGTTGTTGCAACCTCACAATTCTCTCACACCATAACGATTGTCTGAATTTCAAACAGTTGTGGTTCTTTGGCTGTCACAACATCACGATTGTCTCACAACATCATGATTGTCTGACTTTCACGAAATTGCAATTCTCTAGTTGTCACAACATCACAATTTTCGCATAACATCGTGATTCCCTTAGATAACCGTGACATTTTCACACAATTGTGGCTCCCTTAAACAAGTACATAAATATCCCGATAGGTTCTGTTTGTCTGTTGACCCCCTATAACTTGAATTGACATAACTTTTTCATTCAAAATCCATTTTTGGAGCTCTAGAGTTCTTCGGAAAGTTCCTTTGTTATCCAACTTGTTTTATTAAAAATCATGTGTTGACTTTTAGATAGGTAAATTTTAAGTCGACCTTCAAGTTGGATTAGGAAGCCATGGGGGTTCTAGAGGATTTTTCAAGAATACAAGGGGAAAATGTGTTTTTAAAAAAATACATGAATCAAAATTTTCTATCAAATAAATTAAGTTAAAAGCTTAATCTAAACTTGGGACTTTTATAGGTCCATTAAGATCCATTCAAGGGTGTCTAGAGCAAGGTAAAGTGCAGAACAAAGCAAGGTTTTGGGAGCATTCTTATTGGACATCAGAGCTATTTTCAGAGCACCAAAGTTGAGGTTGGAAGAACTCTCAACCCCCTCACTCAATTTCAAGTACATGCTAAGTGCAATTAATGGAATTGATTAATTAGGGTCATGTTAGGAATGATACGAGTGCAAGAAATCCAAATTACTCAAGTTCAAGTGTAAGTTAGGATACTTTTGTGAAAAACCTAAAGGAAAAGGACTTTAGTGGATCGATCATATCTCAAATTGTGATTAAGCTCAAGTATTTCCAACAATGATATTTTTCAGACAAGATTACACCGGCACAATCTATAAAAGAAAAAGTAAGTGATTCAAAAGAACATTGCAGTGTGGTTGTACTGGGGAAAGTTGGAACTAGTAGACAAAGCTTATGAACCTGAGATCAGGTAGACACCTAGGCTAGGATAGACAAAGCATCACATCATCTGAAGCTAGTGTCAATCACACAACTAGATCATGGGCACAACAACTTATTGATTATCCCTAGGTGATTAGTTTGGAAAAAAGTGATAGAGAAATGTCATTTAGCATGGAGAGACACGTTGGTAGCTCAAGCACTACCTATTTATAAACACTTGAGGGTCCTTATAAAACACAATTCAAATATATGAGGACCAACCGATTAGGTGCTCACATGTATGAGGATGGGCTACAAAGATCTATCATCCCACTCAAAATCCTAGATGAACCCTTTGAACTTGAACACCTTGTGGTCAAGTTCAAAGAGGCTTCTTATATTCACAAGCAAGGAACCATGTACATGGTCACCAAATCACCAAATAGGATAGATGAGTTTGGATCGATCATACGAGAGTCTGATATAGGAGAACTTGATCTAGAAAAAGAAGAACAAGAACGTAGAACTCCTCGAGGAAAGTCTATTATATCCATAATACTCACAATTGGGTTCCTCAAGATAAATCAGACATAGAACTCTTCCAAGAAGCTGATGAAGATTTCTGGAGAGTTATATTAAAAAAAATGCAACAACTTAATAGGAGATTTTATTTACAAATCTAAGAACCAAAAGATCCTTGGAAGGGTAATCTATCTAGATAACACCTCAAAGAGTATTCATGGTGATAGATCAAAATAGGCTTGTTTACACATGGAAGGGTAAACTAGTGTTTCGCTTACATACATCCTATGACTATCATGATCATGGAGGTATAGGATCATCCCATGTTCTAGAAGCACAAAGGGAATGAGCCAGAGAGAGAATTGAGATAAGCTTTGCACAAACATTGGGCAGAGACAAATCAGGACTTGAAATTGAAAGAGTTGAAAGAGAGAGACATGGATCACATAGGCATCAAAGAGATGCAAATGCTTTTCCATTGCCTAGACCTTGAGAGCACCCAAGAACCCTTAGACCCTCTCAAGTGGTCAAGACAATGAAAAACTATTTTGTTGGGTCATGAGATACTTATGATCATGTGATCAAGTTCAAACAAGCATTAAAAGCTAAACAGGTCAAGGACATTCACCCAGTTTGAGGCATGTCATTTAGCTTGGTTTCAACCCCTAAACAGTCACAATTACCGAAATATAAGTCAAGTGCTAGCATTCATCGTAGATTTTTCCAAGAGTGGCATTCATGTTGATATATTTAGGTAGTGATGTGTCTGAACACTCTAGGACCATCGGGGCACTTTTTTCTCTCTCTGGGAGGTTCCCCCCCCTTGTAAATACGCCTATTTCCCCAATGGGCTACTTATCTTTGTACATTCTCTTCGTAATACATTCAGTACTATGTGTTTTGCGTCAATCTTCTTCTTCTTCCTTGTGTTGTTTTGCATGCTTCCATAGACCGCAAACTCCAACAATTGGTATTAGAGGAGGTCACCATTTCATCTAGGCATCGTGGACACCCCTCCAATCACAATCTCAAAATCACATGAAATTTGGTGAGCATACTCAAGGCAATTAGGACTTCAAAACGGCTTTGATTTGTGGTGTCAAAATCATGATATGAGCTTGTTTTGACCTCTGAATACACTATCATAGTGCATGTGCACTCTTTTTGTTTCCAAAAATATATATAGGTTTTGGTCATCTTAATTTAGCTAGTTTCCTATACCTACAAAAATCTGAAATGGTGTTCTCTTTGCCCAAACTTGAGGCACCTGCTAAACATGTATGTGAAGGTTGTATTTTGGCAAAATGGAGCATTCTTGCTTCCCAAAAGATGGTTCAGTTTGAGCTACTCAAAAAGTGCAGCTTGTTCATCGTGATGCCTATGGTCCTATGTAGACATCTTCGTTTGGGAACTATCTTTACTTCCTGACTTTCATCGATGATTTTTTGAGGCATGCATGGGTATATCCATTGAAAGCAAAGTCGAAAGTGTTTATGTGCTTCTAACAATTTTTGCTTTTGGCTGAATATTTGTCAACATGTAAAATGGGCACCCTCCATTCTAATCGAGGGGGGGGGAATATATATCTTCTAATTTTAATGCATTTCTAGTTGAATGTGGGATAAAGCATCACTATACACTACCATATACACCTCAACAAATTGGAGTTTTTGAAAAGAAGAACAAGTCAATTATGGAGATGGCAAGGTGTATGGTCAAGAGTTAGGCTTTACCACATACTTAACAAGTGTCCTACCAAATCATTACAATCTATCACCTCCATATGCAGGTGAGCCATCTCTTGCTCACCTGCATGTTTTTGGTTGTCTAGCATATGCATTAGTGCCTGAACAACAATGCAAGAAATTAGATGAAAAAGTAGTGAAATGTATTTTTGTTGGGTATAGTTCTGAAACCAAAGGCTATCATCTGTGTCATCCACATACTAAATGCATTTTGGTTAGACGTGATCTTGTCTTTGTGGAAGATGCTCTTTAGTCACTACTTTCATGTACTAAGGAGACATCAGATAGCTCCAAAGACATTTATGACACTTTGCTATCTCTTTTTACACGTGGATAGTCTAGTGTTGGTCCTAATGAGGCAAATTCTCAGCTTTTACAAGTTTCATGTGATGATGCATACCATTTCATTTTTTATGCAGATTTACATGATGTACTTGTTGATGAGAGAGCTGATATTCAAAAGGCAAAAAGTATGCCAAAATGTCTAGTGAAGACTTTGCGTGATATCAAAAGATGAACCTTTGTCATATCATACTTGTTTAGTATCTCATAGTGCTTCTTTTGCATCAGATTGCTATGATATGGCTGCCTCGAGTCTTTTGTTGATAATGGGTCAGTTTTGTTTGATGAAGCACAAAATTCAAAAAATTGAATGGCTCTTATGCAATTAAAATACGATGCAATTATGAAAAATGGTACCTGGTCTTTATGAGACTTGTATTATAGCAAGAAGGCCATTGACAATAAGTGGGTATACAAGCTGAAGTGTAAGCATAATGGAATAGTTCATGGGTATAAGGCTAGGCTTGTTGCAAAGGGTTATGCTCAGGAAAGAGGCATTGATTTTGATGAGACCTTGGCTCCTACATGCCGAATGACTATTGTTCATAGCATATGTGCACCCGTAGCTCATCATGGTTGGAATGTACATTTGTTGGACATTAAAAGTACATTTCTAAATGGTGACTTGCATGAAGAACTGTATGTTTTTTAGCCCCGTGGCTTTGTGAAAAAAGGGCATGAAAACCATGTGTGCAGGTGGAAAAAGACATTATATGATTTGAAGCAAGCACCATGTGCTTGGTAAGGAAAAATTACATGGTTACGTGATTGCACATGGTTTTGAGAACAATCCAACTGAGAGCACCTTATATGTTAAGCGTGCAAATGATGTGCTTCTGATCATTGTTGTCTATGGTGATGACATGTTGCTCATTGGTCCTCATGAGAAACATATTGCTCATTTTAGGACTAATTTTCATGCTTCATTTGAGATGTTAGATTTGGGGCATTTGCATCATTATTTAGGCATTCATTTTATGCAAGTTGATGGCAGAATACCTTTGTATCAAATAAGATATATTGATACATTATTGTAGCATCTTTGGCCTTGAAGACTGCAAACCTATTGCCACTTGTATGGATATAGGTTTACGATTGAGTCTTCATGATGCTAGAGATGCATTTGATGTTGTTCTCTATCAACAGGTTATTGGATGCTTGATTTACTTATGCATTACTCTGCCAGATATTCAATTTGCAGTCTCACAGACGAGCGGGTTTATGCATTTCGCAAGTGCCAAGCATTGGTAGGCAGTTAAGCGCATCTTTCACTACTCGAGTGGTACCCGACTAGTTGGATTGTTTTATCCCTAGGGGGGATCATACCACCATATTTACATGCTTTTTGTGACTCTGACTCTGTTGACACTCGTGTGTCTACTAGTGGCTTTTGCTTCATGCTTTGTAGCTCATGTATATCTTGTTTGAGCAACAAGTAGCCTATTGTGGCCACTTCCAGTTGTGAGGCTGAGTATAGGGCAGCTTTAACAGCAACTATTGAGTGTGTGCCGCTCAAATGCCTTATGGCTGATTTGGGTGTTCGTCAATCTTTTGCCACCACCATCTTCACTGAAAGTCAGAGTGCATTGGCAGTTGCAAGGAACCTTGTGTTCCATGCTCGCACTAAGCACATTGAGATGCACTATCAATATGTGAGGGAGAGGTTCTCTACTAGAGAGATCAGTTTCGCATATGTGCCCACATAGGAGAACATTGCAGACCTTTTCACAAAGGCTCTACCTAGGGAGAAGTTTGAAGCTTTTCGCGAAGCTTTGGGCTTACTTCCTTTTGTGGATTGATTCCGCATAGATTGGAACTTCCTTATACATGAGTGCTAGCTCCTTGCTCACTACATCACTCCTAGGGGAGGATTTGTTGATATATTTAGGTAGTCATGTGTGTGAACACACTATGATTGCAAGGGTGCTTTTCCCTCTTTCAGAGGTTTTTTCTCCTAGTTTGTATATATGCATATTAGCCTAATGGATACTTTTTTTTACCTTCTCTTGGTAATACATTCAGTGTTGTGTGTTCTGCTCCAAGCTTCTTCTTCTTCCTTGTGTTTTTTGCATGCTTTCGTAGACCTCAAACTCCAACAATCAGGCATAACATATCATCCTTGATCCATAGCTTCAAGTAGACACCCCAAGAAACAGTTTGGCTAGCCAAACGTAGATTCAAACAATACATCGAAAGATGTCCCACACCTAAATTACATACACAAGCAAAACAAGTTTCCCTATTTTTAGATGGACTTCTAAGCGAGGAGCTTAGATCATATGTATATGTCAAGGAACCAATCACACTAGATAAATGCTTGAGAATGTGTATTGACATAGAAGAAAACTTGGGTGAGGAGTTAGAATTGTCCAAAATTTATAAGGATTCTGATTGTTCTACTAGTCATAATTCCTGACCCTACACTTTGATAGATGAGCTATTTGAGTAGCTTGCCAAGAAGCTAGGAGTTCAAAATAGACAAATACCAAGGGTCACCTCATTGAAGTGATGTTTTACTTGGGGAGGGGACCACATGGCTAACGTATTCCCAATACAGAACTAGAACATGCGAGAACTAAATGCTCCATATTTCACTATTGAGAGAAAGTACATGAACCATATGGCTCAAGATTTCTGTACCATAGGTAGGCCGTTAGACAAATGCATTAGCAACCTTACCAATAGGGTAGGTATTATAACCAATACCAACAACCATATTATAGGCCACAATAGCAATATCAACCTCAATACCAACATCAATATGAGGCACCATATAGGCCACAACTGATTCTAGGAAACCAACCACCACCTCCTGCTAATGTGATACCAATTAAGTATGTAGTCGCAAAGGAGAACACTAATAAAGCATTGTTTCCAATGACCCCTTTGGTCTTAGAAAATGACCCTCATGCTCAGACATCTGACTACATCCATGAAGATATTCAATGAGCTTATTACACAGAGTCATTCGAGCATAGTCGTATCCATATGAGGCACCACCTATGGAAGCAAATTGGGAGCCTTAATACTCCAATGTCATGTATACAATTTTGGTGCAATATACAAGCCTTTACATTTGGCTTGGCATGGAAAGTAATGTGTGCAACCATGTGCTGATACATATGAACCATAGTTTGTAACACTTGGTCATTTATCACTTGTAAAAGATAAATTCTTGAAGAAGAATCTTGTAATCCCACACATCTCGTGGAGTTGGGAGTGATAAGAGTTACGAATTTAATTTGGTGGAACCACTCCTAATTTGGAGGAAGCACTTTTAGGTAGAGTCAAGTTTGAATTCAAATTCAAACTTGGAGGTAAAATACTTATAAAAGGATTAGTAAAAAGTCACGGTTGTGTGGCCTCTTCTTGGAGATCTTCCACTGATCATTGGTTGGATTTGATTATCTTACACCATAGCCCACACATCTCATTATCATTGGGCATCATCATGATGCCAATGATCTTGATTCTCTAGGATGACTACTCAAAACAGTGAACTTTGCATCACCATATCTCAGTGATCTCTCAATCATTTTGCATGTTCTATATCTTGTTGGAACCCGCTCAAAGTCTATTTTATGGTATCAAATTTTATTACAATTAGTTTATCCAATTGGGAGACATCTCTGTCGAAGTGCTCTCTAGTCAATTACTACTCAGTCCCTAAAAAGTCGGGCATAAGCATTGGATTGCTAAATTGATTTCTCAGTGTATGGTTTGTCATTTTAGATGATTCCACTTGTAATCATTATCTATCTAAGCTAATTAAGTTACCTAAAAAGGAATTTAATCAATTGCAACTGTACTATGAGGAATGAGCAAAAGAACTAGCAGGTGTCTAGACCAAAATAGCAAGTTTCGTGAGACTAGCTATTTGTGAAGTAGTCTGTTTTGATTCAATTGTTTGAAGGATCAACTTCAAGGTACATAGGCACTTTCTTGGTGTCATTTCCAAGCTAAAAGGGCCTACAACATAACTCTGAAGTTTGATAGGGTAGGTACAAAGCAGGTTTTGGCACTACCACCTTGCTTCCTTGAGGTATCCATCCATCTCTTCCAACATTGGTATCAAAGCAAGTTAAGGTAAAATGGGAGATGGTTTCCCTCCTTTTATTGAAAAATTGGACAGGAAAAAATATCCAGCATGGTCCTTGAGGATGAATACCTATCTAGAAGGAAGGATTCTCTATGGATAAATATCAAGAGATGAGGAGATGCCAATATTCAGAAGCAAAAGTCAACCTACAAGAGAGGAGCTAGAAAGACTCAACTCATGGTGTGCCAAAGATGCTTTAGCAAGGTCATATCTACTTAACTCTATTTCTGACTTCCTTCTTCCTCACATTAGGAATTCTAAAAGTTCCCAAGAGACTTGGGATACATTATCTTCATATTTTTCTTCCAACACAAGAGCAAGAAAAAACCAATTATGGATTGACTTTACCACTCAAAGGAGGCAACCCAAGCAGAATGTTTCAGAGTATGTGACCAAGTTTAAAGATGTGGCTGATCAATTGCCAAGCATAGGAGAGGAGATTGAAGAGGAGCAAATAGTGAGACAAATAATCAATGGCATCAAGGCAGATGACACAACTGCTATGGACCTTTACATGGACATGAAAATCCCAGATCTTACCAAACTCATGGGAAAACTCTTTATCCATGAAGCCAAGCTCAACAAAAATGGAGAGCCATCAAGAGGTAGCAATTCTTCTGCCTTATACATAGATAAAGGAAAGTCTAAAGATAAACGAAAGAGCAAGAAGGTTGAAGATGAAGGGACTACTTCTCAAGCTAACTATGCAAGGAGACGTAGGAACTCAAGAGGAAGGGGTAGAGGAGGTAAGCAAGGTAGGGGGAGACCTTTCAACTCTTCCCCATGCAATATATGTCGACTGTCTAATTATACAATAGATGAGTGCTATAGGAACTTCAAGAACCAAAGAGGAAGAAGATTTCAAAGAGGTGGCTAGTCACAATCAAGAGGAAGATTCAACCATAATCAAAGCTACAACCATGGATACAACAACAATTATCAAGGTGGATACAAATCAAGAAAAGACTTCAAGAATTATAGAGAGGATCAAGAGGGTTCTCTTCTCATTATGAACATGACTTCAAAGCAAGGTATGAATGATGAGCACCTCTTCTATATTGACTCAGGTTGTTCAAACCATGTAGCAAACAATGTAGCTCTTCTTTCTAATCGTGAGGAGCCCAAGGGAAAGCCCAAAGTGTAGACAGGTGATGAAACCAAGCATTCAGTGTTCAAGGTAGGAAATGCCAAAACTTATGATGGGAATAGAAATCTATTGAGGAAGGTTCTTTATGTACCTAGTATCACAAAGAATCTGACGAGTGTTGGACAGATAGTGGAAAAGGGTTTGCAGGTTAGGTTCAACAAATATGGAGCTTTTGTGGAGGACCCCGAACATGGATTCAAGAGAATTGCAAAGGGAGAAAAAACATGTAGATTATTTACATTTGAGCTTGAGGACACTAGAAACATTGCACTTTATAATTACAAGGATCAAACTTTGTCTCAGTTAGAGACTTGGCATAAAAGATTACGACACATTGGTGAGAGAACCTTGAAGCAGATATGTAGAGATCAATGTGTGCTTGGAATACCTAATATATCCAAGCAACACATGATCTATAAATGTGGTGCATGTCAATTTGGTAAATCACACACGTTGCCCTTTACAAAGAAAGGTTATATGCATGAGGATTACTTGGAACTTGTCCACACAGATGTGTGGGGACCAAGTCCACAAGGACCCTTCAACTCTAGGCTCAAGGTATTATGTGTCATTCATTGATGATTTCAGTAGGTGGACTATCCTGTATTTCATGAAGCACAAAGATGAAGTGTTCAGTTGTTTCAAAAAATATCTTGCACTTGTGGAAAATCAAACAGGGAGAAGTCTAAAGAGGATAAGGTTGTTGGTGCATTTTACCCAAGCCTACATGATTGATATGCTTGATATTATGATCATTTGTAAGTCACATGTGTAGTCATGTGAACACCTCTTGTAAAAGAGTACACATTTTATCACTTGTAATTGAAAAAGGGAAAAAGAAGAGGATGGCTTACCTCATCCATGATGTAAAAGCAAAGTCGTGGCTCTAACTACCTAAAACCACAAATTTTTGAGCTGAGGGAATATCTCCTGACTTTGGGGATCACTTTTAGGTGGAGCCATTCGAATTCGAATTCAAAACTCCCTCCAAGAATAGATATAAAGAGAGCAAGAAGGAAGAGGCGATTAGCAAGCCTTGTACGTGACCACTTCATGTCATTTTGTAGAGATTGAAGAGCTTACTCCATAGCTCTATCATTCTAATCCCATTGTGCAAATATTCATTGCCAATGTGGTTGTAATCATATGTGAATCTATACCTTTGTCATTATGTATTTCTCTGTTTTGTTCTCTGCTATACTCACTTAGAGTACTAAATTCAGAAGGTCATATCTCGACCTCTACTAAACATTTTTCAATGTTTTAATGTGCGTTGGATAGCTCTTACTGTCTAGTTTCAGGATACAAATGTTCGTTATCATTGAATTCATAATTTGGGAGATATCTGCATTTTACTGCTCACTGGTCTATCTCTGCAGAGCCCCGAGAATGGTGGGCATGTTCCAGAAATTGATGAATCTTGTTCTGAGTGCTCAGTCCATTATTTGAAGTGTTTTAACTTGGATTGGGAATCTTGCTAAGTCTATCTGCTATGTCCAAAATTAATTTATCTAATTCCTACCAGGTTGAGAGCCCTGTTCAGTTTTTCTAGCAGGTGTATGTCCAAAAATAGCAAGTTTTGGGAGCTAGTCATTTCGCAACTAGTCTGTCTTGACTTAAACTTTTGGGATACATGTTCCAAAGTATTTGGCTGATATTTTGGTGGATTTAGGAAGCTCAAAGGGTCTAATAATCAACTGTGAAGTCTCAGTTTGCTGGTGTGAAGCCGGTTCTAGCAGCGCCAACTCATCTTTGGATTGCATCCACCATCTCTCTTCACAGTGGTATTAGAGCATAGTCAAGCAACATGGGAGATGGATTTCCATCAACATTTGACAAATTGGATCGAAACAACTATCCGGCATGGTCTCTAAGGATGGAGGCTTACCTTCAAGGGAGGAATCTATATGGATTCATATCCGGAGATGAAGCAATGCCAACCGTGAGGAACAAAGGGCAACCATCACATGAGAAGTGGAAGGACTTTCAAATTGGTGCTCGAAGGATGCACTTGCAAGGTCCTATATTATAAAGTCAATCTCTGATTTTCTTTTACCTCATGTCAAGGGATGCAAGACATCAAGAGAGACCTGGAATGCACTTGCTTCTTTCTTCTCCTCCAACACTCGAGCAACAATTGTGGATGGAGTTCACAACAATGAAGAAAAGCCCGAAGCAAAGTGTGACTAATTATGTCACAAAGATGAAGGAGAATTCCGACCAACTTGGAAGCATTGGAGAGGTAATTGAAGAGGAGCAAATCATTAGACAAATCATAAATGGAATCAAAGCAGAGGACAAGTGGGAGTCATTCACAACAACCATGGATTTATACATGGATATGCATGTACCCGACCTCAACACACTCATGGGCCAACTCTTCACTCATGAAGCAAAGATTAGCAAAGGTGGTGAGTCCTCAAGAGGTAGTCAAACTTTTGCCTTATATTTTGATAAAGCTAAGGTCAATGACAAGTCAAAGAATAGGAAGAATGAAGATGAAGGTAGCTCTTTCCAAGCAAACTTTGCAAGTAGAGGAAGAGCTAGAGGAAGAGGCAGAGGTGGAAAGCAAGGCAGGGGGAGATTCCAATCATCTCAACCTTGCAGTATATGTGGCTTATCTAATCATACTACTGAAGAATGTTTCAAGAAGCCGAGGAACTCAAGAGGAAGAGGATTCCATAGAGGTGGCTATGGATCAAATAGAGGCAGATAAAATGGAGGCTACAACAACCTAAAGCGCTGTAGTCTATCACTCCATATGAGGCTTGGCATGACCGCAAGCCATCTGTTGCTCATCTGCGTGTTTTTGGTTGTTTGGCATATGCATTAGTGCCTGAACAACATCGCAGAAAATTGGATGATAAGGCAGTAAAATGTATTTTTGTTCACATGATATTACAAGATCATTGGCATCATGATGATGCCCAACGATAATGAGATGCATAGGCTATGTTGTAAGATAATCAAATCCAACAAATGATCAGTGGAAGAGCTCCAAGAAGAGACCACACAACTGTGAATTTTTACTAATCCTTTTATAAGTATTTTACCTCCAAGTTTGAATTTGAATTCAAACTTGGCTTTACCTAAAAGTGCTTCCTCCAAATTAGGAGTGATTCTACTAAATGAAATTCATAATTCTTATCTCTCCCAACTCCACCAGATATATGGGATTACATGATTCTCTTTCAAGAATTTATCTTTTACAAGTGGTAAATGACCAAGTGTGTGAGGGGAGCACTAGATTGTGCTCTCCGACTACAGTAGACAAGATTTCAGAAATACACTTCTGATTACAAGAACTCCCACGAAGGGAAAATGATACAATAATACGTGACTGATACAAGGTGTCCCACAACCCAGGACTGATAGGTATGAATAACTCGATTAGAGATGATACAAGAGATCCCACAACCCAGGATCATAAGTATAAAACAAGATATGTGGATTACAAGAACCCCCTTCTCGGAGAAGAACTAGATACAAGAAAGAACTCGATAGAATCTCATACTATGAGATTACAAGAAGACAAGACACAATGTCCAAGAAGTAGACTAGACAAGACTAGAACAAAGAACAAGACAAGAACTGGAACTAGAACTTGGAGAGTACTTACTTGGCGGTCGTGAGACTCCCTGAGCTCCCAAGAGTGGCATTGGCAAGACTGATTATGAATGTGGTGAAGCCCTCCTTTTATAGGTTTTCAAAGGTGGTGATCTATGGCACTTACAAAATGATGATGTCATCATGACATCATCAATCCAAAATGGGACCTCCGAATATCAGAATCCAGCAAGTAAACAGTCGATCTTAAGGTTTTAGCATACTATGGACGTAATGGAAGCATTGGTTTCTCCTAATTCTTAACCAATCATGAGACATAGGATTCACATGGAATTTGAGGTTTAGTATGCTTTGCTTTGTCCATGACATCACCTCCCCCTCAAGCGATGAGTTCCATGAGGAGCGGACATGTTCTCTACCTTGGGTTTCATTGGATTCTTCCTATGGAACTCATGAACCTTGAATTTTGCTCTCTAAATATTTTAATGTAAGTTCCCAGGTATGATTAATGAAGTCATATGATTTCCAATGAATAAGGCATTCTAATCTTCTTCGAGAGATCCTTGAATCTAATAAATAAACAACTTCAAATTCTTCATGATCCTTAATCTTGATAGGTGCTGAAGAACTGGTTCTCTCTTGAGCTTCCTTGGGTTCTTCATGCAAATGATCCTTTGAGCTTCTCCTGGAATGTTGTGGTGTTTGCAAGATCCTTTATGGAGAGCATTGAGTAAGCCCACCTCCTTGATTGAACACGAACTCTTTGTTGTCCTTTACCTTCTTGTTATCTTCATAATATATATACTCCATATCATTTGTAATGACTTTTGGGGCTTCAAAGGTTCTTGATTTAGATTCTTGAGGAACATGGTCTTGATTATTCAACACTTCTAGCTCTTCAGCTTGGCTTCCTTTGAGCAAATGATTCTCACATTGAACTGCTTGGTTGATATATTCAGACATAAAACAATCCTTATAAGTACTCATGAAAGGTTTATATGCATCTGGAAGTGTATGAGTATAATCATTGATGACATTGACAAAAACAATGCATGAGTTGAATCCTTTCCTAAATGCACGCTTTACTTGAGTGTGACTAATCAATGGAAATGGCTGGAAATCATGTCGTGCAGACAAAGTAATGATTTGACCTTTGAAAACAAACTTAAAGGTATGAGTATGGTAGTCAATACGTGGGTTATAATGGTGACAAAAAGGCATACCTAGTATAACATCATAAGATTGCAAAGGTGCAATTAAAAATGTTCGTGAATCAACATAAGGGCCTATGCTAATCATAACATCTTGCACTTCTCGTGTTACATTATAACGACTACCTTGAAATACAGCTTTCACTTTATACAAAGAAGGAAACGTTTGTAATTTAAGTTCATGTACTAATAAATGTGAAATGAAGTCATGTGAACTACCATCATCATGTAGAATTTTAACCATTTTGTTATTTATTGTACCCTGCATGCAAAGAAGAGAGTGTAGAGAGATATCGTTACCCAAGGTACTTAAGTCCTTCTCTAGTGATTCCTCTGTCCAAACAGGAGGAATTTCTTCATTATAGACCTCCATGTTATGCAATCGAGCTGTAGCCGGTTTCACATGAAGAGGTTGCAATCTGCACCTTATTTTTGTATGTCCAGGTTTACCACAATTCCAGCAAGTGATTCGTGGTCGCTTCTGTTGGGCATTCACTACTGAAGTTTGAAGGGTAGGTGGTTTGGTTGGTTGGGGAGATGAAGCAACGGGTGGAGTTGAGTAATTGGATTGTGGAGGACGAGGAAAACTAGGGTAAGATGGGGCATTAAAATTACGCTTCATAGGAAATGAAGGTTTAACAGGAAATGGTCGTGGATGTGGTTGTTGTAGACGGAGTGACTTGGTTATGGACTAGAATTCTTTTTCTGCATCATAAGCAAAAGATATAGCCTCGTTGAGGGTTGTAGGTCGTAGGGTGTGAAGCTTCGCTTGGATACCGACCTCCAAACCATCTTCGTATTTCTGCTACAAGATATCCTCTGATACATCTTCAAGCGTTCGTACAAGTAGTAAATTTTGCCAGAACCACTCTGTGTAGGTAGTAACCATATCACCCTCCTTCCATGCAAGGGTCGTCCATGCATGTCGAACATGCAAATGGTATTGAGGAGGAAGAAATGAATCCTTCACATTTCCTTGAAAAGCCTTCCAAGTTGTTGGACGCTATGTACTATGCCGCAGGACATTCCACCAGAGTTGTGCTTTACCTACTAGATAGTTAGTGGCAAATTTAACTTTTTCACTTTCAGCATACATTTCATCGGTATAAAAATCATCAAACTGCGACAACCAAGAAAGTACTAAAGGCCCATCCTTTCGGCCATCAAATCGTAGAAACTGGTAGTTTCTATTACCAATCTTTGAATGAGTAACATCAGATTGGGCAGACACAATAGCTTTTACTACTCTCGTAAGGTTGTCTTCCTCAGCTTGCATCTTTTGGAGGATTTCATCACGTTGTCGGATCTCGTTCTGAGCTCCTTGAAGCTCATGCCGCAAGAGCTCTAGTTGTTGTTCAAGTGTTGCCGCAGGTAGAGGTGAATCACTGTAATCCTCCATGGTGGTCTTGGATCCTTGCTCTCAACCTTGCTTGGTATCTTGAACACTCAATCAAGTGGCACCCAAGGATTTTGAAAGAATTCACACTTCCAAGCTAGCTCATTGGAAAGTTCGTTCCGAGAGCTTTCCAACGGTATATTACACGCCTCAATCCGACCTACGGATTGAAAGTTACACTTGATTCTTTGTTGGGTCCATCCTTGAAATTGCCGCGAGCGCCTTGCACAAGTACCAAAGAAAGAGAACTTGAATAACAACTCCAAGAGATGGTGGAGTGGTCAAGGGTACTTCCCTTGAAAGTAGGAGGTTGTGGGTTCAAATCCTCCTACCTTAGGGACTCTAAACCTCTCTATTACCACTCAAAAATTAAAATTGCCTCGCGCGTACCCAACGACTGCCAAGGGAGCCTTGGGTGCCAATGTTGCCAATGTATTGCCTAAGTTCTTTGCCTTAGTCGACGCCGAAACTGAAACAGAAACAGAAACCGAAACTGAAACAGAAACCGAAGACGAAAACCGAAACCGGAGACGGAGACGGAGATGGAGATGGAGATGGAATTCAGAATCGCGAACAGAGAGCAGAACCCTCTGTATTGACGCGTGCAGAGCTCTGATACCACTGTTGTCAGGATCTTGCTCACGCGCATACAGAGATTACAGACACAGAAAACACACAGAGAATAGACGCAACAAGAGACGAGACAGAACGCAGTATTGGGTGCAATCTCCCCCCATGCACTCTGTTTCGACAGTCCACAGAGCGCATGTATTTATAGGAATTTTGATTACGTCGAAAAGAGTGGTTACAAGAGGGCGGCTTCGAAAAGCAGGCATGAAACTAAAAGTTGATAACTTTTACGGAAATCCATTGCTTTCAATAACAGAAACTACGGTCTTCAATGACCCTTATTCTGACCATTACTTTTCTAACAATAGAACCTTCTACGCGGGTTTATTTACAAGCTAAATAATAATTATTCCGATTATTGATGTTCGCCCTTTCACGCCTTGCACGCTTCTCACGAACCTTCAGCTGCTATATCAAAAACATCAAAAACATATTAATACATTAATAATATAATACTTTAACAATGCATTGTTCAATAATATACAACAAGAAGAGTTAAGGGTTAGAGAAGAAGCACATGCAAAGGCTAAAGAGCACATTAGGTGAAATAAGCTAAGGTGACAAGGCCTAGATTTCAATCCCAATGCCCCAAGATATCACATGGCTATGTGCACCAAAAAGAGTACACATCCTAGCATCATAGGTAGACGACCATTCATCATGGTTGAGCTAGGGCATGGTGCTGCACATAAGACCATCAAAGCTTTCATCGATTTGGAGGTGCAATTAGTGCAATTAGGTACTCATGCTATAAAGGACTGAACATGGAAGCTAAGCCATTGGAAGCTTATTTAGTGGGCTTAGGAGGCTTGGAAGCCCTTTGTATTGGTGAGATGGACATATCTATCGTCTTAAAGGATGTCCATCTAAGAGTAAAGTTGCTAGTTTGCCATGATGAGGACATCACAGAACATATGATATTAGGGGAAGATTGATTGTATGATCACGCAATTGACTTAAACCTTTGGTAGCAATCCCTTCAAGTTTGGGTTAACAAGCAACACCGAATAGTTGAATTGGAAGGCAAGAGCACTTTTGATTCTAGTACCCTGCACTTCGCAAGCATTACCGAGTCCAATGTGCACCATTCCTCACCTATTGATGGGCAGGTCATGCAAGTGCTAGAAACCCCTTCTCTTCCAAAAGTACTATTGGAACAATCAATTTCACATAGTAGAGGAGGACAACTGCAACCACATGGCAAGAAGGAGGCCATGTTGGTTGCAAAAGCTACTACACAACCTTGCTTCTCGTGCACAACGATAAAGCCCAAACCAAATTTCAAGACTAAATGGATGATTACAAGCAAGCAACCACCAGCTTTGCCCCAACAATTCGCATCCAAGCAAGCCAACCATACAAAACAAAGAACCAAGATACTAGGACAAGCTCAACCTCAAGCTAGCTAACAAATTGGGGTGCATAAGGAATAAGATGCAGCTCGAAAAAGGGTGATTGCACATGTGGGTACCCTTGGAACTCTTACATACAAAAAACCCTATGCTCTCCCTCACAAAAAGAAAGTCTCAACAAAGAAGCCAACGAGAGGTAAGGGTCAGAACCAAGCATAGAGATCAAAAGAAGACCAACTCACCTCTTTGGAAATATTAAGAAGAAAATCAACAAGGGTATGGGTTCAGAAGCGAAAAGCACCAGTTGCCCCCCATAGAACCAAAGAGCCAACCATGAAGGATAAAAAATTTAAGAAACTATCCGAAGATGAAGAGGCCAAAAGTGATCTATACATAGCCAAACACTGTTCTAAAATGAATCCCTATAAGGAGGAATGATCAATTACCATTCAACCATAGATTGATTGCATCATTTGGAGATCCAATGGATACCTCCAAACAAAAATTACATCAAACATCGAAAGCCTCGATGTGCAAAAACCAGGTGCCCTTTGCATAACCCCATGTTTTGTACCATCCAAGTCATGAATTTCTATAGTATAGATTAATATAGGGCCACATTACAAGGCCATGCATAGACACAATTGAGAATCCTAGGCACATGAGACACATTTCACATATGTAAACTATCTTGTTGATACTAACCTCTTTCTTCGTTTTTTGTCACATTCGTCCCAAAAAAGGAGGGACATGACCATGTCCTCAAAGACCGAAATTTGCGCACCATACTTCTTAAAATGCATTCCCTAAGAAAGCATGCATAGGGCCACATTACAAGGCCATGCACAAGGCACATATTTTCTTCAATCCATGCACTAATACACTTACCCATCATCCATTATGGGTTATGAGTACTTGGCATGATAATTTTCAAACCCATGTCTGAAAGATCTAGAGGACATCAAGATTACATCAGTACCTATGAAGCAATTCATAGCTGACAATTCCTCAAAATCAACATTGACAACCTCTTTTGAGCAACTAGGAATTTTGAAAGCTCACAAATACACCAGCAAGATGGAATCCTAGGAAGAAGTACATATAAATGCACTAAAACTTGCAAAGGCTAGCAATGAAAAATTGAAGAATAATACAAACTACCCTGCTACATTTGGAAGACAAACTACTCGTTTTGATACATGATGGACACTACCTGTCAAAGGACTACATGGAACACCCACTCCAACAAGGGTCTGTAAGGGATGACAAACTTGAGAGGAGGGGGGAGTGTTGGCACTCAAGGTCAAGCACAAGGCATGGGAACACATCAAAGAAGTGGCCACACAAGAAGAGGGAGCATCTAGGATTATTGGAAGTACCTACCTATTACTTTTCATGATTCTTAGACTCCGTTTGAGCCCTCAAACAAGCCATGGAACCTAATTTGTTAACTAGGCCAAAAACTCAGTCTAGACAGAGCCAAAGCTAGTGAAAAACTATAAAAAGAGCTAGAAAGCTCATTTTTGGGTTGAGGAAGTTAGAGAAAGAGCTTCTTTAAGAGTGTAATGGAGTTATTGGGAATCCAAGCTTCCATTGTTCCTATCTTTTTAATCTTGCTTTGTGTGTGTGTCTATCTGCATGCATGTATGTGCTTGTCACTCACATTTGCTCACCACAATTGCTCACGATCTTCATATCCTCCTCACATCTCGATGGATTGACAAGTAAAGGAGGTGGTGCTCATGCTTGGGCTACAAGAGGCCATATTGATTGAGTGCTTGAAGTATTCATTGTCAAGGCATATATTTACCCATTTGGGAAGCGGTGAATAAGCTTAGAACACAGTAGGAATCAAGGAATCACATGTGAAAGTAAAGGAATTGGAAACAAGAAAATTAGGAAATAAGGTGCCAAGGAATATTTTGAGGTGCAATCAGTGACCAACTATTGCACCAAGAAGAGAGTACACACTCAACAAATCTGGCAGAAGCCTTCTCATGGCAAGGTTGTGTGACATTCACCCTTGTATCTCCTTGCAGCATCCAAATACACTAAACACCCTACTCCTAGACATAATATTTAGGGTTTTGGGATTTTCAAAAGATGAAATACATATTCAAATTATTTAGCACAAAATCCCACCAAGCTTGATACCTAAAGCAACTAGAGAAGCACCCAACATAGGAATTGAAGACGTGAATTCTGAATCAGTCCTTTAAATTCATGTTCAAAAGAGAGTCTTATGGATACACTAATTCTTTCATCTATATTGTCGTTCCATCTTGGCTAAGGAGAAGCATTGAGCAAAAACTCGTGCACTCAAGAAAGTGGATTAATTTGTCAACAATAAGGTATTGAAAAGACAATATTTAAAATATCACTTTAAATAGTCCCTAAGTTTTTGTGGAAACTTTTTCCACCATTGGAATTACTTCATTGACCAAAATATTCTACTTGGAATTTTCAATCAAAAAAGTGACTTTGGAAGTGGTGCGATGTGATTTTAATGTAGCATGGTGGATTCCCCTTCACAAGAGCTTCACAATGATACTCTTGTAGTAGAAAATAGTGCTCTAATAAGTGCACACAATACTGCACATGGGAGTTGTAGAATACACAAAAAACCACACAATTCACAGAATTGGTAGGTTTTACAAATGTGGTTGAACTTACAAACTATGTTTGACGAGACACCCATATTTATTATTAGACAACATTTACAAAGGTTCCTAGTGTCCATTTGGTCTTTCACATGGTAAATGGAGCTCTTCTACTAGTAAGAAAAAATCTACTAATTCTGCTCAATCAAAGAAGGATGATAGAAACAAGAAGAAAACAAAAAAGTAGAAATTGTTTTGCAATAACTCTAAAGGAAATGATCATGTCATAAATAGTTGTCCAAAACTGGCCACAAAAGAGGCAAATAAGAAAGAGGCTGGAATGTTTGTTGTACACACCTCTACAACCAAACAAAAGTCTACTAATCTTATGGAGAATGAAGAATGGGCATTCAGTAGTGTTATGAGAGCTGATATTGAGGAGGCAAAAACCTTGCCAAAATGGTTGGTGCAGACTTTGCATGACAACAAATTAGATGAACTTCTGTCATATCATACTCGTTTAGGCTCTCATAGTGCTTCTTTTGCATCAGATTGCTATGCTATGGCTACCTTGAGTCTTTGTAATGCGAATGAGCCAGTTTCGTTTGATGAAGCACAAAATTAAGAAAATTGGATGGTTGCTATGCAATCACAATATGATGTTATCACGCAAAATGGTACTTGGTCTTTTTGTGACTTGCCTCCTAGCAAGAAGGCCATTGGCACTAACTAGGTATACAAGTTGAAGCGTAAGCCTGATGGAACACCTGACATGTATAAGGTTAGGCTTGTTGCAAAGGGTTATGCTCAAGAAAGAGGCATTGATTTTGATTAGACCTTTGCTCCTACATGTCGAATGACTACTATTCATAGCATCTGTGCACTTGCAACTCATCATGGTTGGAATGTACATTTGTTGAACATTAAAACTACATTTCTAAATGGTGACTTGCATGAAGAAGTGTGCATTTTTCAGCCCTATGGATTGTGTAGAAAGGGCATGAAAACCAAGTGTGCAAGTTGAACAAGGAATTATATTGTTTAAAGCAAGCACCACGTGCTTGGTATGGAAAAATACATGCCTACCTGACTGCACATGGTTTTGTGAACAGTCCAACAGATAGCACCTTATATGTTAGGTGTGCAAGTGATGTGCTTCTGATCATTATTTTCTATGTCGATGGTATGCTGCTCACTGGTCCTCATGAAAAGCATATTTCTAATTTTAAGGCTGATTTGCATGCCTCATTTGAGATGGAAGATTTGGGGCATTTGCATCATTATTTGGGCATTCAATTTATGCAAGTTGATGGTGGAATAGCTTTGTGTCAAACAAAATATATTGACAAATTATTTCAGTGTTTTGACCTTGAAGACTGTACACCTATTGCCACTCCTACGGAGACAAGTTTACGGTTGAGTCTTCATGATGCTGGAGATGCATTTGATGTTGTTCTCTATTAGTAGGTTGTCGGATGCTTGATTTATTTATGCATTACTTAGCTAGATATTTAGTTTGCTGTCTCACAGATGAGCAAGTTTATGCATTGCCTAGGTATCAAGCATTGGCATGCGGTTAAGCGCATCTTTCACTACTTGAGTGGTACCCAAATACTTGGATTGTTTTATCCCAAGGGGGGGTCACTATCGCCAGATTTACATGCTTCTTTTGATTTTGACTAGGGTGGTTGCTATGGCACTCGTGTGTCCACAAATGGCTTTTGCTTCATGATTGGTAGCTCAAGTATATGTTGGTTGAGCAAGAAGTAGTCTACTCTGGCCGTTTCTAGTTGTGAGGCTGAGTACGGGGTAGCTTTCATAGCTACTGTTGAGTGTGTGTGGCTCAAAAGCCTTATGGATGATTTGAGTGTTGGTCAGTCTTTTGCCACCATCGTGTTCACTAATAGTGAGAGCACATTAGTGGTTGTGAGGAACCCTGTGTTCCATGCTCGCACTAAGCACATTGAGGTGTAGTATCATTATGTGAGGGAGAGGTTCTCTATTGGAGAGATCAGTTTGGCATATGTGCCCACACAGGAGAACATTGTAGACCTTCTCACAAAGGCTCTACCTAAGGAGAAGTTTGAAGCTTTTGCAAAGCTTTGGGCTTATAACTTTCTATTGTGGATTGATTCCACATAGCTTGGCACTTCCTTATACATGACTGCCAGCTCCTTGTTTACTCCATTACTCCTAGGAGGAATTTGTTGATATATTTAGGTAGTGATGTGTTTGAACCCACTAGGACCATGAGGGAACTCTTTCCCTCTTTAGGAGGTTTTTTCCCCTGGCTTGTATATACGCCTATTACCCTAATGGGTTACTTAGCTTTGTACATTCTCTTGGTAATACATTCTATATTGTGTGTTGTGCTCCAAGCTTCTTCTTCTTCTTCTTCCTTGTGTTGTTCATGTGCTTCTGCAAACTTCAAACTCCAACAGGTATAAAGCACGATTGGTAGAAAAATGATATGCAAAGCGATATGCCATTAATTATGAAGAAACATTCAATCCTGTAGCTAAAATGGACACTCTTAGAGCACTTGTTGCATTAGCTACAACAAAAGGATGGATTTCACATCAAATTGATGTAAAGAGTGCTTCACTACATGACGAGTTGTAGTAGGACATATACAGGACCTACCATAGTGATATGAGGATTCAAAGCACCCAAAATATGCTTGCAAGTTGCAAAAGGCTTTGTATGGGCTTAAACAATTTTGTGCTTGACATGCAAGTATTTTAGATTATATAATCACAATTGGACTTTCTATGTGTGATGCTAATCGCTCATTATACACAAGGAAGGAGATGGTATCACGATTGTGGCTATTTATGTTGACGACTTGATTGTAGGTGGTGTTAATGAGGAAATCATTGAAGAGGTAAAACAACTCCTTATGCAAGAATTCGACCTTAAAGATCTTGATGTGTTGTGCTGTTTCTTGGGCATTGATTTTATACACATTGAAACACGTATATGGATGTCGCAAAAACAATATGCCTTGAGTATGCTTCAAAAGTATGGCATGGCTGATTGTAAGCCAATTTCCATGCCATTAGATCAAAATCTCAAGTTGGAGAAAGAGAGTGATGATTACGACCACCACATGCTAGAGAGAAGACTCTCTTCCTTCCAACCATATGCCTCTATATATAGCTCTCTCTAGGGGACTTCCTTTTTGGACAAGTGAATTCTACCCATCCATGTGTCAGCCATGTAACTACATGTGCACCAAGTTTCGGAGTTAATTGAAGAACTCAAGTGGATGCTTCTAGAAGGCTCTAGAGCTCTTTGGGCAAAATACTCTCCCCATGTACCCCATGGGGGTTGAAACCAAGACCTCCTTCTTCACACCCTTGAGAGTTAACCACTAAGCTATGTGGATCACTTGTTAACAATAGCACATGACATGCTACGTAAGTCCAGTCTCAAGATCTTTGTTCATACACATGGGTGATCACCAAATGATATCTGATTTTAGATCTATGTGAACCAATCCGACCCTTAGATCTAGACTTACTTTATTAATTCTTCCCCCCTTGGAAGAATATTTTCATCCTAAAAAATAAAGCTATATAAATACTGTAGGCAAACCTCGAGCCTCATGTTCTAAAAGTGGAAGAAAATGCCTCATCTTTGTGGTGGGATCCTTGCCCAAATGATTCAAAACACGATCTAGCTTTGCACTTTGATAAAATGGTCAAAGTACAAAGTAGTGAACAAATAATAAGGGTTGATCTAAAAACATGTATGACCAATTCACCGTTCTACTAGGTGCGATCTCGGCACGAACATGTGAAATGGGTGGTTTCCAATTACTAGTTAATTTTTGGGCATGACTGGTGCATGGACATAGTAACTAAGGTGGGATTCTTATCCCTATAAAGATTTTGAGATCTCTTGATTCACTTAAATTTGATTTGGAAAACTTGAAGTTTGGTTAGCCCAAACATCTAACTTGGTTGATTGTACAATGTTTTAGTCCCAATCAATAGCTAGATGATTTTTTTTCACTAGACTGGAGGACTAGCTTATCCTAATGGGCTTGAAGATCCTATGTAAAATATAGGAGAAAGTTTGCAATTTTATTTTGGGTCAACCATACTATAACTTAACCGAGTTGAATTCAAAATAAAAATTGTCCAACATAGGAAACTTTTCTCAAACACTTAAGCTAAAGTTCTTGGGAACTGTCAATATGATGAGAAATTTGTAACTTCTCTATTTTGGAGTGTATTGGACTCTAGAAATTCATTAGATTTCTGCTAGAGAATTGGAATCAATCTCAAATGAATAAGTCAATAGATTGAATGAGTTTTTGTATAGAACATATTTATGGGATGTTTAATTTAGTTACTTGGTTCTAATTGGCTAAACCTCAACTTTTGTGAAAAGAATCAGATACCGTATCTGACTCAAAGCCAAAAGATTCAGAGAGTGGAAAGAAATAACTAAAACTATGTAAAACCAATTCAAACTTCTAAGATACTTGTTGTGAGTCAAACTCTAGATGATTCAAGAATTCAACTACTCAAAGATCTATTTCAACAAGATATTGAAGCATTTTTCCTATCTTTAAGAGAAATAAATTGGATTATCAAAAAGACTCAGAGCAAATCTAAAACATCATCCAACCATACGATTGTGAAGAGATGGATAGGTATGTGCTTGAAGATGAAGAGGTGTTGCAAAATCCTTTGTTGGAAAACAATGTCCCAAGGTACCAAGGTCAAGATCAAGATCCCATGGTCATTGGTCCATTTTATCTGCAGTGGAAAGAGCATGTGTAGTTTATGTTCTCATATCATCCTACAATTAAGGCGTTGGGGGACGTGGCTAGGTGAGCATCCTCTCACCACAAGCACCAGGGTTCGAATCTCCCCTACAACAGCACGCGCGAAGTTTTTGAAGTTATGCTTTTTAAAGTAAATAACGGACAGCGTCAAAATCTGAATTCGCGTACAAGCTTTTTTGAGATTGTTACGAAGAATGATCGCGTGCGTTTTTCTTCCCGTACCGTTGCTCTCCATCTGCACCAGCACTTAAGGCTTTCCCTTCGTCACCATCAACTCCAAAAAAGGGTTCCCTTCGGTCGCCTAAACCTGCGGGCGACTTTTGCGTCGCCGATTCTTGGGGTGGCTTGTTCGCTTTAGTTCAAAAAAGAGGAGAAAAAAAAAAGAGAAAAAAAAAGAGAAAAAGAAAAAAGAAAAAAAAAAGAGAGAAAAAAGAAAAAAGAAGAAGAAGAAGAGAAAAAAAAAAAGAGGAAAAAAGAAAGAAGAAAAAAAAAGAGAAGAAAAGAAAAAAAATAATAATAAAAAAAGAGAAAAAGGGAAATTAAAAAGGTTCGAAAGGGGGAAGAGGGCTTTGGGGGCTTCTTGGTTTGTCCTTCCCTGTTTTTTGGCCTCGGTGTCTTCCTGGGTTGTGGTCTGCTTTTTCTCCATGTTGGAGGGGCTTCCCTTTGGGGTTTGAAAAGTAAAAGTGGTGCAAGCTCCTTTTGGCCATGGATGTGGCTTCTTCCTCTCTCGTGAAAAGTAATCGGGCCCCTCCCCCTGGGGAGACCGACTTCCTAGCCGCTCTGCTGGAGGGGGGGTCGTGTGCCGCCCCTGGGGCATCCGAAAGTGTTGAATCCCCCGTCGAGTCCCTCAGTAGACCCGCAGTTCTGTCCGCTCAGGAGGAGCTCAAGAAAGTTTGCCTCGTCGGCCAAGTGTTTGGCCCTAGGCCCCCGCTCGAAATTGTGCGACAATGGCTTCGAAAAGAGTGGTTCCCTCGAGGACTAATTGTCAGCAAATGTCAGTTCCTACCAGCAAACCACATGCTGCTAGTCTTTGAGAATGAAGAGATGGCGTTCAGAGCCCTAAGCGTAGGCACCTGGCAGTTTGGTCGGGCGACCCTGTGCCTATTCAGATGGTCCCCGGACTTTACTCCTGACAAATCGAAATCACTTCGGTATCCTCTTTGGGTTGAGCTCCCTAACCTCCCATACTTCTTGTACAACTTCGTGTGGGACATTGTCTCTCCTATCGGCAAGCCGTTGGCTTCACGCGAAGACATTGGTGGTCTCATCTATGAAGGTGCAAGACACTCGTTCAATGCTAGGTGGCACCCACAAATCTGCGTCGAGGCTGACCTCAGTTCGCCGCTTCCATCAATGATCAAAGTGGACATGGGCGAAGGTGATGTTTGGGAGCAGGATGTCACGTACAAAAACCTCCCCAACGCGTGCTTTCGTTGTGGTCACCAAGGTCACAGGATTAAAGACTACCCTCTCAGGCAAAAAAACAAGCGTTCGCAAGAAGCCTCCAAAACTGCTCAAGACGACAAGGGCGATTTGACCCACTCGACCAAGGAAGGGGTTGGCAAGGGCCTCCTCAATCCACAAGCCGATGCTGATGGCTTTACTGAAGTTAGAAGAAGAAGGAAAAGAAGTCCGAGGGCCAACAGTGAGAGGAACAACCTGCTAATTACCCCACACAGCAATTTGTATTGCAATCTTGGAAAGGAGATCAACGAGCTCGACTACCCAGGTGGGAAGCCACCTGAGGTAGACAACTACGACGAAGCCCTAGAGATCCCTGACAACAAAGAAACCCCCCAGGAAGGCTACACTACAAGCAAAGAAGATGGTTTCACTACTAATAATGAAGACAACATGGATAGTGAAAGTTCCATCATTGGATCGACGATCCCGGAAACGATGCCGAGCACGGGGCCCAATTCTCCTCAGCGGGGGGCATCCCGCAAAGGGAAACAGCCTTTGGAGTTACCCTGGAAAAGCCCCCATAAGAACCGATTTCTAAGTCGGGATCAGATCCCAGCGAAAAAGAAAGATGAAGCCAAGAGAAGAAAGGACAAGGCTCCCTCCCGCAAAGAGGGATCAATACAAAAATGATTGTCATCTCGCTGAATGCTAGGGGGCTAACCGACCCCTCAAGAGCGGCCATCATTGGTCAATGGCTCCGCGACATTAGCTTAAAACCAGACATTATATGCATTCAAGAGATTAAAATCGACGGAGAAGACCTTCTGAAACGGCTCATACAGGTTTCCTCGGCCCATGTGTGGATCTCAACAAAGCACCAGCGGGGGTCCGGTGGAACGGCTATCGGTGTTAAACAACCCTGGCTTGAAAAGCTCGAGAACTCCATTGAAGATGTAAATCATCGCTGGATTGCGGTTTCTTTTGGTGCTCCCCTCTGTGTTACTATGGTTTCTTTGTACGCCCCTAACGGGGATTTGGAGAGGCTGAACACTTGGACTTCTCTTGACTCGCTTCCCCACAACGTGCTTATATGTGGAGACTTCAACATGGTGGAGGACCCTTTAGACAGATGGATGGGCAAGGGCAGGGTCATTGACAGTCGGGAGAAAGAAACGTGGGACATGACCAAACTCCACTTGGATCTGGTCGAATTCAAAGATTCGAATGGCTTTTCCTGGTCAAATCTCCAAGCGGGCGAGGATCTGAGGAAAGCTAGACTTGATAGATGCTACATCTCTCAGAGCTTTACTCATCTGTGGGGCCACCCTTCCATCACGCAACGTACTGACCTCACCATCTCTGATCACTACCCGATCGTTATCACTTTTCAACCTTCCAACAGGACCCACAAGGCTCCGTGGTTCCATGCCAACGCTTCGACCTTCTCTCTCCCCTCCGTCCATCAAGAGATTGCCGATGTGTGGAAGGTGGCGTTCGCCTCTGGCTTGGCCCCAGCCAAGTGCCGGAGAAGTGCGGTCGACAAGTCTCGCAAGATCATGATCAGAACTAAGAAGATGCTCGAGACAGTGCGGCGGGCTCGTAGGGAAGCGCTTTACCACAGACTCTGGCGACTCGAGGAGGAAGTGAACAAAGGAAAACACCAAGCCCAGAAAGGTCTCCGAAGAATCAGAGCAGCGTTGAGATACGAGGAAGAAATACAAAGAAAAAACTTGCAAATCTTCTTCAAGGAGTGGTGGGCTGGAAAAGCCGACAAACCCACCAAAGAGATGTGCAGTATCCTTAAAAGGAAACACAACAGAGAGACGATTCCCCTACTGCTAGACCCACATGGCAATGTATGCAACTCGGAAGAAGATAATTTTGGCATCATCGAAGGGCACTTCACGAGACTCCTGGGAACCTCGAACCCCCTCTCCCACCATAGAAGGGACTGCATGGCTGCCATTTCTAGGGTTTCCCCCCGGAGAATACCACCCAACCTCCACTCCCTGCTTCATGCCCCGATCTCTGAATCAGAAATCATTGAGGTCATTGATGCCCTCCCTCTCGGTAAAAGCCCGGGACCCGACGGACTCACTAACGAGTTTTTTAAATCCTTCAAGCTGGTGGTTGCCACCCCTCTTCGGATGGTTTGGCAAGAAGCGCTAAAATTTGGTGCTCTTCCTTCTTGTATAAATAATGGAATTATCAAGCTGATTCACAAGAAGGGGGAAAAAAACAGAATCGAGAACTGGCGGCCAATTACGATGCTCCAAACAGGATACAAGATCGTCGCCAAAGTCATTGCCAACAGACTTGCGTGCCACCTGAGATCTTGGCTTAGTGAGGACCAAAAAGGTTTCATCAAAGGCAGGTCCATCCTGGAAACCATTATGGATATTTGGGAAGGTATTCAATTTGCAAACGAGTCTAATCAAGATGTGGTCTTCCTCAAGATCGACTTTGACAAAGCCTACGATAGGCTAGAATGGGACTATATTCTGCAGTCGCTCCAAAACCTCGGATGTAGTCAGAAATTCACCAAGATGATCGCGACCCTTCTCGGCAACGCAACGACCCAAATTAACGTTAACAGCAAACTTTCGAAGGCGATCCATCTTAAAAGATCTATTAGACAAGGGTGCCCCCTTGCCCCCCTTCTCTTTGCCATCGCCACTGAGGGGCTGAGCAGACTTGTGGCTCATCATGTGGAGGCTGGCAATATCAAAGGCCTCCAGCTACCTCACGACCACAGTCAAATCATCATGAGACTTTTTGCTGACGATATGAACGCGTTCGTTCACAATGATAATACCAGCCTGGAGACTTTCTGGAGGTGTCTTGATACCTTTTGTGAGGCCTCTGGATCCAAAATCAACCACAACAAGACCGCCTTTAGGGCCATTGTGGGACATCAACCTGACCTTCTCATTGATCATGGCTGTCAAATCATTCCGCAGGGCCAAATCTTTCGGCTGCTTGGAATCCCCTTGGGGTTTGGCGTCTCTATGGAGCAGCGATGGAACTGGGTGCTGGCCAAACTTGAAAACAAGCTCAATTACTGGAGAGGCATGCAAATCAATCTCGCTGGACGGGCGATGGTTATCAACACGTTCCTCCTCTCGTCTACCATCTATTTCCTTTCTTGCTAGAGACCGAATGAGCAAGGCCTGTCCAAACTGAACAGCATCTGCAGAAACTTTCTTTGGACGGGTGATCATAACAGAAGGGGGGTGCCTAAAATCAAATGGGCCATCTGCACCAGCCCTAGAGATAGCGGGGGGCTTGGCATCCTGGACATTGGGTGTATGGCTAACAAACTGGCAGCCAAATGGATGATTAAAGCTTGGTGCAATAGGGAGGCCTCGTGGGCCAAGCTGATCTTCAGAAACAAAAATGAGTTGGCCCTCACGGGGTCCCCAAACTGGAAGAACCTTGACATCATGACCCTGCTATTCTCCCCGATACTTGTCTTCCCGAAAGGCTCCAATCTCGTATGCTCTCTTTGGAAGGGCTGGAATAAAGTCAAAAGCTTCACAAGAATTAGTGAGGACTGGAAGTGGGCGGCCGGAATCAGACAAAACGACTCTATCTGGTTTCCGATACATGGCATCCGGAGTGTGGAGTCGTGGAACATTCAAAATGCCAAGAAGTTATGGAACAAAGGATTCAAAAAATGGAAACACCTCTGGATACATGACACCAACAGCTGGATCAACTTCGAGGATATCGACCCTCGCATAAACATCTCCTACGAAGAATGGAACACCTTGCAAAGCAGATGCCTCGCTTGGGATCGTCACAAAACTCGCCTTCTCATGGGACATGATGCTCCGAACGCGCGTGGTCTCAAATGGCACAATGGAAATAGCCTACTCAAAATCCCGAACATCAAAGAAACGACTGACCACCAGATCAGCCTCAACAAGAAGTGGTGCCTGTCTTGGACGCGGCTTCGGTGGGACATGAAATTCATGGGTATCTGACACCCACTTATAGAGATTAAGAAGTCTGTCCTCTTATGGCAAATTCTTCATCGAGGAATTTGGACTAACCATAAGGCAAGCAAAATTTGTGGGATCCCTCCGTGGTGCAAACGCTGCCACCGTGCAATCGAAGATGTCCCACACATCTTCCTTACTTGCCCCAACTCCTACAGAATCTGGCAGATGGTTGGACTGAAAATCAGAGTTCAGAAACAGCTTAGTTGGAAACAAGTCCTTTTGGGAGAAGCGATTGGTTGCTCTGCGGCTCTCTGGAACGCAATCAGAGGGGAAGTCCTGTGGAAAATTTGGCGAGAGCGGTGTGCTCTCAACTTCCGCGACCCCCCCAGGGAGTGGTCGATTGAAAAATCCCTTTTCCTCCTTGGCAAAAGGATTGTCAATAGTAAGAAATCCCCCCCCTTCAGGCACCATCAAGTCCTCCTTTTGATCAACAACAAGCTCAAACCCAAGTGGGTCCCGCATGAGGGCGACGAGAGGGTGATCAACCTTCTTTGTAATGCAACCTAGGAATCAACCAAGCTTCCCCTGCTTTGTGGGATTGGGGGGGTCCCGTGGGCACTAGTCCCCTTCTATTGTACCTTTGTTTCTTAATTTAATTCAAGTCCGGGAGAGTAGGCTATTGCCGAAATTCCTTTATATTGAAAAAAAATACTATAAAAAGACAAGCTTGGTTCACTTCTATTCATCCTTCACCTAGTATTCAACACAAGCTTTGGAGAGCTTGGACCTCAATAGAGGTGGTGTTTCTTCTAGCACATGGGGCAGCCATGGTGCTAACTTGAAGCATGTTGAGGAGAAGCTATGGAGTTCTTCTTAATGATTCTTCTTGATGAAGATGAGGGTGTGCTCACACTCTAGCACATGGAGAGGAGGTTATCTCTTGTTCATGGCAAGAAGACTTGGTCATTAGCAGCTTGATGGTGAGGATCGGCCATCTACATGGTGTATTTGAAGATTATCTTCTACAGGAAGATATTAGGTTGAAGATTGTCTTCTACAAGAAGATGTCAGGCTACTTCAAAGACATTCGATGGTGCCATCTACATGGTGTATTTGAAGATTATCGTCTACAAGAAGATATCAGGTTGAAGATTGTCTTCTACAAGAAGATGTCGGGCTACTTCAAAGACATTGGATGGTGTTTAACATAAGATTTACATCTTATGTTAAGTATTCAGGTACATATTCTCTTTATGCACATAGGTACTACTTGCAGTTTATGGAGGCCGTGGCGTTCATATCATGAGGAGTCCTATTCAACATAGGTACAAGAGAAACAGTACGTATATGCTTTATGCATATTTTGATGAGGTGTTTGAGAAGCTGTGTTCACATGAGTTTGAGGATTTCTAGCAGCAAACTTGTTAGCATTCTATGCTACTTTATACGTGTGTGATCTTTTCACACACGTATCTGACTTAGGGTCTCCCATAGCCTAAGTTCAGATAAGGGTTTGTTGACTATCAGTTTCACAATGATCCTTCCTCTTTCAGTCACTCATATTCACTCTTCTATAACCTATAAGGTCACACATCTCATGTATATTCAGATTACTGCCCATACATCTGAATATGTTTGCATTGTACATTCACTCATTCATCTATTTCTCATCACATAGAATGGTTGAGAGTTTTGCTCCCACATTGTACATTGAACATTGGTATATATGATACTATGAGTAAGCGATGGCATACGTAACACCTTACACATGACGTCTATTCTTTCTCTATCTTTGTCTCATCATTTTTATGATTAAGTTGTGATATGTTCATGTTTTGTCAATATGGAAGATTGCTGGAATTAATGTTGTACATGACTGGAACTATGGAACCATGGACCTTTGACATGAGCCTAAGGGCCTACCTCACTTCCAACATTTGGTATCAGAGCACTAAGGTTTTGGTTTCAAAACTTTAGATCTTTGGCATCAATGCATTAAGGCTCATTCATAATCCCAGGTTCCCAGAATTCCAGGTTTACAACATATGATTTAAAGGCATCTTCTAACATTTGACATTTGACATACACACTTAATCTAGAGGAAGGATTTGTTTGCAGAAAAGTTTTACAACTTTGTAAGAAGCATGGACACTTGGAGACATTTAGGTAGCAAATCAAACATTCAGTCATGAAGGTTTGATGATAGCAGATTCTACACGGGAGAGATCATTGATCTTGAATAGATCTTGTATGATCTTGAGTATTTATGATTCAGTTGTCTATCCTTTGTTTGTAAGGTTCTTAGCATTGGAAGAAGTAAGTCAAAGATTCTGATTCTATCAGATTTGTGTTGCAGAGAAGAAGAAGATACTTGTTATGTTACAGAAGGTTATGAATCCTAAAATGCTTTCAGCAAGGTTTTGTTATGTTAGGATCAGCTAACCTTATTCTACAATTTGGAAAGCTGAGGAATGACATGGAAAGCTATTGGCATGTGTACAGTGCTAATAAAAAGGGTTCAAAGATTTTGTTTCAGATACAGGTATTGATCACTGAACATCAGATTTATGAAGGAAGACGTTCCACATTTCATAAAGTAACATGAAGACTTATTTTCAGCCATATGTAAAAGAATGCAGATTCATACTTACAGGTATTCCTATTTCAGGTATTCCTATATTTCCTTTGTCAAGTTCTCTTTATGTTCCAGCTTTGAAAGAAGAAGGAAGAAGAAGAATGTTTGGAGAAAGTTCCTGTTAGGATGTTCCTGTTCAGGAGAAGGTTCCAGAGTTCTATTGAAGAGAAGCTTGATATTTCAGAAAGGTATATTTCAGAAGTTCGCACATATATGTTTATACCAAGTTCTGAAGGAAAGAGGTATGAAGGATTGAAAGGATAAAGACATGATGACATCATAGATTTTTTTACTCATATTTCAGTTGATTTCAATTGAGATGAGTTGACATGACTTGAGTATAGTCAAAGATGAACCAGCAGTGTTCATAATACACTAAGTTGTGAGTTTTCAGTCACAGGTTCCAGGATTCAGTTCCTGATTTTGTTTACTGTATTTACATGATGCAGTAGAAGTACGTTGAGAAACCTTTTTCAAAAGTTAAATGCAAATATGTGGATCCTAGTGTATGTTTTCAGGTTTTTGAAGACAGGAGATAGCAAGTTCAGAGTCAGTACTTGCTAAATTTGTTGTCAAGCAATGATTGCTTGATGAGAACACTATTGGATATCTAGTTTGCATATTTTCTCAAGTATTATGGTTCATATTCAGCAAGTCCGGATTTTGAAGGAAAGTCAATTCAGTTTTGAAGAAGACTTTTGAAGAACAAGTTCTGAAGTTCAGAAGTACAAGCTTGAAGCTTGTGATAGGCTATTTGAAGCTTGTGGTAATTTGCAGATTATAAAGTTTGCAGATTCAGTTCAGATTGTACCATTGTGACATTGCAGGGGGGATTGTTGGAAAACAATGTCCCAAGGTACCAAGGTCAAGGTCAAGATCCCATGGTCATTGGTCCATTTTATCTGCACTGGAATAAGAATGTGTACCTTATGTTCTCATATCATCCTACAACTAAGGCGTTGGGCGACGTGGCTACGTGAGCATCCTCTCACCACAAGCACCAGGGTTCGAATCTGCCCTACAACAGCACGCGCGAAGATTTTGAAGTTATGCTTTTTAAAGTAAATAACGGACAGCGTCAAAATCTGAATTCGCGTACAAGCTTTTTTGAGATTGTTACGAAGAACGATCGCGTGTGTTTTTCTTCCCAATTGCGATCATGGCTTTATTGTGCTTTATTGGTGCTTTTGTTTTGAGGGATCAACAAATACTATAAAAAGACAAGCTTGGTTCACTTCTATTCATCCTTCACCTAGTATTCAACACAAGCTTTGGAGAGCTTGGACCTCAATAGAGGTGGTGTTTCTTCTAGCACATGGGGCAGCCATGGTGCTAACTTGAAGCATGTTGAGGAGCAGCTATGGAGTTCTTCTTAATGATTCTTCTTGATGAAGATGAAGGGTGTGCTCAAACTCTAGCAGATGGAGAGGAGGCTATCTCTTGTTCATGGCAAGAAGACTTGGTCATTAGCAGCTTGATGGTGAGGATCGGCCATCTACATGGTGTATTTGAAGATTATCTTCTACAGGAAGATATTAGGTTGAAGATTGTCTTCTACAAGAAGATGTCAGGCTACTTCAAAGACATTGGATGGTGCCATCTACATGGTGTATTTGAAGATTATCTTCTACAAGAAGATATCAGGTTGAAGATTGTCTTCTACAAGAAGATGTCGGGCTACTTCAAAGACATTGGATGGTGTTTAACATAAGATTTACATCTTATGTTAAGTATTCAGGTACATATTCTCTTTATGCACACAGGTACTACTTGCAGTTTATGGAGGCCGTGGCGTTCATATCAAGAGGAGTCCTATTCAGCATAGGTACAAGAGAAACAGTACGTATATGCTTTATGCATATTTTGATGAGGTGTTTGAGAAGGTGTGTTCACATGAGTTTGAGGATTTCTAGCAGCAAACGTGTTAGCATTCTATGCTACTTTATACGTATGTGATCTTTTCACACACGTATTTGACTTAGGGTCTTCCATAGCCTAAGTTCAGATGAGGGTTTGTTGACTATGAGTTTCACAATGATCCTTCCTCTTTCAGTCACTCATATTCACTCTTCTATAACCTATAAGGTCACACATCTCATGTATATTCAGATTACTGCCCATACATCTGAATATGTTTGTTACATTGTACATTCACTCATTCATCTATTTCTCATCACATAGAATGGTCGAGAGTTTTGCTCCCACATTGTACATTGAACATTGGTATATATGATACTATGAGTAAGCGATGGCTTACGTAACACCTTACACATGATGTCTATTCTTTCTCTATCTTTGTCTCATCATTTTTATGATTAAGTTGTTATATGTTCATGATTTGTCAATATGGAAGATTGCTGGAATTAGTGTTGTACATGACTGGAGCTATGGAACCATGGACCTTTGACATGAGCCTAAGGGCCTACCTCACTTCCAACATCCTTGATCTACACCAGCCAAATGAACTCCAGGAGTATATGGTGGGCCATTTTAGATTGCCAATGGATGTATTAGACACCCTATGTACCTTGGAAGATCACTCTAAAAAAGATAGATCAAAACAGATAAGTTGGAGTTAGCTCAGAGGTGAAAAACTTGCTATTTTGGTTCATACACCTATCCAGTGTTTTGCATAATTCTTTGAGCAAAGCAGCAATTAGATTAATTCCTCTTGGAGAACTCTAGATAACTTAAAGAGCTAACTTTCAAGAGTAATCTCATAAAAAATAATGAACCACACACTGAGAATGAGTGTTAACAAGTGATGACATCATCCCGATTTTCACGGGCTACTAGAGTTTGAGACGAGTGAGCAAAACATGAACATAACTCCAGATTTAAGAAACCAATGATTATGAAAATTTGTATTCTTATACTAGACAGTAAGCTGAATTCAACAAGCTTTAAATCATTGAATTGGGATATGTACACACTGAGAAAGAGCTCTGACAAGATGAGTAAAAAAGTCGGGTACCTGACAGAGAAGTAAAAATGACAGATAGGGTTGATGTCAACTGAACATAACTGATGATTGCAATACCCAAATGAAATGAAAATTGATGAGCATATAGTAGACTTATAGAGCTAACTTTACCAAGTTAAATCACTGAAAATGATGCACCAAGCTTAGAGAAACCATCTCTGCAATCTGGCTGAGAAAATGATACATATGTGTGCCTTGGAATCACACCTTGATATGGTATAAAGCTCAGCTCTTCGAGGTCTTCACATAGGTCTCTCTAACCACGACTAAAACTGCCATCTATTTATAGTCGAGTTTGGGAGGCTAACTTCCCTCAATCACTCTCCAATCAATTAGTGATTGATTTCATTCTCTACCTTCCACAAATCACAAATTCGTGGCTCCTCTTTCCCTTTTTGATCAAGTGGACTCAACCACTTAAGATTCTTTCACTTTTACATTAAGTAAACTCTTCAAAAGTTACAAGAGGTAGTTCACAAGTGAACTTTGCATAGTCTTCATTTTAAAGCTTCTTCTATGACTTTGTGGGACTCAAGCCAATACTTAAGCTTGTCATAGACTTGCTCCAATAGCGCCCCCTCAAGTCAAGTATTGAGGTCTTCAATCTTCCAAGATTACCTGCAAACCTATCATAGCCTTGAATTTGCAAAGCTTTGTACCATCCAATGCTTTGGTTAGAATATCTGCACATTGTTGATGAGTGGACACATATGATATTTGAATCTCTTTGCTTAGAACCTTCTCTCATACATAGTGATAATGAACTTCAATATGTTTAGTCCTTGCATGAAAAATAGGATTACCAGCCAACTGAATAGAACTCATATTGTCACCATAAATAGTTGGAGTTCCAAACTCCAATCCAAGATCATTGAATAATGTCTTCATCCACATAGCTTCTTGTGTAGCTTCAGTAGCTTCAGTAGAAGAGAGAGCAATTGTGGGTTGCTTCTTGGATGACCATGAAATAAGCTTTGAACCTGCAAAGGTAAGATAACCTGAAGTGCTCCTTCTATCTTCTTTAGAGCCAGCCCAATCTGCATCAGAAAATAGCTTCAAACCTAAATCAGATACATAAGGATAATAAAGTCCTTCATTTATGGTTCCTTTGAGATACTTGAGAATCCTTTTGGAAGCATCCATGTGTGGTTTCCTTCGTGTGTGCATAAATTGACTTAGCACACTCACACTGTAACATATATCTACTCTTGTCAATAAGGCATAGTTGAGACTACCCACTAGACTTTGATATGATGTGATGTCCTCTATGAGTTCACCTTCATGTGAGCTCAATTTGTGATTGAACTCCATTGGAGTACCTGCAATCTTACAATCTTGCATCTTGAATTTTGCCAACATGTCCTTAATGTACTTTCTTCGAGTGAGAAACAAACCATGATCTTTGTAGACAACTTCCAAACCTAGGAAGTAGTTCCAAACCTAGGAACTCTTCTCTCATCTGATCTTTGATCTTCTTCATACCATCTGCATCATTTCCTATCAATATAATATCATCTACATATACACATAAGTAGATGACCTCAGAGTTACTCTTTTTTATAAAGAGTGAAGGATCTGCCTTGCTTGGTTGAAAGCCTTTGTCGTGCAAGAATGAAACAAGTCTAAAATTCCAAGCTCTTGGAGCTTGCTTGAGACCATACAATGCTTTGTTAAGTTTACACACATAATCAGGATAAACTTGATTCTCAAAACCAGGTGGTTGTGCCATATATACCTCTTCTGTTATCCAACCATTCAAGAATGCATTCTTTACATCTAGTTGCAGTATCTTCCAATTCTTGGAAGAGGCAATACTAAGCAAAACCCTAATAGTAGGCATCTTTGCCACAGGAGAGAAGGTCTCCTCATAATTAATTCCATGAGTTTGTGCAAAGCCTTTTGCCACAAGCCTTGCCTTATACTTGTTAATGGAACCATCAGAATTCTTCTTGAGTTTATAGACCCATCTTGAGCCTATTACCTTCATGGATGAAGTCTTGGGCACCAAATCCCAAGTGTTGTTTTCCTCATGTGCTTCAATCTCTTCCTTCATTGCATGCTTCCATTCTGATTTTTCTTTGGCCTCTTCAAAGGATGATGGCTCCTCTTGGTTTATGTCATGTGCTATGTAAATAGAATGTTTAGTTACTAATGAGGTGTCAAACCCATACCTTTCTGGTTTTTTCTTTCCCTCATAGATCTTCTTAGGCCATGATGTCATGATTCTGCCTCATGTCCAAGTTCCTGCAATTTTGCTTTACCTTTAGACTTCCATGCTTTGATCTTTTCCATCTGAGATTCTTCATCATCATCCGAGGTGTCTTGTTCTTCAATCTTTGGTTGTTCTCTACCAAGCTTTGGAAAATCTTCTTCAAGATCATATTGTAAATTGACCTTCCTGCATGAATCTTCATACCATGAATTGTTCTCATCAAAAACTACATCTCTGCTTACCAAGAATCCTTTGTTGGTAGGGTTGTATAACTTGTAGCCCTTTTGATTGTTGTCATATCCAATAAATACACACCTTCCTGCCTTTGGATCCATCTTGCCTCTAACCTGTGAAGGAACATGAGCAAAAGCATTACATCCAAAAATTTTACAATGATCTAAGCTTGGTCTTCTTCCATTCCAAGCCTCATATGGATTCATCCCATCAAGGGATTTTGAAGGCAACGTGTTAATCAAGTAAGTGGTTGTAGATACAGCCTCAACCCATATATAATTAGGTAAATGCTTTTCATTTAACATGGACCGTGCAACTTCAACAATTGTCCTATTCCTCCTTCCTGCCACTCCATTTTGCTCAAGAGTGTACCTTGTAGTTACCTCTCTTTTGATTCCTCTTTCTTGAAGAAAAGAATCAAACTCATGGGAGAAGTATTCTCCCCCTCCATTTGACCTTAGCCTTTTTAGTGATTTAGCTGTTTGATTCTCCACAAGAGCCAAATATCTCTTGAAACATGAAAAAACTTCATCTTTGTGTTTCATAAAGAATAGGATAGTCCATCTGCTGCAATCATCAATAAAGGAGACATAATACCTTGATCCAGATATTGAAGCTTCCTTGTTAGGTCCCCATACATCTGTATGAACCAACTCCAAGAGATCTCCATGCATATAACCTTTCTTCATGAATGGTAACCTGTGAGACTTTCCAAATTGACATGCACTACACTTATAAATCATATGTTGTTTTGACAAATTAGGGAGTCCAAGTACACTTTGGTCCCTGCAAATTTGCTTCAATGACCTTTCACCAATATGTGCTAACCTTTTGTGCCATACTTCCAATTCTGTGAGTGTCTGACTACCATAATTAAAGAGAGCAATGTTTCTAGTGTCTTGTATCTCAAATGTGAACAATCTACCTGCCTTTTCACCTTTTGCAATTCTTCTGAATCCTTGACTTGGATCTTCAACAAATGCTCCTGCTTTTGTGAACCTGACTTGCAACCCTTTCTCTACTATCTGCCCAAAACTTATCAAATTCTTTGTAATGGTAAGGACATAGAGTACCTTACTGAGTAGGTTGATGTTTCCATCAGGTGCTTTGACATTGCCTATTTTCTCCACAAGATGTCTTGCATCATCTCCTGTTTGTACCTCATGCTTATTCCTTAGATCTTCTAAATCTAATAGGAGTGCCACATTTCCTGCCACATGATTTGAACAACCTAAATCTATGTAGAAAACATGCTCATCAGATTTACCTTGTGGCATAGCCATGTTCATGATCCATAATGAATCCTCTTTGTTTGAGTCTTCTGTGTAGTTATTGAAGTCTCTCCTTCCTTTGTAGCCTCCTTGATAGTTTGAATGATTGTAGTTGTTGTAGTTGCCATGATAATTGTTGAACCTTCCTCTTGAGTAGCCATAACTTCCTCTATTGTATCCTCTTCCTCTTTGATTCTTGGAATTCCTAAAGCAATTTTAAGTTGTATGATTAGTTAATCCACAAATAGAACATGAGTTGGAGTCTTGGGATCTCCCCGTGCCTTGTCTAACTCCTCTTCCTCTACCTCTGCCATGTCTTCCTCTACCTGCATAGTTAGCTTGATATGTACCTGCTTCATTATCCACTTTCTTTGCCTTTCCTTTGTTATCTTTGGATTTGCTTTTATCAGTGTATAAAGCTGAAGATTGATTACCTTTAGAGCTTTCTCCATTTTTGATAAGCTTTGCCTCTTGAGTAAGTAGTTGTCCAATGAGTGTATTGAAATCAGGTACATGCATGTCCATGTACAAATCCATAGCTATGGTGAATGCTTCCCACTTGTCATCTGCCTTCAAGCCATTGATAACCTGCCTTACAATTTTCTCTTCATCTATTACCTCTCCAATGCTTCCCAACTGATCCGCTATGTCCTTGAGCTTTGTGACAAAATCAGTCACATTTTGTTTGGGAGCCTTCTTGAGAGTTGTGAAATCCAGCCATAGTTGATGCTTCCTAGCTTTGGTACTTGAAGAGAAGAAGGCTTCAAGTGCATCCCACACTTCCTGAGATGTCTTACAACTTCTAATGTGAGGCAACAAAAAATCTGAGATAGAGTTGAGGAGATAAGACCTTGCAAGTGCATCCTTGGAGCACCATGTGCTCAATCTTTCTTGCTCTTCTTGTGTTGGTTGACTTTTGTTCCTGAAACTTGGCATAACTTCATCTCCAGCCACATAACCATATAAAATTCTACCTTGGAGATAAGCTTCCATTCTTAATGAACAAGCTGAGTAGTTACCTCTATCCAATTTGTCAATTGATGAAGGAAATCCATCTGCCATGTTTTCCAACCTTGCTCTGATACCACTGTGAAGAGATGGATAGGTATGTACTTGAAGATGAAGAGGTGTTGCAAAATCCTTGATCTACACCAGCCAAATGAACTCCAGGAGCATGTGGTGGGCCCTTTTAGCTTGCCAATGGATGTATTAGACACCCTATGTACCTTGGAAGATCACTCTCAAAAATATAGATCAAAACAGATAAGTTGAAGTTAGCTTAGAGGTGAAAAACTTGCTATTTTGGTTCATACACCTATCCAGTATTTTGCATAATTCTCTGAGCACAGCAGCAATTAGCTTAATTCCTCTTGGATAAGTCTAGATAACTTAAAGATCTAACTTTCAAGAGTAATCTCATAAAAAATAATGAGCTACACACTGAGAATGAGTTTTAACAAGTGATGACATCATCCCGATTTTCACGGGCTGCTACAGTTTGAGACCAATGAGCAGAGACATGAACATAACTTCAGATTTACGAAACCAATGATTATGAAAATGTGTATGCTTATACTCGACAATAAGCGGAATCCAATAAGCTTTAAATCATTGAATTTGGATACGTACACATGGAGAAAGAGCTATGACAAGATCAGTAAAAAAGTCGGGTACCTGATAGAGAAGTAAAAATGACAGAGAGGGTTGAGGTCAACTGAACATAACTGAAGATTGCAATACCCAAATGAAATGAAAATTGATGAGCATTTAGTAGACTTATAGAGCTAACTTTACCAAGTTAAATCACTGAAAATGATGCACCAAGCTAAGAGAAACCATCTCTGCAATCTGGCTGAGAAAATGATACATATGTGTGCCTTGGAATCACACCTTGATATGGCATAAAGCTCATCTCTTGGAGGTCTTCACATAGGTCTCTCTAACCACGACTAAAACTGCCATCTATTTATAGTTGAGTTTGGGAGGCTAACTTCCCTCAATCACTCTCCAATCAATTAGTGATTGATTTGATTCTCTACCTACCACAAATCACGAATTCGTGGCTCCTCTTTCCCTTTTTGATCAGGTGGACTCAACCACTTAAGATTCTTTCACTTTTACATTAAGTAAACTCTTCAAAAGTTACAAGAGGTATTTCACAAGTGAACTTTGCATAGTCTTCATTTTAAAGCTTCTTCTATGACTTTGTGAAACTCAAGCCAATACTTAGGCTTTTCATAGACTTGCTCCAATAATGATACTAGTGTCGTATCCAGCATCTGTGTCAACCATCTGAGGTTCTATTGATGACTTTTTTACTCAAATAATGCATCACTTGAGACTAACTTCATGCCTATATTCAATCTTTGTGGTTACTTATTGCAAAATGCAATTCTTGTGCATTGCTTTGGGTCAAAGGATTGAATTCGCCGAGCCACACTAGCAACTTGGTGCTTGAATTAGTGAGTCTATTCCTTAGTTGAAAGGATCATTTCAATATCAAAGTCCTACTTCCTCAAACATTTATTAAATATTTATAAATCAACAACACTTTAACTTGAAGTGTTCCATCATTCAAAATAAGATTCTTTTCCCTATTTGAAAAAGAAGATCCTGGAAGCTACTTACTTCATATCTTCTATTTACTTCATCTTGAAGTACTCGAGATCATGATTTTATCCTCCTTGAATTTAAACTTTGGCTTTGAAGTATTAATTCCCTTGAGGATCAAATCTAACTTCAAGATCCACACTAGGACTAAAACATAATTATCATCCCATGGTTCGATGTCCCATACCATCTTTCATACATCAATCTAAGTATCAAATCTGGCGTCCCATACCACCCTATTTTATATTGACATTGATGTGTGAGAGATACTTATCCTGAAGTCCAAACATATCTTTACTGAGTACCTTCTCACTTCAAGTTTTTGAAAGAACTTTGAAGTTTCAGGCATTACCTCTGACTTGATATTCTACGTTTTAATTCCTTCACATGATCGTTTCATGATCTCATGCTTTTACCTTGGGAAATTGAAAACCTTTGTATGGAAAATCCATCCTTCTTTTCTAGGATTTTCAAAAGAAAGCCATTTAGAATTTCCAAGTTCTTGAATCTATCTAGTTCAGGTCCTATTGGTTATTCTCAACCAATTTGTAGTGATAAGAGCTTTTCACTTCTTGTCTTTAGATTCCCTTCTTAGTGAAGCTTTAAATAGCTACCCTCGCTAAGAATTTTAGGAATCTCTTTTGCTTAAGTCTAAGCATCCAGGTGTGCTTTTTGGATTTTACCAAAATCCCTTTAAAGATAGGTAGATTTTATATTGTAACTTTTAGAGACTAATTACTATCATCACAGTTGTAGACTTCATATTTGGAATGTTTTATTCTATTCAGACTTGGAACAACTTACCTTTTTCACACTTTCCATTGGATAAATGGAACTTGAGTGAACAATTCCAAAATGGAGTTTGATTCTCAATACTTGGGTAAACTTTGAAGTAGCTCCAATTGAAAGTTCTTGGACAAACATTCACAAGCATAATCAAGTTTGGTTGACCTTGTGACAAGAATAAAGATAGAGTCTTTAATTTGAAGATCTCTTAACTATCAAAAGCTGCTTCGCTTATGCAATTTTACAGATCTTTCACTCAACTCAAGTCCAAGCATACCCTAATGTCTTCCAAATTATATAGCTAAGAATCTCATCAAGATTGATGCACCTGTTAGGTTATATCAACCATTGTACTTTAAGTACCACTACCAGTGGTTTGGGATTTCTTGGGAACTACTTGCTATCTAACTCACTTGAAAAATTTTGTTCTCACTTTGCATTACTGGAATGATCTTTAAAAGAGATTCTGGACTCTTGTACAAGGCTCTCAAAACTTTATTGGTTGAATTGTGCTCATGCCTCGAGTATCAAACTAAAGCATCACCTTAGGATATGGTTTCCCATTTCTTGATGAAAGTTTGACTTGAACTTTCATATACATGTGTTCGTGCTCTTGAGTTTGAAAATAAACATTATCATTGTTCAACCATTTGATGTTACTAGATCACTTTAAACATAAATTCGACAATCCACTTTGATTGCATAGCTTAAAGTACAAGCATCTTTTGATGATTGAATCAATGTATAATAATTGTACTATGAACACTTCATCGTCTTCTTTATCTATTAAGAATAATTGGGATTCTTTCCTAGAAGTGATAGCTTATGAATATCTTGGAAAACCTTAGTGATTGAGCTTTACAAATGGCTTGTCCAAAAGCTACAGTTTTGCAACCAATGAAATAGAAAACTAGACTATTTCTTTTAATTGCTTATCTTTAGGAAGTATCCCAATTTCAAAAGATCACTTGAGTAGGTTTTCTTTTTAAGCCACAATTAGCTTAAATTAAACCAAAAATATAACTCTCTAATCCTTCTAAAAGGAAGATCTCTTTGAAATTTCCATGTTTGCTTAGCAAGTTACATCATTATTAGAGATGCAATCATGGAACCTAACATCCACCCATTGAACATCAAAGTTAATTGATGCTAAGGTTCAATCTTTCATTTGAATCACTCCTTAGGATGCAATCAAGTGAGAAATGACAAAAATTCCATGGCTTTTGCAAACTTGGAACATAATAGATATCTTTTAAACTTTAAAAGTTCAATTAGTTTAAGTTCCATTTATTTTTATTTGATTTTGATCATGTCTTGGGATAAAATCAAGTAAGAGTGTTCATTAGACAGTGCTCAAGGATGTAAGAAAATGTTTCTTAAGTTATCATCCTACTCTGATGCATGAGAATTTACTCAAGCAAGTGTAAAATTTCTTTCGAAGCTTGTCTTTAGGATTCTCTAAGTATCACATGGACTAAGAGACAAAAGTGGATAAGCTTGCAAGCAGTCATGTTTTCGTGCTCATCAAGATGGCAAGGAAATTGAATGATTGACTTTCAGTGTGTCTACTTTTACTGAGCAAGACATCAAGCATACTTAATGTAACTCAAGTATCACTTAGGAAAAGAATAGACTAGTTACATGAGTTGCAAGATAACTACAATACCATTGCAACTAACTAGTTTTCCTTCTTTCCTAATGTCTATCTTGAGTGTTTAAAAGTAAGATACTATTAGGAAAGTACTCAGTCAGCTACTTAACAAACAATCATGCATTTTCATATGAAAATGCATGTGCTTGCATGCAAATGTATATGTGGGCATGTTATGCTTTTCATGCCTAGTCTTGAGCTTGCAATGCATGCATCCAAGCATCCATGCACAAACATTCTACTTTTTGCCTATCAAAAAGATATAAACATGCATGTGCACAAACTTCAGTGCATCAAATATCTTTTTCAAGCATGAAGAAAACGTATGTTGTTTATGAAAAGATACTTTTGGAAGGAGAAATTCACAAACAATCATTGATTTTTGTGCATGAACTCATGTTTCCATGTTATGCACCAAGTGCTTCTAATGCTTCTCATGCTTGAAATGATAAGCTAGTTTCATCACCTTAGACTAGATTTAATCTCAATCTATGAAAATCTTTGGCCTACTTCAACTTTTCTTAAGATGAAGTGCAAGGTAATGAAAACAAGATCAGACATGAATTGAAAGCTTGGAACAATCAAATATCCTCTCCTCCATGAGAGTGGTCTACCGTATGCTCTTTGCTATGATCTTCTTTCGTGGCTAAATTGCAGCTTGCCTCCCATCAGATCATGAGTTTGAAACTCACATTGCTTGATAGACAATGTGCCAATTTTGCCAAGTCAATGCCATGGATTGATTGTGAGTTTGAATCTCCAAATCCATCATTGAGAGGTTCTAGAAGATAAAGTGAAAGAAATATCTGCTCTATTTTTGAATCAACCAAGGTTTGATTCTACCCGCCACATACACATTGATGTCCCTTTTTGCTACGTTTGACATGCTTTTGTTACACCATTTTGCTTGTCTTATGGTATCAACTATTACCTTTTGCACATAATTTCTTCATTATGCCCATGGACGATACCAAATGGAATGGATATGGCATGTACATCTATTACAAATGCTATGGGTTCGAATCTCGTTTGCCATGGGTTAGAAAAAGCACTAGGTTCAAATCCCACTTGCCATAGGTAGCAGAAGCACTTTTGCTTGTCTCCATCATGGGGCAGAATCGTATATAAATTTCTGAAACTCTACAATTCCCACAGAATGTGTGGCTAGTGGAGACATCCTTGCTAATGAGATGATGGGTTTTGAGTCCCTGATTACATACTCATAACACTTTGGTAGTATTTTACTAATGCTTCTCTATATTTTGTACCTTGGTGAAGGAATCAATTTTGATTATAATATTAAACACAATAAAAAAAATTGAAGAGCCATTATACCTCAATGAATAGAGTATATCCTTCGTGATTGTGAACTTATGGGTTCAAGGCTTTAACACTGGGCCTGTAAAAGAAAGTTGTTCTTTTTATTTTTTCAAAAAAGGCCTTTGGGATATCAGGGATAGCTGTGGAAAGTTGTCCTCCAAATGCTAAAAATGAGCTAGAGAAGGGCGAAGATATGCATGAGTGTTTGAACATGATAAATAGACAAGTTCACCATGGATCCTTCAAGGGATTTGATACTAATGCAAGAGATTGACAATTATGAACACCACGTGCTAGATAGATGACTCTCCTCCCAACCATATGCCTCTATATGTAGCTCTCTCTAGGGGACTACCTTGATGTGCAGGTGGATTCTAACCATCCATGTGTTAGCCATGTAACTACATGTGGGACAAGTGTCCTAGATAACTAGAGTTAACTCAAGTGGATGCATCTAGAGCTCTTTGGGCAAAATACTCTCCTCACGTAACCCATGGGGGTTGAACCCAAGACCTCCTCCTTCACATCCTTGAGATTTGACCACTAAATTAGGTGGATCAATTGTTTACAAGTGCACATGGCCTAATACATCAGTCTAGTCTTGAGATCTTTGGTCATACACATAGGTGATCAAATGGTGTCCAATTTAAGATATGTCTAAACCCGCCGAACCTTATATCATAGACTTAATTTATTACAAATAGTACATTAGGTGAAGCATTAGAAAATGCTACTATGTATAGGAAAATTATGGGAAGTTTGATATATCTCACAATTACAAGGCCTGATCTAAGCTACACTTTTGGACTTGAAAGTCAATTTATGTAGGTCCCTAGGAAACCACATTGTTTGGATCGTGCATTGTTTTATGAAGCTAGTGTAGAGTTGCAAGTTTATGTATACACCAATGCAGATTGGGCTTGTCCTATTCCAGATAGAAGATATACTAGTGGTTTTTTATTCTCACTTGGGAGTGCAACTATTACATGGAGCAGTAAGAAGCAACTCACTATTTCTTTTTCAAGTACAAATGCTGAGCATAGGGGTGCTGCAATGGAAGCATGTGAAGCATCATGGATGGAGATGCTACTTGTAGATTTAGGTGTGGAAGTGTAAAATCCTATCATCATTTATTATGATAATCTTGGCAGCATTACAATTAGCACAAAATCCTATTTTTCATGCTAGAACAAAGCATATCAAGGTACATTATCATTTCATAAGGGGAAAGATATTATTAGGTGATATTGATCTTGTTTATGAAAGGACAGATGAACATGTTGTTGATATTTTCACTAAAGCACTTGGAGCAGAGAAGCTGAAGAAGTTTCAAAAGATGCTTGGATCACAAGGCATGACGTTGAGCATGACAGGGTGCTGAGATATCAAGATCAACATGTGATGATCTAGGATGACACATATCATCTTTTCATTTATTTAATATGCATAGTGGTCACATCCATATATGTCAGGGATACTTTAGTGAGCTTCACTAGATTTACCTACTGAGATTGATGGCATATTTGTTTCTTGCCAGCTCACTCATTTGTGAACATTAGGATTTTCCTTATCTAATGTTCTTTATATATTGCACTAGTTGTATTGTTGTATTAGGTCATTCTCATATATTCCTTTTATGTAATAAAAGAACAAGGACAAGGTCATTCTTCCTTGCCTCAATCTCTCTGTGCTCCTCTTGAGTGTGAAAGTTTGTGTTAGAGATCTCTTCCTTATCTCCCTTCTCTTGAAAATAATAATTCTAGGTACCAAGATAACATCTTTGATACTCTCATGATCCTTACGATTGATCCATTCATATTCCTTTTCATGCCCTTGTGCACATTCTTGTGCTTCCTTTTATGCATTCTTAGAATTCCTTAAGTCCCAATCTATATCTTTGATTTGAATTTTGTTGATCCAATTACATTTTTGAGTACTCTAACTTATAGTGGAATCTTTAATCTAGGTCATAAACCTAATGTTTATGGCTAGAAAAACACTTGAGTTTATAAGCAACCATTGATGCTTCTTTATGAAACCCATCTCATAGATTCCTTCTTTTTTTTTCCATAAAAAGGATCCTTCCATTAGTAAGAAAAAATGCATATCATACCACAATCCACAATCTGGGAACATGAAAGGAATACAAGGGAGAAAATCACCCCAGAGGACTACTCAAAACCACAAAACCCTATCTCCTGGGGGGGGGTTAATGTAGAGGGGGGGAAAACTCTAGGCAGGTGGCTGGTAACCCCAACGAATAGTGTCACCCCGAGTGGTGGAAAAGGGGCCTTTCTTCCAAAGCTAGAGGAAGGCCTGATGCCCTCAAGTAGTGCCATTAGAACCCCCCTACAGACGGTCCTATTGCCCACACAAGGTGTGAATAAGATCTAGCCAATAAGTATGGCACCATCTCCACTAGAGGAATCCTGTACCACTCGAAGATGCATTGACATCTTTCCCACCAAATGAACCACATGGTAAGACTGTTGATCAACTCCCAATGTGGATCACCCTCACTATTGCAAGGAGAAATATGCAAGTTCAAAGTGATGTCAACCCACCTGTCTTGAATCAGAATAATTGTGTTGTCAATCTCATGCTCATAGCCGAGGGTCGGGCGAGAGAGAGAGAGCCCCAAGCAAAAGAACACCCCAAGACATGGTATGGGGTCCCATTTTCCAGGTTAGAAGTCTCAAGATCCTTTGCCAAACCTGCTATACCAAAGAGCAACCTCAGACAATGCCGTTGTGGCTCCACATGAAAACCACAACCCATACAGTTAGGAGGTCAACCCCCAAAGCTCGGCGAGGTGCCAACAACAATGCTCTTATGGGCAATCAATCACTGAAAGAGAATCACCGGGTGAGATTGCTGAGCACTCTAGATCAGATGCCAAAAGTATAAGAGTGTTGGAGTTAGACGTCTGCGGAAGCCCATGAACAACACAAGGAAGAAGAAGGAGCTTGGAGCACAACACACAATACTGAATGTATTACCACTAGAATGTACAAAGATAAGTAACCTCTTAGGGCTATAGGCATAAATACAAGCTGGGGGAAAAAACCTCCTAAAGAGGGAAAAAAGTGCTCAGGTAGTCCTAGTGTGTTCAGACACATCACTACATAAATATATCAACAAATCCCCCCTAGGAGTGACATGGTGAACAAGGAGCTGACACTCATGTATAAGGAAGTGCCAAGCTATGTCGAATCAATCCACAAAAGGAAGTAAGCCCAAAGCATTGCGGAAAGCTTCAAACTTCTCCCTAGGAAGAGCCTTCATGAAAAGGTCTACAATGTTCTCCTGTGTGGGCACATATGCCAAGCTGATATCTCTAGTAGAGAACCTCTTCCTGACATAATGATAATGCACCTCAATGTGGTTAGTGTGAGCATGGAACAGAGGGTTCCTTGCAACTCCCAATGCGCTCATACTGTCAGTGAAGATGGTGGTGGCAAAAGACTGACCAACACCCAAATCAGCCATAAGGCATTTGAGCCACACACACTCAACAATCGTTGTGAAAGCTGTCGTATACGCAGCCTCACAATTGGAAGTGGCCACAGTAGGCTGCTTCTTCTCAGCCAAGATATGCATGAGCTACCAAGCATGAAGCAAAAACCACTACTAGACACATGTGTTTCATTTGGCACCTGGGCAATGCATAAACCTGCTCATTTGTGAGACATCAAACTCTTTATTTGGCTGAGTAATGCATAAGTAAATCAAGCATCCAAAAACCTGCTGATAGAGAACAACATCCAAAAATGCACCTCCAGCATCATGAAGACTCAATTGTAAAGATGTCTTCATAGGAGTGGCCATAGGTTTACAGTCTTGAAGGCCAAAATGCTACAATAATGTATCAATATATTTTATCAACATGCATAAATTGAATGCCCAAATAATGATGCAAATGCCGCAAATCAGACATCTCAAATGAGGCATGTAAATCAGCCTTGAAATCAGAAATATGCTTCTCGTGAGGACCACTGAGCAACATGTCATCAACATATACCACAATGATTAGAAGCACATCATTAGCACGCTTAACATATAACGTGCTTTTAGTTGGACTGTTCTCAAAACCATGTGCAACTAGATAGACATGTAGCTTTTCATACCAAGCACGTGGTGCTTGCTTTAAACCATATAATGCCTTCTTCAACCTACACACCTAGTTTTCATGCCCTTTCTGCACAAAGCCACAAGGCTGAAAAACATACACTTCTTCATGCAAATCACCATTCAGAAATGCTATTTTAATGTTCAACTGATGTACATTCCAACCATGATGAGCTGCAAGTGCACAGATGCTAGGAACAATAGTCATTGTGCAAGTAGGAGCAAAGGTTTAATCAAAATCAATGCCTATTTCCTATGCATAACCCTTTGCAATAAGCCTAGCCTTATACCTATCAATTGTTCCATCAAGTTTATGCTTCAGTTTGTATACCCACTTAGTGCTAATGGCCTTCTTGCCAAGAGGCAAATCACATAAAGACCAGGTACCATTTTTCATGATAGCATCATGTTTAGATTGCATTGCATGCATCCAATGCTCAAAATTTTGTGCTTCATAAAACGAATCAGTCTCATCACAGAGACCAGAGGCAGCCAAAGCATAGCAATCTGATGCAAAAGAGGCACTATGAGAGCCTAAACGAGTATGGTATGACACATGTGCATCTAATTTGCTGTCACATAAAGTTTGTACCAAGCATTTTGGCATTCCTCAATATCATCTCTCTCATCAACAAGTGCATCATGTAAAATATGCATCAGAAATAGAATGATTTGGATCATCACATGAAACCTGTAAAGGCTGAGAAGTTGCCTCATTAGGAGCAGCACTAGACTTTCCACCTATAAAAAGAGGCAACAAAGTGTCATACGTGTCTTTGGAGCTAATAGATGTCTCCTTTGTACATGAAAGTAAAGGCTGAATAGCATCTTCCACAAAAACAAGATCACGGATTACCAAAATGTTTAATCTATGGATGATAAAGACAATAGCCTTTGCTTTTAGAAGTGTACCCAACAAAAATACATTTTACTACATTATCATCCAATTTCATATGATGTTGTTCAGGCACTAATGTATATGCGAGACAACAAACATGCAGATGAGCAAGAGATGGCTTGCAACCATGCCAAGCCTCATATGGAGTGATAGGCCACAATGCTTTAGTATGACACCTATTAAGTACATATGCTGCACACATGACAACCTCAAGCCAGAAACTATGTGGTAAAGCATGAATCTTGACCATACACCTCGCCATCTCCATGAGTGACATGTAGTTCTTCTGTTCAGTAACTCCATTTTGTTGAGGTGTATATGGCACTATAAATTGATGTTTTATCCCACGTTCATCCAAAAATGCATTAAAGTCAGAAGGCATATATTCCCCGCCTCAATCAGAATGGAGGGTGCACATTTTACATGCTCATAGATTTTCAACCAAAACCAAAAACTTCTTGAAGCACATAAACACTTCGGACTTTGCTTTGAGTCGATATACCCATGCATGGTTCGAAACATTATCAATGAAAGTCACGAAGTAAAGATAGTTTCCAAAAGAAGGTGTCTTCATAGGACCACAGACATCACTATGTACAAGCTACAATTTCTTAGTAGCCCAAACTCAACCATCTTTTGGAAAGGAGGAACGGTGCATTTTGCCCAAAATACAGAATTCACAAACATGTGTCTTGGGTGCCTCAATTTTGTGCAAAGAGGACACCATTTCAGATTTCTATATGCGTAGAAAACTAGCAAAATTTAGATGACCAAAGCATGCATGCCAAAGCTTTGCATCTTGCGTAGCCTAAGAGTCATGTAGTGCACATGCCAAATCATTCACAAATCTTTCATTGTGTATGAGCTTACACAACCCATGACATAAAATGCCAGAAGCAATAATCATGTCACCATTTGACAGATCATGAACTGTACATCTATCATCAACAATTTTTACAACCAAGCCAATCTCGGCCAATGCTGAAACTCATAAAAAATTTTTCTTGATCCTTGGAACAAATAAAGCATCTGACAAGGTGAAAGAACTACCATCAGAAGTATTCAGAATGATCTTACCAAATCCCATGATAGGATAAGAGGAGTTGTTAGCGCATGTGATAGTATTCCCTATAGGGGCTGGTGCAAGTGAAGTGAAGAAACTGCATTGCGAGGTAATATTCTTGGTTGCCCCACTATCAAAATACCAAACATCTAAGCCTACTATAGATATACACTGCTTATGAGAAGATGGGTCAAAACTGCAAATAGTAGTAAACGCCCATTCTTCATTGTGCACTAGATTATCAGACTCTGTTTTTGTGTAGAGGCCTCTACAATAACCATTCTGGCCTCTTTCTTCTTTGCCTCTTTAGCAGCCAATTTTGGACAACTCTTAATGACATGATCATTTGCTTTACAGTATTTGCAAAACAATTTCTGCTTTTCTGATTTCTTCTCGTCTTTGTCTTCCTTCTTTGAATGTGCAACATTTGCAGATTTCTACTTACTAGTAGATGAGCTCCATTTACCTTTGGCCTCCTGACTAGCCAGGAAAGCTTAATCTGCAACATGCAAAATGGACCTGCTCTGTCTAGACTGACCTTCCTATAGCAAAATAGAAACTAACTCTTCAAATGAATAAAGACCATTTAGAACGATCTACACAAGTAGCTATCTGGTATAACTTCATGAGTAGAAATCAATTGTTCCTTGAAATCCTTGATCTTTGTTAGAAAACTATCCATAGAATCACCTTCATTCATATGCTCACTCTCCAACTATTTTCGAAGGTAAGCAACATGAGCCTTATTCATAGCTTGATACAATGTGGTAAGTGCATCCCAAGCATCCTTAGTTGTTCTACAAGAGCGAATGGGAGGAATAATGGCACGTTTGACAGACAAGGCTATCAATGCATGTGCCTGAGCATCTATGCCGTCCTAATGAATTTGCTCTACAGTAGGTGCAATAGAAACTATAGCATGAATAGGAATATGAAGAATATCAGCATCTTCAATGCCATCTGCATCAGCTTCAATACTTGTATTTGCAGGTGTAATAGGACGTTTTTCAACACCCATCACAATGTTCCACAGTCCTTTTGCAACCAATACATGTTGCATCATATAAGCCCACAATGGGTAATTGGTACCATCCAACGTATCCTCATAAGCCAACATATGGAATACTTCACTACTTTTAGCCATGGCCATTGACTAAAATACCTTGATGCATGAAAAATGACTGTATCTAAAAACGTTAAACACAACTACCCTAACGAGTTCTACTAGACCTGTAGGAGACTTTGAGATGCTTATATTGGCGAACCAAAACCTATATATATCTTTGGCACGAAAAGATGAAATAACCTGCATAAGAACTATGATATTGTGTTCGGAGGCCAAAATGAGCTGAGAGCACGATTTTGGCACCACAAAACAAAGCTATTTTGATCTCCAAATCACCCTGAGTATGCTCACCAAATTTCATGCTATTCTGAGACTGTGACTGGACGGGTGCCAACGACGTCCTAGATGAAGCGGCAACCTGCTCTATTACCAATATTTGGAGTTAGACGTCTGGGGAAGCATGCAAACAGCACAAGGAAGAAGAAGAAGCTTGGAGCACAACACACAATATTGAATGTATTACCACTAGAATGTACAAAGATAAGTAACCCATTAGGGCTATAGTTGTATATACAAGCCGGGGGAAAAAACTCCTAAAGAGGGAAGAAAGTGCCCCGACAGTCCTAGTGTGTTCACACACCACTAGCTAAATATATCAACAAAGAGGATCCCTTAGTGAGCTCGCTCTACTACCAAAACTTAGCTGCAATAGGCCATACTGATTGGTGCACCTAAATGATTTTGTGCCCCAATCTTGCAGAGCGTTGAAAGTAGGGAACACTATGGTCTTCTATCAAGGAAAGGGGGTGGTACCATTGCCACTTCCCCAGGTCCCAAAGAAGGCAAGATAATGGCCGAGCATCCTAGACCCAAAGGCTCCAATTGAAGAGAGTCTAAATGTCCATCATTTCAAGATTGATGTGCTAGTCCCAAGCACGTGTGCCAACCACCCTAATCCATTGAAAGGTACACTCTGTAATGATCTCAGGCTTGGCCAAAGAGTGAAACATCTACCCCTTGTTCCCAATATCGAAGAAGAGTGGCCACTCTTAATAGCTTCCTAGAGTAGCAATAAAAACCTCAGTCTGAGTAAAGGCCCTAAGCCAAGTCGCCTATAACTAAGGGTCAGCCCAAGTCCCCTAGTCCCTTGGGACTACAACATCAACATCCCTTATCATCTAAGGTGCACCACACATCCCATACATCTGTATTGCTAATCCATCAGAGGTAGACTATGAAAATTGATCCACTCAGCCACACTACACCTAGGCCCTCTCATGAATTTCTCCCAAGAAACATGTGGGTGGGAATCAACCATGAACCCTCTCTCTGAGAAGATGAGGAGGTTCCAAGTAATAGGCTATCTAAGTTGCTATTCAATATCAGGGGGTAGGAGTTGCACAAGAACATGATGAAGTTGCTTCAAAGATTTCAGGGTACTATAAGGAAAACGGTTCTCATTGCATCGAGAGAAACCCATATGCCTCATCTCAGAGAAAATCCATCCGATCTCAAGCTTCCAAGGCCCACATGTGGTAGAAGCAAAGAGACGCAACCTCTGACAAAGGAAATCCTCCCAAGGCTCACGACCATGAAGAATACCATGCACAATAAACTTGCCTAGTAGGGCTCTGCTCTCACAGGCATAGTCAATGATCCCAAGACCACTGCATTCCAAAGGAAGAGTGAGGACTTGCCAAGCAAACTTAGCCCAAGTGGGGCTACCATTAGAGCAAGACCAAAGAAAATTCCTTATGAGCAACTGAATCTTGCTAATATAGGAACTTGAGAAGATCCATCACAAGGTGACATACCACATTGTAGCCAAAAGAACCTGGTTTTCCACCACAGCTCACCTAACCACAGAGAGACGAGTCGAGCTCTAGTCAAGAAAATTCCTCTTGATGGTCGAAAGGAGGGGGGCGATCTGCTGCTTAGGTGTAAGATCAAGAACAATATGGCAGCCAAGGTACCCAACTACCATGCAAGGAGGGATCCAATCAAACTCTCCATAAGGAAGCCACCTAGAAAGATCATTGAAAACTCCGAAAGACACAAAAGACTTATGCGAGTTAATCTTGGCACGAGAAGCATCATGGAGATGTACCTAGTGAGACAAGGGGGTGAGGAGGAGGTTGACCCTTCTGAAATGATCGACTCACCACAAAATCACTGTCGAGGGAACGTCAAGGACTAGAAGGCGAAGAACTTGGAGGCTGAGGGGGTATGGAGAAGTGGATGAACCACGAGAGGAAACTCAAGGAACAAGGATTGAAGTCAGAGGGGTGGGTGCTAAAAAAGGGTCAATGCCACCACTAATAGGAGGCATCAAAGCCACATCCGGTTCCACAAGGTAGTCCTCCTAAAGTGCACTCAAATGAGTTTGGGTGGGAAGAAATCTCTCCCGACCCACCCGACTCGACTACTGACCAAACTGATGACGGCACCCATGCTGCGACCAAATTGTGCTAGATGAGGAAGGACCAACCATCATCGTTAGTACATCGGAGAGCATGAGGGATCCACCCCCATCCCTAATTGGAGAAGAGATAGGAGAGGCCAAAGGAGATGTGAGAGTGGGAGGGGCCTGAGCAAAAGAGCATGGAGCCTCCTGCCTTAAGGGTCTCCTAGTCTACCTCCTAGTTAGTGAAGGGCTCACACCTTTGCAAGGTGACCAACCTTGCAACAAGCAAAGCACTGGTTGGGGAGGTCCGAATAATCAACCCTCTGAGTCAACCATTCACCTAAAAGTAAAGGAAGCTCAACCTGTTGAGAGAGTAGTGAGGGATCATCGATGAGAATCCTCAGTGAGGGAATGCCAATTGCCTTGGCCACCATCAAGGTCCCTATTTGGGTACCTCAAGGAAACTGCCACGCGACCTTCTAATCAATGGAAGCAAGGGGAGATACTCGCATCGAAGGCCGATGAAACAAGCCATCAGAAGGAGACCCCACACTTCATTAGGGAAGAATGCTTATGAGGAGGCTATCAAATGATCAAAACCATGTGTCTAAGGGTAGAAATATGGACGACCTGCCTACACCCCAATGGGAAAAAGTATGATCATCTGGGTAGCCGCCTCGTCGAGCAAGTGGAGCTCCACCTGATAAAAGCTATGACTTGGGGGCTCAATGCTAAGCAGCTTGCCCACCTCAACAAGCAAGCTATTATGAAGAAGGTCCAGGAGCATGCCACAATTGGGATGAATATCGATGATCTTACAAATCCCCGATGAGGCTTGAAGCCACTCAACTTCAGATGAGGCTCCCTCTATCCTCATTGATAAGGCAAAGTCGGATAATCGACTAAGTGCAGGCACCTGAGGGGGCTTCATAAGAGTCCCTCTGAGGGGTGGGCTCCATGTCCATCCGTGTTTGACACAAACAAGGAATGAGGAAATGGGGAGATCAAGACCACGAGAGAGGTTCTTGCTTAAAATCTGGATGCAGAGCAACAACCTTTCGATTTCTAGAGCTAGAACCTTCGATTTTGTTTTTCCTTTCTCTCAATTGCTAAAACCTTGGTCTACCTTCTTCTTAGTTCTCTTCTCTCTATTGTTTTCAGATAATGAATGCTTAATCCACACATGAGGAAAGAGAGGGGGAGGGAGGGGAAGGTGAATGGTGGGGGGAGGGGAAGAGCAACACATGCGATAGCTAGACTAGAAGCAGGCAACAACGAGGAGGTAGAGATGAGGGAGGGCCGAGGCTACAGATGAGGGGGGATGGTCTATCTAGAAGCACCCACATAGATTCCTTCTTGTTGGTTTCCCAAATGGTTAAGCAGTGTGTGGTTCACCATTTAAGTCCACCATTTAAGTCCAGTCATAAATCTAGGACTAAGCTTTTACTATGTCTTATGATATCCCATAGCCTCCTACTTACATTTGCAAAGACTTTGTTGAAGGAAAAAAAATCCTTCACTCGCATGCTACCAACTGTCAAAGTTTCAACTTATTAATATACTTAAATTACATCGTCCCTTTTTTTTATTCATCCTCAAATTTTGGAAAAATACAATTTTTACCTTAGCACATGTGTATAAGTTGCTTTGCTTTTTTTTTTTTGATATAAAGGAAGTTCGGCCTTAGCCTACTCTCCCGGAGTTGAATTAATTAAAAGAAAAGTACCAGAGAAGGGGGACTAATGCCCACAGGATCCCCCGAATCCCACAGAGTGGGGGTAGCTTTTGCAAAGTTTAGATGGCATTACACAAAAGGTAAACCCGCATGGGCTTAAGCTTGTTGTTGATCAAAAGGAGCAAATGATGATGCCTAAAAAGGGGGGAATCTCATACAATATTTAGCGATCCTTTTGCCACGGAGGAACAGTAATTTCACAAATGATCACTGCTTTGGGGGAATCACCAAGAAAATGAGCACATCTCTCCCACCACATATCTTCCCACTGATGGCGTACTAGAGAGTTGCGAAGCAACTAATCGCTACTCCCAGTAGAGCTTGCTTCCAACTGATATGTTTTTGAAGTCTAATTTTCTTTCGGAGCCTTCACGGACGACCTTGCAAAGCTTACATGAAGTTATAGAGGAGGTTGATAAACCTCACATCTCCATCGTGCGGAGCCCACTTGGTTTTAAGCTTATTGTTGACATATTGTAGCTCTTTGTGATGTCTGAAGGGAGGGGGGTTTCTTATAGTTAGCAATTCTTTTGCCGAGAAGGCCGGATGCCATTAGAGGGGAAGTGCTCTCAAAGATATGGAAAGAAAGATGTGTGACCAATTTTGATGCCAATCTAAAAGAATGGTTGCTTGAAAAATCCCTAGACTTGCTAGACAGAAGAATAAACAATTGTAAAATGTCGTACCATAAGATGTTTTTTTGTTAGAAAACAACAATATTAAAAGAAAATGGGTCACTCAAAAGGCAAAAAAATAATTAACCTGCTCAATAACGCGTTATAAATTGTTATTATCCCACCGAATCTTAGGTCTCCCTCTGGTTTTGGACTATTATAGCTATTAAAACTTGTATGCAATAATGACATATGTGAATATAACGCCCTTGACTTCGAAAATGGATGCCTTGCAAGAGAGTTGAGAATTGAATACGACGAAGCTGGAGGATGAATAGAATGTACAAAGGAACCATAAGAAACAATGCATAGAATTACAATCACCTAGACAAGCCCACCTTTGATATCTATGGCCACATTCAGACAACAATATAATGACTTTTTCTTTTAATAAATAACATGACGGTGGCCAAGCAAAATGTTATCATCTACAAAATCATTGGATTTTACATAGTCTGTGTTTTCCATAATAGAGACTTTTACTTGTGTAAACAAGTTATACGGACAGTATTGTGCATGATGGAGACATGAATGAAATGATTCCATAAATCATAACAAAAAAATACAACTTGATCTTCTGAAACGTATCGATTAATGTCCGAAGAAGTTTATGGATGGGAATAAATTTCTTAAGCTCGTACGCTCTGTACTGTTGACCAAGGGTCTATGCGTGCATGCAAAGATCAATAGGAAATGGGACCTATCATGAGACAAAAAGAAGTGGGTGTTAAAGCCTGAGGGTTTGTGGCATTCATTGCTTTGAGAAATAAAAGTATGTTGCTCCCTTGGAAGATTATTCATCAAGGACTAAAGACACATGCTGAGCTGCAAAAGAGGAAGGTGGAGAGCTTGTGATATTGAAAATTCCCAACAAGAAAAACAAGATCTAGCTCGTCTTGTGTATGTATGTGGGACTCAATGTAAGAAATCGGGCACAAAATTGGATGCATCATATTTAGTAAGCGTTCACAAAGTTCTAGCGAGCATGAGGTACAACGAGAAACAATGGGATGCATTGATGATCTCTGGGAGCATGCAATGAGATGAAAGCCTTATGGAGAGCGTAGTAATTAGCTCAACATATCTGTAAAGCTTTAGAGTATTCTTGCATTTATTTTCATGTCTTTAGTCCCTTTTTTGTGTATCATATTTGAGAGTCATTTGTGAAGGATGGATGGGGGAAGCCATAACCATGTTAGACGTTATGGGACTATGTGATTCTCATTATATGAGTTTTGACTGAACTATGAAATTTGTTTTCAATAGAGCAACTATGTATTATAGTATGTCCGTTAGCTTCATAACTATGTAGATAAGCTTCATAATCTCTCATGAGTAGTATCAACACAGGTTCTGCAAGGAGAAACACCAAGGGAAGTTCTTGAAGACTTAGTATTGATTTAAATCTTGGAGAAGTTTGGTGGAAGGAAAACAACCAAAAAGGATTTTTGTCATATCTTTTTGGTTTTAGAGATATTCCCCATATGAATTTGGCAAATTCCTACAATCATGCACCAAATGGATTCTATTTTTCTAATTCCTATAAACCCATGTCTTCTTTTTAATGTTCTTGATATGATCTTTGGTGTCTCTCAAGGCATTCTAAAAGGAGGAAACAATATCCAAACTCCTCGGTTGGAACTTAGAAGAGAGAAGAGGAGGATGATAATTTCATGGTCCCTCAAATTAGGTGCACCCTTCAAAGTGAAGTGCTCTTTGGCCCCAAGACTAGTTGGTTCCTAGGACTTATGCGGATTCAAACGTGTTCTCAAGGAATACTACTATGTTACAAAATTCTAGCAATTCCCTTCGACAAGACATATGCTCAAGAATAAACAATAGGAAGATGCCTTCTAAGTGCCGAATTTCCTCAATAGATCCTCACACATGGTGTCCGTCACGAAAATCGTCTATTAAGTCTCATTGAAATAAACATGAGAGTGCATCTCGATAGACTTGAAGTAATTGAAGGAGAATATGTCCACTAAATGTGGCAGATAGGTGAAATCGGATTTTTCTTTTTTTTTTTTTGCAAGCTAAGGCATTAACACCTTTATCAATCCCTCCATTGTTTACATCCTCTCTTGAGGCTGCCACATACATCCTCTTTCTTATCTAAAAGGTTTGTTCATAATAATGATCTCAATATCCGTGGATAAACCTTGTGGAATGCCATAAGAGCGGAAGTGCTCTGGAAGATATGCAAAGAGAGATATGCGATCAACTTTGATGCTAATTCGAAAGAATGGTCGCTTGGAAAATGGTCGCTTGGAAAATCCCTAGGCTTTTTAGGCAAAAGAATAAGCAATTGTATAAAGTGGCCACTTTTCAGACACCATAGGATGTTTGTCTTCGAAAACAAAAAGACTGAAAGCAAATGGATCACTTATGAGGGCGGCAAAAAAATCATTCACTTGCTCAATAACTCGCTTTAAGCTATTAGTCGTCCATTGAGTTTTAGATTTCCCTCTAGTTTTGGACTATTTTTTTTTCAAATAAAGGAAGTTCGGCCTTAGCCTACTCTCCCAGACTTGAATTAATTAAAGAAAAGTATAAGAGAAGGGGACTAGTGCCCACGGGACCCCCCGAAATCCCACAAAGCAGGGGTAGCTTTTACAGAATTCAAATGGCATTACAAAGAAGGTTAATCACCCTCTCGTCACCCTCATGTGGGCCCCACTTGGGTTTAAGCTTGTTGCTAATCAAAAGGAGCACTTCATGATGCCTGAAGGGGGGGGGGGGATTTCTTACAGTTAACAATCCTTTTACTAAGGAGGAACAACGATTTCTCAATCAACCACTCTTTGGGGGAGTCACCAAAGTTAAGAGCACATCTTTCCCGCCAGATTTTCCATAGGACCTCCCCTCTAATGGCATTCCAGAGAGTCGTAGAGCAGCCAATCGCTTGGACTATTATAGCTATTAAAATTATTTGTATGTAATAATAACATATGTGAATATAAGGCCGTTGAGATCCAAAATGGATGTCTTGGAAGAGAGTTGAGAATTTAATATGAAGAAGCTCGAGGGTGGATAGAATTTTCTTAAGCTCGTACGCTCTGTACTGTTGACCAGGAATCTATGCGAACATGCAAAGATCAATAGGAAATGGACCTATCATGAAACAAAAAGAAGTGGGTGTTAAAGCCTGAGGGTTTGTGGCATCCATTGCTTTGAGAATAACTATGCGTGCATGCAAACATCAATAGGAAATGGGACCTATTCTGAGACAAAAAGAAGTGGGTGTTAAAGCCTGAGGGTTTGTGGCTCCATTGCTTTGAGAATAAAAGTATGTTGCTCCCTTGGAAGATTATTCTTTCATCAAGGAATAAAGACAAATGCTAAGTTACAAAAGAAGAAGGTGGAGAGCTTGTGATGTTGAAGGTTCCGAGACAAGCAAACAAGCGGACACAAAATTGGATGCATCATATGTAGTGAGCGTTCACAAAGTTCTAGCGAGCATGACGTACAACGAGAAACAATGGAATTGCAATGAGATGAGAAGCGTTATGGAGAGCGTATTCATTTTATTAGAGGAACCTCAAAATATATGGAAAGCAATAGGTGGTGGGATTTAAAATGCACAGGATTTTTGGTCGCTTTCTTCACACACTTGGCTTTGTATTGAGGGAAACCAAATGAAACGAAAGACTTCGTGGATCCTTCATTTAGGGGATGAGAGATATATGTTTGTTTGCAATAGTGCAACTATGCATTCTAGTATGTCCATTAGCTTCATAAATATATAGGTAAGCTTTATCATCTCTCATGAGAAGTTGTGCAAGTTCTGCAAGGAGAGACACCAAGGGAAGGAAAACAATTACAAAGGAGCAAGATGGAATGTTAAAAGCAAGAAACATCAAATATTAAGTATTCGATTAGACAAGTAAATCTCAAAGATAAAGCACGCGTTTTCATCACCTTCAAATCACTCACTTCTTCAAGGTGTTACAAGCCTAGATCACAATGGAACTCACTATGGCTGATTTTCTCACTTAAATTACAAGGACTGACAAAAGCAACCGCCAACCCTGGAAGTTTAGGGTGTATAATCTCCCTATGGGAAAGGGGATTTAGGGGATTACTGACTCGAGAAGAACCCAAGCCATGTTTGGAAGAAAAGCGCATGAATGATTAGGTGAAGAAAATCAAAGGATCAACAATAACAACCACCGCTACAAGAAATGAGGTAGCTTTGTCAACTCAAGTCAAAATGAAGGGACACTGATAGCTTATTGGCAATGATGCACATGCATGAATGGAGAAATTTAGGTGCTAATTGGTACATAGATATGATACATAGAAATTTAGGTGGTATTTGGTACCATAGCAAAATAAAAAGCAAGGTTGGTTTCTAGGGGCTCTTCCCAAACTTATGGTACATGTTATGAAGACAAATTTATGCTAGTATTTGAAATTCCAACCATACGGGCCACGATTTCCATACCAACATATCACCAATGGAGCATATATCAATGAAACATAAATAATCTCAAAATAATCCAAAATTATGTGTAGAGTTTGTCGTTTTTGTACGTAGACATATACTTCAAATAATCCAAAATCTATGTCTTTCTATAAGCTTGTCAAATATTGACAATGTTTCCTTGTACCGTTTCCTTGTACTTCATTTCCCGTTTTTGAGGACAAAAAGAGACTTGTTCAAATATGTACTTGATTTGGGCTTGGATGAGTTTTCTTTTCTCCTTCCAAAATAAAGTGTGGTTATATTGGTGGAAAGAAAATCACAAGACTGGCTAGGAAAAGGTGAAGGGGAAGCTAATAAATCCCCTCTATTCATTTGGTTTCCCTCAGTAGAAAGGAAAGTGTGTGAAAGACACGATCAAAACTCGTATGGATTTTAATTCTCAATTCCAAAGAGGCTAGAATGAAAGTATTTCGCGGAAGCTTAAATAGCTTGCTACCAAATTTATTAGCATTTTTGCTTTTTCATGTTTTCTGGGTATCTTCTCCTTTGATTCTATAGCATAGGTACCCATCGCATCTCTTAAAATACCTTGTTACCAAGAGATTCTCTAATTTTAGTTGCAAGATGTTCTAAAGATGCTTCGATATCAAGGATCTTCTATGAAAAGAATAGACCAATTATCTAAGCTCTCTTATTTTTTGGATATTCCATCAAGCATCAACAATATTCAATTTAGCAAATCTTGTTGGGGATGTAAGGTTCATGTGACCTTACCCCCATATTCATATATATACATCATATATAGAGTATTGCGTCAAGAGAGTTCATTATGTGGGTTTCGAGGCTCCCACGCATGTCCACGCATCTTTCCTCTCTTCTCTCTCCCTCCATCTTCTCCTTGCTCCTCTTATTCTGCACACCAAAGCCCTTCATTGGTATCAGAGCATGCTGAAGGCTGGTGTGCAAGAAGCTTCAATGGAAGCTTAGGTGAGAAGAGGTAGAAGTGCAGGTCAGCATCTCTTGATAGTTGTTCAGTATTTCGGTCATAACTCGAGTTAAGAAGCTTGGATTCACGCGTTTTAAAGTTCTATACGTAGCTAACACAGAGAGCTACAACTTCACAGAAGGGCGCAGAACCTGGTTCAGACTTCTGAAGTGCCGAAAATTCGAAAAACACAGAGAATTGTAGAAGGCGAATCTACATTGAGTAGGACAACAGGTCGGTTTTTTTGTCATAACTTGAGTTCTACAGATCGAAATGCGATGATTTGACTTGCTGCTCGTAACTTGGAAAGATAGCTACAACTTTGTAGAAGAACTTAAATCCAGATTCTGAGTCTTAGGTTGCCGAAATTGCAGAATACAGAGTAACACTGTTGCAAGTGAAATTGAAATTGACAACATGTGCTTGTTTTGAGCATATCTTTAGCTACGCACCTCCGATTGAGGTGTTCTTTATGTCGTTACGTAGCCAAGAGTCAGATCTTGAAGTTTGCTGAAGACCAAAAGTTCAGATTCAGAGGTTACCACCACTGAAACAGCAAAACACAGAGCAGTAGAGTTTTGTCAAACGAACCCTAATTACTCTTGGAGGTTGAATTGGCTTTGGAACTTCTTCGAGAGAGAATTTTTGGTGTGCAAGCTCTTATTTTCAGATCTTCAAGGCATTGTACATATATGCTCATTGTGCTAGCTTCTCCATATGAGAGTAGAGCATGATCTTGTCACGCGTTTGGCATGTAAGATGACATTGTGGTATAGTCTTCTTTGAGGTTTATGTCATCATGAGTTCGATCATGGATGTATAGTGGCATTGTGGTTTATATCTTGCTTATGCAATTTGGTTATGGATTTACTTGCCGGTTGCACATACTTTTGTGAGAGTTGACATTGGATCTTAGTTGGTACTTGTATCTTTGTTTTCTTTGCAGGTACATGATCCAGATTGGAGCCTCAGTTACACATTTGTTTGTCACCATTATTAGCATTTGGTCATTGATTGATATATATTTGCCAGTGTGATTCTTGGCATTTGTGGATGGTGATTCCCGCATGGTTATTTTGGTTCTAGAGTCCATTTTATAGAGGAGATGCTGTCGAAATTTTGATTGCTTTTATTCTAGAAGAGAGCTCTAGTGGATCTTGAAGCTTGTGTGATAGCTTTGGATCATTGATTATCTCCATTCATTTGGACTTGGTCACAAGTTATTTGTGATAGGTTGGACCATCTTGCAAGATTCATTCTTGAGTGGGAGGTGCATCACCATTGTATTGGCGTGTATTGCCATTAGTTTTTTGGCACATGTAGTTTCCATTATCTTCTTGATTTGATCAGTGACAGGTGGTGACAGATTACTTATTGTTCTTTCATTATTGGTTATCTTGTTTGATTGCTCAGTTTACAGGGGATACTTTGTCGAAATTTTCCTAGGATTCTTTCACATCTACTTGATCACTTTGGAGACTTGGTGAGCAGGCTTATGCTCGTGTTTTTATGTGCATGCTAGATGCATGGTTATGTGACATGTGGTTCACATGGTTTTCTTCTCCAGTGAGACATATGTGATGTGAGTTATGCATATGGATATGCAGGTGTGATCCTATTCAGGATAGAGTATTGTTTCTAGTCTCTTGTTACATTGCTAGTCTATTGGATTGCGAGCATGGTGTCTTCTCGATTTGATGGCACTGACTTTCCGAGATGGAAAGCTCAGATGTGGCACACATTGGTTCGTGTAGGGTTACACATGTATGTGCATAGAGATGCACAGAGGCCTCGTGACATGCCCGATCACGTATGGATGGATATGGATGCATTGGCCAGCTCCACTATTCGATTACAGCTTGTGGATTCTATATATGAGTCTGTTATGTATGAGGAGACGAGTAGTGCATTATGGCAGAGACTACATGATATGTATGCGAGTCTATCGACTCATGTGAGACATAGATCACATCGACGACTTCGATGTTGGCATTGTGGTCATGAGGGCCATATTCGACGATGTTGCTTCAGGCGGATGCGACGACGACGTCAGAGATATGCACGTGATGCAGGTCAGGTGGTGATTTCAGGAGAGTCTATAGCAGTTGATTATGTTAGTGATGGTGATATCACTTTCTCCTATGGTTCATCACATGATTCCTCTTGTTCATTGGATAGCACACATATGGCTTGGTTGCTTGATGCATTAGCCACTTTTCATGTTACACCACATCGTGAGTGGTTTTGCCGATTCTTAGGTGAGAGTCGTGGATATGTGCACATGCCTGATGGCATGAGATATGACATTGAGGGTGCAGGAGATATATGCCTTATGCTACCTAGTGGAGCATCACTTATGCTCAGACACGTACGTTATGTGCCTTCATTCCCTATGAGCTTGATTTCAGTTAGCCAGTTACAGGAGAGCAGATATTATGCATTCCTTGGTGAGCATCATTTTCAGTTGCAGTTGGGACAGCTTATGCTTGTCAGAGGTGCTAGGATTGGGCACAAGTATCCACTGCACGTACTTCATGTGAGAGATAGTCTCATCTCAGTGGGAGTTCAGCCTTATGTGCAATGTGAGACTCGTCATGTCTCATTTTGTCTACCTACAGATAGGTCTCTTGACATTCATGATGCACATGTATGGCAGGATTCAGATGCTCAGATGGATGCACATGTAGAGCATGTTTTGGATGCTCATGATGCTTATATAGAGCATGGTTTGGTTGATCATATGGATGCTCATATGGAGCATACTTTGGATGATCAGCTAGATGCTTTAGAGCATGATGTGGATGCTCGTATAGAGCATTGTGATGATACTCACTTAGAGTTAGATCATCAGATGGATCTTGGTGTTGATGTCGTGCAGTCAGCTCATGTGGAGCATGATCATACACTTGGTATGGTAGAGAAGGATTGCTCTCATGGTACACAATGTATACCAGAGCATATTAGCTCTCAGGATGCACAACTAGACACATCCTTGGTTGATAGGATGGTTGATTTGGATGTTGAGGAGTCAGCAGTTATGCAGCCATTCTTGGATTCGCTCATGCCAGATGTGAACACAGATATGTCAGGACATATTGGTCTTGATGATGGTGCTTTGGATGCCTTGGATACCGGCATGGCTAACATACTTAGGTTAGCCACGATAACACATGTTTCGTCAGCATTCGGGAGTCTGATGTACGAGTTTTTATGCTCGAGACCAGATATTGCAGTTGCTATTGGAGCATTTGCACTTAGAGTTGTCAGTCGTTCCATGATTGACACAGGCATAGAGTGAGTGGGAGCTTTGCAGGAACTTCATCAGTTCTTGCATCAGTCATATGTGAGCTCGACTCTTGTTGATATGAGTCTAGAGCAGTTTGAGGTGCATGGATACACCTTGTTCGAGGCGGTTGGTGTAGGTTTATCTGGTATGGGTTGAGATCCGGACTCTTCCTGTACATTATTGTATAGTCCTACATCATTCTTTGTATATTTTTCCACTTATGGTCACATTGACCCTTAAGTGGGAGATTGTTGGGGATGTAAGGGTCATGTGACCTTACCCCCATATTCATATATATACATCATATATAGAGTATTGCCTCAAGAGAATTCATTATGTGGGTTTCGAGGCTCCCACGCATGTCCGCGCATCTTTCCTCTCTTCTCTCTCCCTCCATCTTCTCCTTGCTCCTCTTATTCTGCACACCAAAGCCCTTCAAATCTGACATTGATCGAAGTACCTCTATGGAGGATCTACAACACGATGACCTAATTTTTGGCTTTTATGAGAGGATGCAAGAGGACTGAAAATTTGAATCCCACATTTTGATCATATAAAAATTTTCACGCCATTCTCCATTGGGGCTCATATGAAGGACTAATTGTTTAAGAACTATGGGAAGTTGTGGATGGATATTCCATATTTTCTAGAAAAGACCTTTGAAATGGATGTTATTATCATGCTGCTAGTAGTTTGAGACCCTCGTTCCCCCAAGACTTGACATGTATGAGACCCTCCTTCCCCCAAGCCTTGACATGTCTCATCAGGGAAAGCCAATCTCCATGTCCAAATTTGAGGTTGACTTTGAGGTTTGTCCGCTTGACCCATTTATTTATTACTATGTTCTCAAATGTGCTTCCGTGTCTAGAATGCCGTTAGATTTTTCTTTTTTGTTTTTCTTTTTCTCCAAGTTTGGTCATGAGGCTCTCTCCCATTTATGCTTTGATTGAAAGGAACCGCTAAAAAAAGCCTAGGGATCCTCCTTATCCCCCACTTTTTTTAGGGGAGTCATGTTTGGCCGTACACTTCAATTTTGAACCCTGAAGTTCATAGTCCAAGGTCCAATGTGCTAAGCACTATGGCATGAATCCTCGATTTTACTTATGCCTTTTTGGTTTTAGAGATAATCCCCACACGAATTTGGCCTATTTCCTATAGTCATGAACCAAATGGAGTCTATTTTTCTAATTCCTATGCACCCATTTCTTCTTTTTAATGTTATTGACATGCTTTTTGATGTCTTTCAACGCCTTCTGAAAGGAGGAAACAGTATCCAAACTCCTAGGTTTGAACTTAGAAGAGAGAAGAGGAGGATAATAAATTCATGGTCCCTCAAATTAGGTGCACCCTTCAAAGTGAATTGCTCCTTGGCCCTAAAGATTAAGTTTTTTTTTTTTTTAATAAAGCAAGTTCAGCCTTAGCCTACTCTCGCAGACTTGTATTAAATAAAAGGAAAAGAAAAGTACAAGTGAAGGGGACTAGTGCCCACAGGACCCCCCAAGTCCCATAGGGGGTAGATCTTACAAAGCTTAGATGGCATTACAAAGAAGGTAATCACCCTCTCATCACCCTCATGTGGGGCCTAGTTAGGTTAGAGCTTGTTGTTGATCAGGAGAAGCACTTTATGATGCCTGAAGGGGGGGGGGATTTCTTATAGTTGGAAATTCTTTTACCGAGGGGGAAATTTGATTTCTCAATCGACCACTCTTTTGGGGAGTCGCCAAAATTATAAGCACATCTTTCCTGCCAGATCTTCCAGAGGACCTCCCTTTTGATGGCATTCCAGAGGGTCGTCAAGTAGCCGATCCCTTCTCCTAGTAGAGCTTGCTTCTTGCTGATATGCTTCTGTAGTCTAATTTTCTTTCCGAAAATCTCTCAGAGCTTGTTGGATTTGGGACAAATAAAGAAGATGTGGCCAACCTCTTCAATGGACCCGTAACAGCGCTTGCACCAGGGAGATGCCCCACAAATTTTACTAGCCTTTAGGTTGGTCTTGATTCCCCAATGAAGAATTTTTTATAAGAGGACTAGCTTTTTGTTTTCTATGAGAGGTTGCCAGATAGCCATGAACTTCATTTCCCACCGTAGCTACATCCATGCCAAGCACCACTTCTTGTTGAGGTTGAGTTGATAATCAATGCTTTCTTTGATATTCGAGATTTTTGTTAGGCAGTTACTGTTATGCTATCTGAGACCCAGCAAACCCGGGGAATCCTGTCCCATGAGAAGCTGAACTCTAGATCGGTCCCACGCAAGACATGTGCTTTGTAAAATATTCCATTCTTCATAAGTAATGTTGACACTAGGGTTGATATCCTCAAAGTTGAGCCATTGGTTGGTGTCTTGTTTCTAGAGATGTTTCCATTTTTTGAAGCCCTTGTTCTAGAGCCTCTTGGCGCTTTGAATGTTTCAAGATTCCACATTCATGCCATAGATTGGAAACCAAATAGAGTCATTCTGTCTGATACCAGCCGCGCACTTCCAATCTTCATTGATTCTTATAAACGTTTTGACTTTATTCCAACTCTTCCATTGGGAGCACACAAGGTTCGAGCCTTTTGAGAAAACCGAAATCAGAGAAAACAAAAGGGCTAGAATGTCAAGATTCTTCGAATTTGGGAATCCCACAAAAGTCAACTTGTTCTTGTTTCTAAAGATCAATTTGACCCACGACTTCTCCCCATTGCACCATGCCTTAATCATCCATTTTGCTACCAATTTGGTAGCCATGCAACCCATGTACAGAATACCAAGACCCCCACTATCCCTATGGCTAGTGTAGATGGATCATTTGATTTTCGGAACCCCCCTCCTATTGTGGTCTCCCGTCCATAAGAAGTTTCTGCAAATACTTTCCAGTTTGGATAGCTCTTGCTCTTTCAGTCTCCAACAAGAGAGGAAGTAAATGATGGATGAAATGAGGAATGTGTTAATAACCATTGTGTGGCCCGCGAGATTGATTTCCATATCTCTCCAATAGTTTAGCTTGTTTTCGAGTTTGGCCAAGACCCAGTTCCAATGCTGCTCCATCGAGATACCAAATCCCAAGGGAATCCCAAGAATCCGAAAGACCTTGTTCAAAGAGAAGGTCAGGTCGGACCCCAACAATAGCTCTGAAAGTAGTCTTTGAGTGGTTGATTTTGGATCCAGAGGCTTCAGAAAAGGTGTCCAGGCACCTCCAAAACATCTCCAGACTGGAATAATCATTGTGCACAAACATGTTCATATCATTGGCAAAAAGACTCATGGTGATCTAGCCATGGTTATGGGGCAACCAGAGGCCTTTGATATTACCAACTTCCACATGTTGTTCCAACAGCCCTTCTCTTTCCCCTAAAGATTAGTTGGTTCCATGGACTTATGCTGATTTAAAGGTGTTCTCAAGGAAGACTAGTATGTTACAAAATTCTAAGAATTCCCTTCTACAAGGCATATGCTCAAGAATCAACCATAGGAAGATACCAATCCTCATTCTAGGTGACTCATTTCCTCAATAGATCCTCACACATGGTGTCCATCAAGAAAATATTCTATTAAGTCTCATTGAAATAAACATAGAAGTGCTTCATCGATACACGAGGTCATTGAAGGAGAATATGTCAAGTAAATGTGGCAGATAGGTGAAATCGGATTTCTTCTCCAAGCTATGGTCATTAACACCTTTATCAATCCCTCCATTGTCTACATCCTCTCATGTTGGAGGCTATCACATACATCCTCTTTCTTATCTAAAGCCTTTGTTCATAATAACGATCTCAATATTCTCGGATAAATCTTGTGGAATGCCATCAGAGGGGAAGTTCTCTAGAAAATATGAAAAGAAAGATGTGTGATCAATTTTGATGCCAATCCAAAAGAATGGTCGCTTGAAATGTCTGTAGCCTTGTTAGGGAGAAGAATAAGCAATTCTAAAAGATCGCTGCCTTTAAGACATCATAGAATGTTTTTTTCTTAGGAAACAACAAGATTAAAAGAAAATGGGTCGCTGATGAGGACGACGAAAAATCATTAACGTGTTCAGTAACTCATTCTAAGTTGTTAGTCTCCCACCGAATCTTAGGTCTCCCTCCGGTTTCAGACTATTATAGCAATTAAAATTTGTATGCAATAATTGTTGGAGCAAGTCTATGACAAGCCTAAGTATTGGCTTGAGTCTCACAAAGTCTTAGAAGAAGCTTTAAAAAGAAGACTATGTAAAGTTCACTTGTGAACTACCTCTTGTAACTTTTGAAGAGTTTACTTAATGTAAAAGTAAGAGAATCTTAAGTGGTTGAGTCCACTTGACCAAGAATGGAAAGAGGAGCCACAAATTCATGATTTGTGGTAGGTAGGGAATCAAATCAATCATTGATTGATTGGAGAGTGATTGAGGGAAGTTAGCCTCCCAAACTCAACTATAAATAGATGGCAGTTTTAGTCGTGGTTAGAGAGACCTATGTGAAGACCTCCAAGAGCTGAGCTTTATGCCATATCAAGGTGTGATTACAAGGCACACATATGTATCAGTAAGTCATTGTATTGTACAAGCAATATACTTTCATTTTCATGATTATTTGAGTTCATCTTTCCATGTTCTTGTGAAGTGTACTACTCACTGCCATTACTCTCAGTTTTCTCAGTCAACTTGCAGAGATGTTTTCTCTGAGCTTGGTGCATCATTTTCAGTGATTTAACTTGGTAAAGTTAGCTCTATAAGTCTACTATATGCTCACAAATTTGCATGTCATTTGGAGGTTGCAATCTTCAGTTATGTTTATTTGAAGTCAACAGGGTCTGTTCATCTTCACTTCTCTGTCAGGTACCCGACTTTTTCACTCATCTTGTCAGAGCCATTTCTCAGTGGTTACTTATCCAAATTCCGTGATTTAAAGCTTGTTGGATTCAGCTTGCTCTCTAGTATAACCATACAAATTTGCATAATCATTGGATTCCTACATGTTGAGTTATGTTGATTTTTCTGCGCACTGGTCTATTTCTATAGCAGCCCGTGAAAATCGGGATGATGTCATCACTTGTTAAAACTCATTCTCAGTGTGTGGTTCATTATTTTTGATGCGATTACTCTTGAAAGTTAGCTCTTTAAGTTGCCTAGACTTCCCCAAGATGAATTGAGCTAATTGCTGCTGTGCTCAGAGAATTATGTAAAACACTGGACATGTGTATGAACCAAGAATAGCAAGTTTTCACCTCTGAGCTAACTCCAACTTATCTGTTTTGATCTCTTTTTGAGAGTGATCTTCCAAGGTACATAGGGTGTCTAATACATCCATTGGCAAGCTAAAAGGGCTCACCATATACTCCTGGAGTTCATTTGGCTGGTGTAGATCAAGGATTTTGCAACACCTCTTCATCTTCAAACACATATCTATCCATCTCTTCAGAGTGGTATCAGAGCAAGGTTGGACAACATGGCAGATGGATTTCCTTCATCAATTGACAAATTGGATAGAGGTAATTACTCAGCTTGGTCATTAAGGATGGAAGCTTATCTCCAAGGTAGAAGTTTATATGGTTATGTGGCTGGAGATGAAGTTATGCCAAGTTTCAGGAACAAAAGTCAACCAACACAAGAAGAGCAAGAAAGATTGAGCACATGGTGCTCCAAGGATGCACTTGCAAGGTCTTATCTCCTCAACTCTATCTCAGATTTTTTGTTGCCTCACATTAGAAGTTGTAAGACATCTCAAGAAGTGTGGGATGCACTTGAAGCTTTCTTTTCTTCAAGTACCAAAGCTAGGAAGCATCAACTATGGCTCGAGTTCACAACTCTCAAGAAGGCTCCCAAACAAAATGTGACTGATTTTGTCACAAAGCTCAAGGACATAGCAGATCAGTTGGGAAGCATTGGAGAGGTAATAGATGAAGAGCAAATTGTAAGGCAGGTCATCCATGGCTTGAAGGAAGATGATAAGTGGGAAGCATTCACCACAGCTATGGATTTGTACATGGACATGCATGTACCTGATTTCAACACACTCATTGGACAACTACTTACTCAAGAGGCAAAGCTGATCAAAAATGGAGAAAGCTCTAAAGGTAATCAATCTTCAGCTTTATACACGGATAAAAGCAAGTCTAAAGATAACAAAGGAAAGGCAAAGAAAGTGGATGATGAAGCAGGTACATATCAAGCTAACTATGCAGGTAGAGGAAGACATGGCAGAGGTAGAGGAAGAGGAGGTAGACAAGGCAGGGGGAGATCCCAAGACTCCAACTCATGTTCTATTTGTGGATTAACTAATCATACAACTAAAAATTGCTTTAGGAATTCCAGGAATCAAAGAGGCAGAGGATACAATAGAGGAAGTTATGGCTACTCAAGAGGAAGGTTCAACAACTACCATGGTAACTACAACAACTACAATCATTCAAACTATCAAGGAGGCTACAAAGGAAGGAGAGACTACAATAACTACACAGAAGACTCAAACAAAGAGGATTCATTATTGATCATGAACATGGCTATGCCACAAGGTAAATCTGATGAGCATGTTTTCTACATAGATTCAGGTTGTTCAAATCATGTGGCAGGAAATGTGGCACTCCTATCAGATTTAGAAGATCCAAGGAATAAGCATGAGGTACAAACAGGAGATGATACAAAACATCCTGTGGAGAAAATAGGCAATGTCAAAGCACCTGATGGAAACATCAACCTACTCAGTAAGGTACTCTATGTCCCTACCATTACAAAGAATTTTGATAAGTGTTGGGCAGATAGTAGAGAAAGGGTTGCAAGTCAGGTTCACAAAAGCAGGAGCATTTGTTGAAGATCCAAGTCAAGGATTGAGAAGAATTGCAAAAGGTGAAAAGACAGGTAGATTGTTCACATTTGAATTACAGGACACTAGAAACATTGCTCTCTTTAATTATGGTAGTCAGACACTCACAGAATTGGAAGTATGGCACAAAAGGTTAGCACATATTGGTGAAAGGTCATTAAAGCAAATCTGCAGGGACCAAAGTGTACTTGGACTTCCTAATTTGTCAAAACAACATATGATTTATAAGTGCAGTGCATGTCAATTTGGAAAGTCTCACAGGTTACCATTCATGAAGAAAGGTTATATGCATGGAGATCTCTTGGAGTTGGTTCATACAGATGTATGGGGACCTAGCAAGGAAGCTTCAATATCTGGATCAAGGTATTATATTTCCTTTATTGATGATTGCAGCAGATGGACTATCCTATTCTTTATGAAACACAAAGATGAAGTTTTTTCATGTTTCAAAAGATATTTGGCTCTTGTGGAGAATCAAACAGGTAAATCACTAAAAAGGCTAAGGTCAGATGGAGGGGGAGAATACTTCTCCCATGATTTTGATTCTTTTCTTCAAGCAAGAGGAATCAAAAGAGAGGTAACTACAAGGTATACTCCTGAGCAAAATGGAGTGGCAGAAAGGAGGAATAGGACAATTGTTGAAGCTGCAAGGTCTATGTTAAATGAAAAGCATTTACCTAATTACTTATGGGCTAAGGCTGTATCTACAGCCACTTACTTGATTAACAGGTTGCCTTCAAAATCCCTTGATGGGATGACTCCATATGAGGCTTGGAATGGAAGAAGACCAAGCTTAGATCATTGTAAAATTTTTGGATGTATTGCTTTTGCTCATGTTCCTTCACAAGTTAGAGGCAAGATGGATCCAAAGGCAGAAAGGTGTGTATTTATTGGATATGACAACAATCAAAAGGGCTACAGGTTATACAACCCTACCAACAAAGGATTCTTGGTAAGCAGAGATGTAGTTTTTTATGAGAACGAAGATTCATGCAGGAAGGTCAATTTACCATATAATCTTGAAGAAGATTTTCCAAAGCTTGGTAGAGAACAACCAAAGATTGAAGAACAAGACACCTCAGAGGATGATGAAGAATCTCACATGGAAAAGGTCAAAGCATGGAAGTCTAAAGGTAAAGCAAAATTGCAGGAACTTGGACATGAGGCAGAATCATCACATCATGGCCTAAGAAGATCTATGAGGGAAAAGAAGAAACCAGAAAGGTATGGGTTTGACACCTCATTAGTACCTAAACATTCTATCTACATAGCACAGGACATAAACCAAGAGGAGCCATCATCATTTGAAGAGGCCAAAGCAAAAACAGAATGGAAGCATGCAATGAAGGAAGAGATTGACGCACTTGAGGAAAACAACACTTGGGATTTGGTGCCCAAGACTTCATCCATGAAGGTAATAGGCTCAAGATGGGTCTATAAACTCAAGAAGAATTCTGATGGTTCAATTAACAGGTATAAGGCAAGGCTTGTGGCAAAAGGCTTTGCACAAACTCAGGGAATTGATTATGAGGAGACTTTCTCTCCTGTGGCAAAGATGCCTACTATTAGGGTTTTGCTTAGTATTGCCTCTTCCAAGAATTGGAAGATACTTCAACTAGATGTAAAGAATGCATTCTTGAATGGTTGGATAACAGAAGAGGTATATATGGCACAACCACCTGGTTTTGAGAATCAAGTTTATCCTGATTATGTGTGTAAACTTAACAAAGCATTGTATGGTCTCAAGCAAGCTCCAAGAGCTTGGAATTTCAGGCTTGTTTCATTCTTGCAGGACAAAGGCTTTCAACCAAGCAAGGCAGATCCTTCACTCTTTATTAAAAAGAGTAATTCCGAGGTCATCTACCTATGTGTATATGTAGATGATATTATATTGACAGGAAATGATGCAGATGGTATGAAGAAGATCAAAGATCAGATGAGAGAAGAGTTCAAGATAAGTGATTTGGGTTCACTTACCTACTTCCTAGGTTTGGAAGTTGTCTACAAAGATCATGGTTTGTTTCTCACTCAAAGAAAGTACATTAAGGACATGTTGGCAAAATTCAAGATGCAAGATTGTAAGATTGCAGGTACTCCAATGGAGATCAATCACAAATTGAGCTCACATGAAGGTGAACTCATAGAGGACATCACATCATATCAAAGTCTAGTGGGTAGTCTCAACTATGCCACATTGACAAGAGTAGATATATGTTACAGTGTGAGTGTGCTAAGCCAATTTGTGCACACACCAAGGAAACCACATATGGATGCTGCCAAAAGGATTCTCAAGTATCTCAAAGGAACCATAAATGAAGGACTTTATTATCCTTATGTATCTGATTTAGGTTTGAAGCTATTTTCTGATGCAGATTGGGCTGGCTCCAAGGAAGATAGAAGGAGCACTTCAGGTTATCTTACCTTTGCAGGTTCAAAGCTTATTTCATGGTCATCCAAGAAGCAACCCACAGTTGCTCTCTCTTCTACTGAAGCTGAATATAGAGGTCTTGCTATAGCTACACAAGAAGCTATGTGGATGAAGACATTATTCAAAGATCTTGGATTGGAGTTTGGAACTCCAACTATTTTTGGTGACAATATGAGTTCTATTCACTTGGCTGCTAATCCTATTTTTCATGCAAGGACTAAACATATTGAAGTTCATTATCACTATGTACGAGAGAAGGTTCTAAGCAAAGAGATTCAAATATCATATGTGTCCACTCATCAACAATGTGCAGATATTCTAACCAAAGCATTGGATGGTATAAAGCTTTGCAAATTCAAGGCTATGATTGGTTTGCAGGTAATCTTGGAAGATTGAAGACCTCAAGCATACTTGGCTTGAGGGGGAGCTGTTGGAGCAAGTCTATGACAAGCCTAAGTATTGGCTTGAGTCTCACAAAGTCTTAGAAGAAGCTTTAAAAAGAAGACTATGTAAAGTTCACTTGTGAACTACCTCTCGTAACTTTTGAAGAGTTTACTTAATGTAAAAGTAAGAGAATCTTAAGTGGTTGAGTCCACTTGATCAAGAATGGAAAGAGGAGCCACAAATTCGTGATTTGTGGTAGGTAGAGAATCAAATCAATCATTGATTGATTGGAGAGTGATTGAGGGAAGTTAGCCTCCTAAACTCAACTATAAATAGATGGCAGTTTTAGTCGTGGTTAGAGAGACCTATGTGAAGACCTCCAAGAGCTGAGCTTTATGCCATATCAAGGTGTGATTACAAGGCACACATATGTATCAGTAAGTCATTGTATTGTACAAGCAATATACTTTCAGTTTCATGATTATTTGAGTTCATCTTTCCATGTTCTTGTGAAGTGTACTACTCACTGCCATTACTCTCAGTTTTCTCAGTCATCTTGCAGAGATGTTTTCTCTGAGCTTGGTGCATCATTTTCAGTGATTTAACTTGGTAAAGTTAGCTCTATAAGTCTACTATATGCTCCCAAATTTTCATGTCATTTGGATGTTGCAATCTTCAGTTATGTTCATTTGAAGTCAACAGGGTCTGTTCATCTTCACTTCTCTGTCAGGTACCTGACTTTTTCACTCATCTTGTCAGAGCCATTTCTCAGTGGTTACTTATCCAAATTCAGTGATTTAAAGCTTGTTGGATTAAGCTTGCTGTCTAGTATAACCATACAAATTTCCATAATCATTGGATTCCTACATTTTGAGTTATGTTGATTTTTCTGCTCACTGGTCTATTTCTATAGCAGCCCGTGAAAATCGGGATGATGTCATCACTTGTTAAAACTCATTCTCAGTGTGTGGTTCATTATTTTTGATGAGATTACTCTTGAAAGTTAGCTCTTTAAGTTGCCTAGACTTCCCCAAGAGGAATTGAGCTAATTGCTGCTGTGCTCAGAGAATTATGTAAAACACTGGACAGGTGTATGAACCAAGAATAGCAAGTTTTCACCTCTGAGCTAACTCCAACTTATCTGTTTTGATCTATCTTTTTGAGAGTGATCTTCCAAGGTACATAGGGTGTCTAATACATCCATTGGCAAGCTAAAAGGGCCCACCATATACTCCTGGAGTTCATTTGGCTGGTGTAGATCAAGGATTTTGCAACACCTCTTCATCTTCAAGCACATATCTATCCATCTCTTCACAATAATGACATACGTGAATATAAGGTCGTTGACTTCCAAAGTGGATGTCTTGCAAGAGAATTGAGAATTGAATACGAAGAAGCTGGAGGATGAATGGAATGTACACAAGAACCATAAGAAACAATATATAGGATTATCATCACCTAGACAGCTCCCACCTTTGATATCTATGGCCACATTCATACAACAATATAATGACTTTTTATTTTAATAAATAACATGTTCATGCGCAAGCAAGATGTTATCATCTACAAGATTACTGAATTTTATTTATTCTGTTTCGCATAGTAGCGACTTTTTACATGTGTAAACATGTGACACTGACAGCATTGTGCTTGGTTGAGACATGAATGAAATGATTGCATAACCGCTAACACAAAATACGACTTGAATCTTCTAAAACGTATCAACTAATGTCCTAAAAAGTTTATAGATGGGAAGAAATCTCTCAAGCTCGTAAGTTCTGTACTGTTGACCAAGAATCTATGCATGGATGCAAACATCGATAGGAAATGGGACCTATCATGAGACAAAAAGAAGTGGGTGTTAAAGCCTGAGGGTTCGTGGCATCCATTGATTTGCGAATAAAAGTATGTTGATCCCTTGGAAGATTATTCATCAAGGAATAAAGACAAATGCTGAGTTACAAAAGAAGAAGGTGGAGAGCTTGTGATATTGAAGATTCCGAGACAAGAAAAAAAGATCTAGGTCGTCTTTTGTTTGTATATGGATCTCAATGTAAGAAAGCGGGCACAAAATTGGACGCATCATATTTAGTAAGCGTTCACAAAGTTCTAGCGAGCATGAGGTACAACGAGAAACAATGGAATGCATTGATGATCTCAGCTGGGAGCATGCAATGAGATGAGAAGCCTTACGGGGAGCGTAGTAATTAGCTCAAAATACCTGGAAAGCGAGGAATGGGAGCATGCAATGAGATGAGAAGCGTTATGGAGAGCGTATTCATTAGAGGAAGCTCAAAATATCCGGAAAGCAAAAATTGATCTACTGTGCGAATCGCCCAATGTTCATGCATGAGCGCATGAGAATTCTTTATTTTTTCTATCAATTCAGATACATTGTTCTTGTATATTTCGTTAAGAACGTGTACATGTGGAGGTCTTCTTCGCATGCAAGCTCACTCCAAAGCCAACGATGCAAAAAACCACTCCAAAGCTCCTAAGAATCTTGGAAAGAAGGCCTACGGAAAACTACAGAAAGAAGACCTTCTGCTAGGGAGGCTAGCTGGTCTCAAAGAGAGAACAGACTGAAATGAACTTCATAGACAGGAGTTAGTTCATTTGGTTTGAGCTCTTGTCTCTTGACACGGAGGTGAGGGCTTAACGTGTGTTAGCCGTGGTTGACATGTATTGGATGTTAAGCTAATCTTTTTGTCACCTTTGAGCCATCATCGTTATATCATCTTCGGCTCATCTTCACCCTTGCTATGGAATATGGAGGTCCAACGACTACTATACCCATTAATTTGTAAAGTTGTTCTTTCACTTAATTCAAACAAGGCAGAGTAAGCTTCCACTGAACTTCCTCAAAAACAAAAATCCAAATTCCACAGAGAGAGAGAGGTGAGGAGAACCACTTGCACAGGTGATGACACAAAATGTCCCACAAAAAATCAACTACTCTAACGATACGTGATGATGTTGTACATAAAATCTAAATATCTACAAGATGCAATTACGAGATTGCCGAAAAAATGAAAGTACCTTGTTTTTCCTAAATAGCATATATTTCTGAAAATCGAGCTTGTATCGATAAAGAGTGGAGTGCTGAGTCCTAGCTAGGATATTATTCATAAAGAATCTCAAAAATATTTGCCGTTTTTTGCCCATGACGTATATGTTTCTCGTTTACTTGCGTCCCAACTGCTCCTTGATGTCATGTGTGTTGTCGGCACGCTACGACTGATGGAAATTTCCCTTTCTCTCTTTGACATGAAGTGAAATTGCTCATTAGAAAGATGACAATATGTTCGTGTATTTTATCCAAGCTTAATGCTTGATCATGTTGATATATTTAGGTAGTGATGTGTGTGAACACTCTAGGACCACCGGGGCACTTTTTTCCCTCTTTAGGAGGTTTTTTTCCTCCGGCTTGTATATACGCCTATTGTCCTAATGGGCTACTTATCTTTGTACATTCTCTAGTAATACATTCAGTCTTGTGTGTTGTGCTCCAAGCTTCTTCTTCTTCCTTATGCTGTTCGCGTGCTTCCACAGACATCTATCTCCAACAATTGGTATCAGAGCAGGTCGTCGCTTCATCTAGGGCGCCGTCGATGCTCCTCCATTTGCAGTCTCAGATTCGCATGAAATTTGGTGAGCATACTCAGGTTGTTTTAGAGATCGCGAAATCGTGATCTAAGCTCGTTTTGGCCTTCGAACGCATTATTGTAGTGCTTGTGCAGGCTAGTTCGTCTTTTTGTGCCAAAGGTATATACCAGTTTCTGTTCGCCAGTATAAGCCTCTCAAAGTCTGCTACAGGTCTAACAGAATTCGTCGGGGCAGTTCTGTTCAACTTTTTGAGATACAGTCAATTTTCTGCATCAAGGTATTTTAGTCATCGGCCATGGTTGAAAGCAGTGATGTATTCCGTATGTTGGCTGTTGAGGATAAGTTGGATGGTACCAACTACCCATTATGGGCTTATATGATGCGACATGTATTGGTTGCAAAAGGATTGTGGAACATTATGTAGGGTGTTGAAAGACTTCCTATTACACCTCTAACTACAGGTACTACAAATACAGGTGCTGGAGCTGATGAAGATGGTGTCGAAGATGATATTCCGTAGATTCTTGTTCATGCTGCTATTTCTGTTGCACCTACTGCAGAGCAGATTCGTTGGGATGGCAGAGATGCCCAGGCACATGCATTGATAGCTTTGTCTATCAAACATGCCATTATTCCTCATATTCGCTCTTGCAGAACAACAAAGGATGCTTGGGATACACTTACCACATTGTACCATGCTAGGAATAAGGCTCGTATTGCTTACCTCCGAAAATAGTTGGAGAGTGAGCACATGAATGAAGGTGATTCTATGGACAGTTTTTTGACAAAGATCAAAGACTTGAAGGAACAGTTGATTTCTGTTGATGAGGTTATACCAGATAGCTCACTTGTGCAGACCGTTCTGAATGGTCTTCCTGATTCATATCAGAGTTTTGCTTCTACTCTTCGTTTGATGATGAAAGGCAATCCAAATGCCTTATCATTTTAGGATTTAGTCTCTGTTTTGTTGCAGGAAGATCAGTCCAGGTAGAACAGATCCATTATATGAGTTGCAAATCAAGCTTTCCTGGCTAGTCAGAAGGGCAAAGGAAAATGGAGCTCTTCTACTAGTAAGCAGAAATCTGCTAATTCTGCATACTCGAAGAAGGAAGATAAAGATGAGAAGAAATTAGAAAAGCAGAAATTGTTCTGTAAGTACTGTAAAGGGAATGATCATATCATAAAGAACTGTCCAAAACTAGTTGCTAAAGAGGCAAAGAAGAAAGAGGCTGGAATGGTTGTTGCAGAGGCCTCTACACCAAAAACAGAGTCTGCAAATGTTGTGGAGGAAGAAGAATGGGCATTTACTACTGTCTGCAGTTTTGACCCATCTTCTCATGATCAATGCATGTCTACAGTAGACTCAGATGTTTGGTATTTTGGCAGTGGGACAACCAAACATATTACCTCGCACCGCAGTTTCTTCTCTTCACTCGAGCCTACCGCTACAGGGAATACTATTACATGCACAAACAACTCCTCTTATCGTGTTATGGGAGTTGGTAAGATCATTTTGACTACTGCTGATGATAGTTCTTTCACTTTTTCAGATGCTTTATTTTTGCCAGGGATCAAGAAGAACCTGTTATCAGTTTTTGCATTGGCCAAGATTGGCTTGGTTGTGAAATTTGTTGATGACAGGTGTACAGTTCATGATCTGTCAAATGGCAATGTGATTATTGCTTCTGGCATTTTATGTCGTGGGATGTATAAGCTCATAGACTATGAAAGATCTGAAAATGATTTGGCATGTGCAGTAAATGATTCTCAAGCTATGTCAGATGAAAAGCTTTGGCATGCACGCTTTGGTCATCTGAATTTTGCTAGTTTGCTACGCCTGCAGAAATCTGAAATGGTGTCCTCATTGCCCAAACTTGAGGCACCTGGAAAACATGTTTGTGAAGGTTGTATTTTGGGCAAAATGCAGCGTTCCTCCTTTCCAAAAGACGGTTCAATTCAGGCTACACAAAAATTGCAGCTTGTACATAGTGATGTCTGTGGTCCTATGCAGACACCCTCTTTTGGAAATTACCTTTACTTCGTGACTTTCATTGATGATTTTTCCAGGCACGCATGGGTATATCCACTCAAAGCAAAGTCCGAAGTGTTCATGTGCTTTAAACAGTTTTTGGTTTTGGCTGAAAATCTGTCAGCATGTAGAATGGGCACCCTCTGTTCTGATCAAGGGGGGGAATATATGTCTTCTGATTTTAATCCATTTTTAGCTGAACGTGGGATAAAACACCAATGTACAGTGTCGTATACACCTCAACAAAATGGAGTTGCTGAACGAAAGAACAGGTCACTCATGGAGATGGCGAGGTGTATGGTCAAGAGTCAGGCTTTACCACATAGTTTCTGGCTTGAGGCTATCATGTGTGCAGCATCTGTACTTAATAGATGTCCCACTAAAGCACTGCAGTCTATCACTCCATATGAGGCTTGGCATGACCGCAAGCCATCTGTTGCTCATCTGCATGTTTTTGGTTGTTTGGCATATGCACTAGTGCCTGAACAACATCGTAGAAACTTGGATGATAAGGCAGTAAAATGTATTTTTGTTGGGTACAATTCTGAAAGTAAAGGCTATCGTCTGTATCATCCACAGACTAAATGCATTCTGGTTAGCCGTGATGTTGTCTTTGTGGAAGATGCTATTCAGCCATTGCTTTCATGTACTAAGAAGACATATGTTAGCTCCAAAGACATGTATGATACTTTGATGCCTCTTTTTACAGGTCGACAGTCTAGTGCTCCTCCTAATGAGGCAACTTCTCAACCTTTGCAGGTTTCATATGATGATGCAGATCATTCCATTTATGATGCATATTTACATGATGCACTTGTTGATGAGAGAGCTGATATTGAGCATGCAAAAACTATGCCAAAATGGTTGGTGCAGACCTTGCGTGAGAGCAAATTAGATGCACCTTTGTCATATCATACTTGTTCAGGCTCTCATAGTGCCTCCTTTGCTTCAGATTGCTATGCTATGACTGCGTCTAGTCTCTGTGATGAGAATGAGCCTGTTTCTTTTGATGAAGCACAGAATTCAGAAAATTGGATGGCTGCTATGCAATCTAAATATGATGCTATAATGAAGAATGGTACATGGTCTTTATGTGACTTGCCTCCTGGCAAGAAGGCTCTTGGCACTAAGTGGGTATACAAGCTTAAGCGTAAACCTGATGGTACAATTGATAGGTATAAGGCTAGGCTTGTTGCAAAGGGTTATGCGCAGGAAAGAGGCATTGATTTTGATGAGACCTTTGCACCAACATGCCCTATGACTACTGTTCAAAGCATTTGTGCACTTGCAACCCATCATGGTTGGAATGTACATCACTTGGACATTAAAATAGCATTTCTGAATGGTGACTTGCATGAAGAAGTGTATGTTTTTCAACCCCGTGGCTTTGTGCAGAAAGGGCATGAAAACCAGGTGTGCAGGTTAAAGAAGGCATTATATGGTTTAAAGCAAGCACCACGTGCTTGGTATGAGAAGATACATGCCTATCTGGTTGCACATGGTTTTGAGAACAGTCCAACTCAAAGCACCTTATATGTTAAGCGTGCTAATGATGTGCTTCTGATCATTCTTGTCTATGTTGACGACATGCCGCTCACTCGTCCTATTGAGAAGCATATTGCTGAATTCAAGACTGATTTTCATGCCTCATTTGAGATGTCTGATTTGGGGCATTTGCATCACTATTTGGGCATTGATTTTATGCAAGTTGATGGTGGAATGGCTTTGTGTCAAACGAAATATATTGAGACATTATTGCAGCGTTTTGGCCTTGAAGTTTGTAAGCCTATTGCCACTCCTATGGAGACAGGTTTACGATTGAGTCTTCATGATGCTGGAGATGCATTTGATGCTCTTCTCTATCAGTAGGTTGTTGGATGCTTGATTTACTTATGCATTACTCGACCAGATATTCAGTTTGTTGTCTCACACATGAGCAGGTTTATGCATTGCCCAGGAGTCACGCATTGGAAGGCGGTTAAGCGCATCTTTTGCTACTTGAGTGGTACTCGGCTACTTGGGTTGTTTTATCCCAAGGAGGGATCACTACCGCCAGATTTGCATGCTTTTTCTAACTCTGATTGGGCTGGTTGCTATGACACTCGTGTGTCCACAAGTGGTTTTTGCTTCATGCTTGGTAGCTCATGTATATCTTGGTTGAGCAAGAAGCAGCATACTGTGGCCACTTCCAGTTATGAGGCTGAGTATAGGGCAGCTTTCACAACAACTGTCGAGTGTGTGTGGCTCAGACACCTTATGGCTGATTTGGGTGTTGGCTAGTCTTCTGCCACCACCATCTTCACTGACAGTCAGAGCGCATTGGCAGTTGCGAGGAACCCTGTGTTCCATGCTCGCACTAAGCACATTGAGGTGCATTATCACTATGTCAGGGAGAGGTTCTCTACTGGGGAGATCAGCTTGGCATATATGCCCATGCAGGAGAACATTGCATACCTTTTTACGAAGGCTCTGTCCAGGGAGAAGTTTGAGGCTTTCCACAAACCTTTGGGCTTACTTCCTTTTGTGGAGTGACTTTGATGTGTGTGAACACTCGAGGACTGCCGGGGCACTTTTTTCCCTCTTTAGGAGGTTTTTTTCCCTCGGCTTGTATATACGCCTATTGCCCTGATGGGCTACTTATCTTTGTACATTCTCTAGTAATACATTCAGTCTTGTGTGTTGTGCTCCAAGCTTCTTCTTCTTTCTTGTGTTGTTCACGTGCTTCCACAGACATCTATCTCCAACAGATCATTCATAAATGTAAAGCATTATTTTTGCACGCTCTCAGTGAGAGAGACATAGAAACATGCTCTTGTAAATCTTGAAAAGTTATTACCTTGAAAAGAAAAAGTCTTTGAAGAAACTTGTGGCCATGTTAGATAGGAATTATGAGCTGAGCTAGGAGTGATTGATTAATTAGATGATTCCTCAACTTTAGGGGAGTTTTTAGGTACAATCCCTCCAAGATTTGAATTCAAATATCACTATATAAACACCTATGTGTAGTTCTTAATTAGAGCAACACTTTGAGCTACATTCTGGAGAGATTTTGATCAAGAACCAAGCCACAAATGTAGCACACATTGTGCTCCTACTTCAAGCTTCATGTCCATTCATATCATGTACAATATGTTCAATATAGATTGATTTTAAAACTATACTTTTAAGTTGTTCTTATATGCTGCTACAGGTTCATATTCCCATGTTCACTCAACTTCAATGAGTGACTTCTCTATGTATACTTGATCTTTTGTTGAGCTTTAAATTGGTGAAGGTCATTTGATAAGTCCATTTTCAACATACCAATTTTCATCATCATTTATTTATTACTCTGTAAACTACATTCATTTGAAGCTAACTAGGTATATTGGAAAGCTAACTCCTATAATGTCGAGATGATACATGTATGTTGCTAGATTGATTTCTATCAGTATGGTTCATAAAAAATCATGGTTAATTTCCAAAGTGCACTCCACTTCCAAAATAAAAAGTTTTTTGCTTCATCCATTTTGTATCAACTAGTCTATTTTGATTAATCAATTTGAGATTGATACTCCAAAAACACTAGAATAGTTTATATGCATCCTTAGCAAGCACAAGGTGTCTACTTATCATCTTTGAAGTTATCTTGGTAGGTGTAGAGCAGGTTTTGTAGCACCAGGTACATCTATGGAGTATATCACCCATCTTCCTTCATAGTGGTATCAAAGCAAAGATAAATTAATATGGAAGATGGATTTCCTTCCACCATTGACAAATTGGATAGAAACAACTACTTAGGGTGGTCTCTAGGGATGGAGGCCTACCTTCAAGGGAGAAATCTATTTGGATACATATCTGAAGATGGAGTCATGCCAACAATGAGAAGCAAAGGACAACCATCACATGAAGAGCAAGAAAGCCTTACAACTTGGTGCTCAAAGGATGTACTAGCCACGTCCTACATCTTAAACTCAATCTCTGCTTTTCTCTTACCTCATGTGAAAGGATGCAAGACCTCAAGAGAAACTTGGAAAGCACTTGCTTCATTCTTCTCTTCAAATACCAAAGCAAGGAAGAACGAGCTATGGACGGAGTTTACTACCTTGAAGAAAAGTCCCAAGCAAAGTGTGACTAATTATGTCACCAAAATGGAGGAGGTCTCTAATCACTTAGGAAGCATTGGAGAGCTAATTGAAAAAGAGCAAATCATAAGGCAAATCATCAATGGAATCAAGGTTCATGACAAGTGGGAATCTTTCACAACTACCAAGGACCTATACATGGATATGCCAGTGCCTCACCTCAACACTCTTATGGACCAACTTCACACATGAAGCAAAGATAAGCAAGAATGGTGAATCCTCAAGACGTAATTAGTCTTCTACCTTATACATTGATAAAGCTAAAGCTAAGGATAATTCAAAGTCTAAGAAGAATGAAGATGAAGGTAGTTCTTTCCAAGCCAACTTCATAGATAGAGGAAAAGCTAGAGGAAGAGGTAGAGGGGGAAATCAAGGCAGGGGGAGACCCCAAGCATCTCAATCTTGTAACATTTGTGGTTACTCTAATCATACCACTGAGGAATGTTATAGCAAGCTAGGAAATTCTAGAGGAAGAGGATTCAATAGAGGTGTCGATGGATCAAATAGAGGCAAGTACAATGGAGGATACAACAACTACTTCAACAATAATAATCATCAAAATGGATATAGAGGAAGAACGGATTACAACAACTACACTGAAGATCAAAGTCAAGAAGAATCACTACTCCTCATGAACCTATCATTGAATCAGGGTAAGGATGATGATCATGTTTTCTATATTGACTTAGGGTGCTCAAATCATGTATCAAGAAATGTAGCATTGCTCTATGATTTAGAAGACCCCAAAAATAAACATGAAGTGCAGAGAGGTGATAACATAAGACATTCAGTGGAGAAAGTAGGTAATGCCAAGACATCAGATGTGAACATGAATCTTCTAAGCAAGGTTTTATATGTACCTACGATAACCAAAAATTTGATAAGTTTTGGACAAATTATGGAGAAAGGATCTCAAACACTCTCTGAATTGGAGGTATGGTGCAAAAGGCTTGCTCATATTGGTGAGAGAACTTTGAAACAAATTTGCAGGGATCAAAGTGTACTTGGTTTGCCCAACATCACAAAACAACATATGATATACAAGTGTGGAGCTTGTCAATTTGTCTTTTGAAGCCTTTGTTCCATAAATTCTTGGCATTTTGAATGTTCCAAGATTCCACACTCTAGATGCCATAGATTGGAAACCAGAAAGAGTCGTTTTGTCTGATACCGACAGCCCACTTCCAGTCTTCACTTATTCTTGTGTAGCTTTTGACTTTATTCCAACTCTTCCATAGGGAGCACACGAGATTTGAGCCTTTCGGGAAGACAGGGATCGGGGAAAATAGCAAGGTCAAGATGTCATGATTCTTCCAATTTGGGTAACCCATGAAAGCCAAGTCATTCTTGTTTCTGAAGATCAGCTTGGCCCAAGAGGCCTCCCCATTGCACCAAGCCTTAATCATCCATTTGGCCGCCAGTTTGTTAGCCAAGCACCCAATGTCCAAGATACCAAGTCCCCCACTATCTCTATGGATGGTGCAGATGGACCACTTGATTTTAGGCACCCCCCTCCTATTGTGGTCGCCCGTCCAAAGGAAGTTTCTACAAATACTATCCACCTTGGACAGATCTTGCTCTTTCGGTCTCCCACAAGAAAGGAAATAAATGGTAGATGATAAAAGGAACGTGTTGATAACCATAGCACGACCAACAAGATTGATTTGCATACCTCTCCAATAGTTAAGCTTGTTTCCGAGTTTGGCCAGCACCCAGTTCCACCGCTGTTCCAAAGAGACGCCCAACCCCAAGGGAATCCCAAGGAGCCAAAAAATTTGGCCTTGCGGAATGATTTGAGAGCCATGATCAATGAGAAGGTCGGGCTGTGACCCAACAATAGCTCTAAAGGTAGTCTTAGAGTGGTTGATTGTGGATCTAGAGGCCTCACAAAAGGTAGCCAGACACCTCCAGAACGTCACCAGGCTGGTACTGTCATTGTGAACAAACGTGTTCATATCATCGGCAAGAAGTCTCATGGTGATTTGACTCTGGTCATGAGGCAAACGGAGGCCTTTGATATTACCAGCTTCCACCTGATGCTCCACCAGCCTGCTAAGCCCTTCTGTGGCAATGGCAAAGAGAAGGGGAGCCAATGGGCACCCTTGTTTGATAGATCTTCTAAGTTTGATCATCTTCGAAAGTTTGCCATTAATGTTAATTTGGGTCGATGCGTTTCTGAGAAGGGTCACGATCATCTTGGTGAATTTTTTACTACATCCCAGATCTTGGAGCGACTGCAGAATATAGTCCCATTCCAGTCTGTCATAGGTTTTATCAAAGTCGATCTTGAGGAAGACCACGTCTTGTTTAGACTCATTTGCAAATTCAAGACCTTCCCAGATATCTATAATGGTTTCCAAAATTGACCTGCCTTTGATGAAACCTTTTTGGTCCTCGCTTAACCACGCTCTCAAGTGGCAAGAGATTCTGTTGGCGATGACCTTGGCAATGATCTTGTATCCTGTTTGGAGCATCGTAATAGGACGCCAGTTCTCTATTCTGTTGTTTTCCCCTTTTTTGTGAATTAACTTGATAACGCCATTGTTGAGACAAGATGGAAGTGCGCCAAACTTGAGCGCCTCTTGCCAAACCAGACGAAGAGGGGTGGCAACCACCAACTTGAAGGATTTAAAGAACTCATTTGTGAGCCCATCGGGTCCTGGGCTCTTACCAAAAGGGAGTGCATCAATGACCTCAATGATTTCTGCTTCAGAGATAGGGGCATGTAGCTGGGAGCGAAGGTTGAGTGGTATCCTGTGGGGGGAAACCCTAGATATGGCTGCCATACAGTCCCTTCTATGGTGGGAGAGGGGGTTCAAGGTCCCCAGGAGTCTGGTGAAGTGCCCTTCGATGATCCCAAAATTATCTTCTTCCATCCCAAAAGGAAACATGCTCCCATTCCTTGCTTTCCAGATATTTTGAGCTAATTATTACGCTTCTCATCTCATTGCATGCTCCCAGCTGAGATCTTCAATGCATTCCACTGTTTCTCGTTGTACGTCATGCTCGCTAGAACTTTGTGAACGCTCACTACATATGATGCATCCAATTTTGTGTCCGCTGTCTTACAAGCTTGTTTGCTTGTCTCGGAATCTTGAATATCACAAGCTCTCCACCTTCATCTTTTGTAACTCAGCATGTGTCTTTATTCCTGGATGAATAATCTTCCAAGGCAGCAACATACTTTTATTCTCAAAGCAATGGAGCCACAAACCCTCAGGCTTTAAGACCCACTTCTTTTTGTCTCATGATAGGGCCCATTTCCTATTGATCTTTGCATGCACGCATAGTTACTCTCAAAGCAATGGATGCCACAAACCCTCAGACTTTAACAACCACTTCTTTTTGTTTCATGATAAATCCCATTTCCTATTGATCTTTTCATGCACGCATAGATTCCCGGTCAACAGTAGAGAGCGTACGAGCTTAAGAAAATTCTATTCACCCTCGAGCTTCTTCATATTAAATTCTCAACTCTCTTCCAAGACAACTATAAGAAAACCTTTGGAATTTCTCAAAAAAAAACTTGAATTAAAATTAGTAGGGTACCTCTATAGTGGGGAAAGGAATTTTTGTTCCTCTCTGTACCTTCTTCTCAAATAGGAGATGGGGGAAGAGGGCAAAAAAGTACTGATGCAAGCCCACGGAGAGAAACTATCCCATATATGATATCAAAAGGACTGGAATAATGGCTTATAAGGTGCCTTTGCATCAAAATGTATCCATGAAGATGGTAAGGTGCATAGCAACAACACTTCTTTCATTTCGTTATCAATCTCCATTTTTTGAGCCTGTAATTGAGAGAAGATAAAGTCAATCTCATTTAGATAAGCAACAAGACTATCTGTGTCCATGTGAAGGTCATCAAATGTTCTCATTAGATGCACTTTATTTGATGTCGTTTCTTTTTCATATGTATTGCATAACTTCTTCCAAAGCTCCCTTGAACTTTTAGAGTCCAATACTATAAACTCAACATTATCTGCTAGGTGCAATCAAATGGTAGACTTGGCCATTTCATCCAATGCATCCCAATCATCATTATCCATATCAACATGCATCTTTGAGATTCCATTTATTAGTTTCCACTACCTTCTTGGAATCAACCCATCTTTAATTTGATTCTTCCATAGAGCAAAGACTGTGCCATCAAATGTTTGAATCTCAAAATGGTCTTTTCCCTACACATTATAGCTCCTCTTGGGAACACTAGAACTAGACCATGATCCACCTGATGTGCCTGAGATCTCTCATGCCATGATGATAGAGAACTAACTAGAATGATAATGGAGCTAGAAAACTCCAAACATCACTAAGGCTTAGATAATGATGACTGTGTTAGATTCTCAGAGAAATTGGAGAGTCTATGTAGAAAAATGGATCAATGAATAGCAATGACTAATCCTTCTCAAATGTGAGGTAAGCCAATCCTCAAGTTTTGGTAGGATTTGGGTGCCATAGTTGAACAAAGAAATGTTCTTGGTGCCTTGGAGTTTAAATGAGAACAACATGTCTGTCTTCTCTCCCTTTGCTATCTTCTTGAATCCTTGATATGGATCCTCTACATAGGCTCCATGCTTGGTGAATCCCACCTACAAACCTTTCTCCACAATCTATCCTAGAATTATAAGATTCTTTGTAAAACTTGGAACATAAAGAGCTCTACTTAACAAATTCATGTTAGCAATGGAGGTCTTCACATTTCCTATCTTCGCAACTAGATGTCTTGTGTCATCACCTATTTGGACTTCATGCTTGTTCTATGGATCTTCCAAGTCTAAGAGTAGAGCAACAATTCCCGCCAAATGGTTTGAGCATCTAGAATCTATGTAGAATACATGATCATCACAATTACATTACTTCATTTTCATGTTCATAAGTAGCAATGAATCCTCTTGAGCTTGATCATCTTTGTAATTGTGTAGTATCTCCTTCCTTTGTATCCCCCTTTATAGTTTTTGTTGTACGAATTGTTGTTGTATCCATAAGAGTTGTTATGCATGCCTCTTAAAGCTCCATACCCTCCTCTATTGTATCATCTTCCTATATCGATACTTATATTCTTAAAGAATTTCTCTCTGATGTGATTTGATAGAGCACATATGGCACAAGGTGATGAGCTTTGAGCTCTCTCCCTACCTTATTTACCACCTCTTCCTCTTCCTCCTAAACCTCTACCTCTACCTACAAAATTAGCTTGAGAGGTACTTCCTTCATCGTCAGATTTTGTACATTTTCCTTTGTTTGCCTTGCCTTTGTTCTTATTTTTATAGAGGGTAGAGGATTGGTAACCTTTCTGGTTCTCGCCATTCTTCATGAGCTTGGATTGATGTGTAAAACGTTTGCCCATGAGTGTGTTGAAATCTAGCACTTTCATATCCATGTAAAGATTTATGGTTGTGGTGAAGGCTTCCCATTGGTCATCAGCTTTGATCCATTGATGACTTGCATCACCATCTGCTCTTCATCAATGATTTCTCAATGCTCCCAAGATGATCTATAATGTCCTTCATCTTGGTGAGAAAATCATTCACACTTTGTTTGGGCGTCATCTTGAGCATTGTAAACTCCATCCATAACTGATTCATCCTAGCTTTGGCATTTTATGAGAAGAAAGCTTGCAATGGGTTCAATGTCTCTTGGGAGGTCTTATGAATCCTAATATGAGGGACTAAGAAATTAGAGATAGAGTTGAGAATATACGACCTTGCCGAAGCATCCTTTGCACACCATGTATTCAACCCTTCCTGCTCCTCTTGAGTTGGTTGGTCCTTGTTTCTGAGTACTGCCATCATCTCATCTCTTGAGATATACCCACACAAATTTCCTCCTTGCAAGTAAGCCTGCTTTCTTAGAGATCATGATGAGTAGTTTCTTCAATCCAATTTGTCAAAATATGAGGGAAACCCATCACCCATAATGATTAATCTTTGACTATGCTATGATACCACTATGAAGAGGTGATGGATAGAGTATAGAGATGAAATCGTCTTGGAAAATGCTTGCTATACACCAGCCTAGATAACTCAAGTGAATGTTAGTATACTCCCTAAGCTTCTAGTATATGCATTTAAACTACTATAGTACTTTGGAACATCATTCTCAAATCTCTATGCCAAAAGAAATAAGTTGTGAGTACAAAGCACCTTAAGAAAGCCTTTTATTTAAGAAGGCACTTAGTGTTTTACTTAAAGCTTAGATAATCATAGCAATCAACCCGAGACCTTTTGGAGAATTTCAAATGAAGTGCTAGGAAAACTAAACCAAGTTCTTTCATGAATTTAGGATGGCTACACTCAAAGCACTATACATGAGTTAGGGTGGTAATCTTGACTTTTTCAGGATGAAGATGATACACAAACCCTTTCACATAGATTCACTCATAACTTAAGATCTATGCAACCAATAATTATACAAAATTTTTATAAATGTTTATTGTAGTCCAAGCTTAGTGTTCCAATCTCAACCTTAGTGTTCCAATCTATCGATTGGATAATGAGTACTCACACATAGAGGACTTACTTAGAGGACATGATAGACTTTCTCAATGTACTATAACAAAGAACAAATATTCAAATATCAATGAAAATGAATTAAAAAATGTGTTGCTAATGGAAACATAATACAAACAAGGTGTGGAGGACTTCTCTAGGTTTGAGGTACTACACTCACTCAAAGTGACTATGATGATTATCTCTAATTTGCTCTCAAACCTATGTCTAAAAACATCTCAAAAACGTGGTGTATATTTACACTTTTTGACTTGGTAAATGTTAGAGATATTCACCAAAACATTATCCTAACTTTTAGGGGATGATTTAAGATTTGAATTCAAATGTACTTGTGGCATTTGGCTTCAATTAAGTTCAAAAGGATCTCTCCAGTTATCTCTTTCATCTTTTCCTAAGTTAAAGCTAAATATTTAACTTTTGAAACCTCCAAAGCATATACTACAAAGGATGTACATTTATGCATCATAAATCAAGATATGTCCAATGTGCATTAGTCAAGGACTCAATCTTGTTTCATGCACCAACAATGGGGGAATTGAATTCGTTGGAACAATACACCACCCTACACATGGATCTCATGAAGAATATATTATTATGGTATTTTAATCATGTGAGTGGAAGCCAGAACCATTATGAAGAATGATGCACACATGATGACCAAGTTCTTATTTGAGCTTGTCTTTAGACTCTTTGGGATTCCTATTAATATAGTCATTGATCAAGGAATGTATTTTTCAATTGAAGTGATTGGACATTTACTCAAAGAGTTCTTGATCACTTGTCAAAGATCTGCACCATATCACCCACAAGAGAATGGTCACTCCAAGAGTTCCAACAAAGCCCTGCATATGGTATTTTCTAGTATTGGTAAATAATGGTTTATGCAAATGGAGGATAACAAATCCAACCATATGATATGGGCCTACCTAGTAGCCTATAAGGCATGTGAGCCCCTCCAACATTTTTATTGGAAACATGGCATATTGCCATTTGATTTCTTGCTACCTACTCTGTGAGTTGTACAAGGTAACCAATGGAGAGGACACAAACTCTTTGAACTAGAAGGAAAAATAGATATCAGAAATAAGAATAAGAGCTATACCAAGTATCTATGTAGCAAAGAAGAGACAACACACTTAATTTGATGCATACATAAAAGACGAGTAGTTGCAAAAATTAGATTTAGTGTTATTATACACATTGAAGCTTACTTTTATGTAGATTGGGTAAATTCTAAGGAAGATCCGAGGAGCACTGCTGGATATTCAATGATGCTAGGATTTAGATTGATATGTTTGTAGCCCAAGAAACAACCTATAATTGCTTTATTGGTAGAGGAAGTTGTTTATATAACGCTAGATTGAGCTATATGTGAGCTATTGTGGATGAAGAAGCTTTTTTAATACATCAATCTATAGGTTTAGTAGGTTCCAATCAAACGTGATAGCATGAGTACCATTTATTGCACATAATCCTATTTTCCTGAAATTAGAAGACACATTGAGGTACATAATCAGTTTTCTAAGGAGAAAGTTCTATTTGAGGATGTGTACTGCAACATGTAAACATTAAGAATAGAATGGCTTACATATTAATAAAGTATTTGGAGTTCAAAAGGCTTCATAAACTCAACAAAATACTCGGACTCATGGACAGTGTCTAGAGCATGAAGCTCAAGGGGGGAATGTCTCAAATGCAAGCTTTATCCTTGCAAAATTGGATGGTGGATATGGAAAAAGGAGATGCCAACTTTATGGCATAGGTTCCAACAGCCAACCTTCCCCCATTTACCCATCGAAAATAGCTATACGTAACGACCATTTAGGTGATGTGGTTGGATCCAATAGACCTAAATTGTATGAACAGTTTTTTGGGATCCCAATAAATGTATCCAACTCTTTGAGTGATGGAGAAAAAGTTTCTTTGTTTTTTGTAAACTCTAGACAATATCTCGCTTTTCTTAAGCAAGCCCCTTGCTTTCTTATTCCAAGGTTAGTGAAAGACTAGCATAGTCTACACATAAATACTTCGCCATTCCTGGGCTATCATGTCATACTTGTTTCTCTATAAACCAACAACCATTTATGTTTGTTTAAACCTATTGGGAAGATGTTATAGTGCATGTCGTGTGCAAAGCCTCATAATCTGATTTGCAAAAATTTTGAGCACTGAGATTGCAAGAGCGGAATTGTTGTGCAGCAGCTAATTTGTGATTTTGGGACGTCCACTGGCTTCATAGTTGTGTAGAGATGTTTTAATATCTTTTGTAAATGATAGATCTATAAGCTCAATTTATTTTACATCCTCTCCATCTATAGATTCTTTCTTTGAGTCTATTAATGGTGGTCACCATTATTTATTTCAAAGAGACTTAAAATCGCATAGGGATAGTGAAGATCGAAAGCTTTTGCATACCTCAATAAATTAGCATTTTTCGATTGCAGACCCATCAAGAAATCAGAGAACCTTAGGAATAAATTGGCATCAATTCTAGGGTAAACTAATCTTTGGGAACAATGATAAATTTTCTTTGAAGGTGCCTTCATGTCTATGGCCATGAAATAAATATCCTCCTCCTTTCCCCAACGTAACATCAAAACCAAGGGTTTTGAGGTTGTTGCCTCTTTCTATTAGGTCTTGAGCAACATCAGATATCATATCAAGATCAGGAAACATTAGGTATGATGCAAAGAGAAAACAAATAGTCTCCATTTGCTTCCTCATTGTAGCAAGTGATTGAAATCAGGTGGAGAATATGTCTGAATCCGAAAACCTTAGCTTGAGGAGATTCCAATACCCTAGGACATTTGAGATCATGGCAATAGCAAATGGATTGACTTGGCTTCCAGAGAGAGGATGTCGGACTATCTAAACATGACAACAACGTCCACCCAGAGGGTCTTTTATAGAAGTACAGAAGCTCTATTGAGGAGGTGCCTAGAGTCCTCAAAGTTTTTGACATTCATGTAAATTTCAATAGAAAAGGGAGTACGTGTCAGTAAAGTATTTGTTGTGAATTGAAGTTTGAGAACTTTATGATCCCCCTTAAGGACCTAAAAGGATAGTTCTCCTCAAGTAGATCCCGAACACAGATACCTAGACCAATAAAAGGACTGCCAAGTTGAACATTTGCCCTATCGACCTAAAAAATCAGGAGGACTTAGTCACTTGTTCTACTCTTATAATAAACGATGGTAGATACGGAGGCATGTTTAGAAGAACTTGTAACTATGAGAGAAGCAATGAGAAGCTTCTTGCGCATATAAAATGCAATTTGAGGAGAAACATGACGAAAGAGAATGGCTACTAGGTTTCCAAAGAACAAACATAGATCCTTTTCTGAACAATCAGCTAGCCTCTTTAAGCAAGAGAATGCCTCATGTGAATTCAGTGCTCCTATAAGAACCACCAAATTTAGAAGTTTTCAGAAAGTTGGTATCCTACGTTTCCATCCATTGTAGGTATCCATATGTATGTGGTTACTATTAACCAACTCCCAGAGAAGCCATTTCAAGCATATGTAAACAAATAACAAGCTATGAGGTAAGAAACTCATCCTTTCTGAAAAATACAGTGTAAATTTACTCAGTAATTTTTATGCAACCATGATGGAACTGTTAGTATGCATGGGAATTTGATTAAAATTTCAATTAATTGAAAAAGATGGATTTATGATATCTTAAAATTAAGAAAAAATCAGTTCGTTCAAGGAGAAAAGATTTTTTTGGACGGAGAAAGAGTGTGGCACATTAGAAGAAAGATTGTCCATATTATCTTCTATGTTTTTTGAATGTTTCCATAGTTCCAAGAAAGACAGTGGGCATGGCTTAAGAAATTTAGTAGAATCAGGAGTTCAATTCCTACCAGCTTTATAGGTTAGTAAAGGGTAGCTTTTACAGATGGACGAAAAAATCAATATGAAAATAAGAAAGCAAAATCTTCTCTTCAACTCTTGAACTCCATATATGTGAGAAAAAACAAACTCAAACATGAAGGAATGAATATGAGGTCTGCTGCTGCAGAGAATGTAGGTTGAATTGGATGTAGTGAGCAGCTTTTACATATGCTTTTGCATGGGATTTGAGGTATTCCTGTTTATTTCTCTTCAGAGTACTGTATGAATTCCATGATCAGTCTTGAGGACCCAGTTCCATTATTTTTGGCTTAAGCGAACCTGCCACACTCGTAAATGACTATGCTTTTTGTGAGCTCACATGCAAATGGGATCTCCAGATGTACACATTCTCAAGGAAACATAAAGGTTAAATGTATGTGATTTGATAGAAAAGAGAAGAGAACATTGGGCGATTCAGAATCTGTATTTTCTGTTTAGACATGGCGCCTCATTCTGAATGGAAAACCTTAAGCAAGAGCAAAATCAGGATTATAAAAGGAAGTTAGATTTACATAATATCTGAATGGTGGAGTTATGGCCAAAAATAAGGTAAGTTCTATGTTCATAGTCCTTGCTTTCCTAAGATGTTGGGCCTCCATGGGGGGCTTCTCATCTCATTGCATGCTCCCACAGATCATCTGTGCATCCAATTTTGTGTCTGCTTTCTTACTTTGAGGTCCGCAAACGAATAATAGAGGAGCTAGATCTTCTTTTCTTGTCTCGAAATCTTGAATCTCGCGAGCTTCCCACGTTCATTTTTCTGTACCCCAGCATTTGTCTTTATTCCTTGATGAACAATCTTCCAAGAAGTTCTTCCCATCCATTAACGTCTTCGGATAGTTACTGATATGACTAAGGGCATCCCAAACATGGAAGGACCTTTGAGAACAAAGCTGATGGATATGGAAATCAGCCTCAAATTTAGCTGCAAGTCTCTTTGTTGGTTTTAAAAAACGAGAAATAATAGGTACAAGGAAAGAATGTTTGTATTAGAGCAGTGCATTTTGGATTGTTTAAGTCTACACACAACAAGGACATACCCCACACATAAATAAAGCTTTTCAATATTTTTGCATTTTTTTTAATGTCTTTAGCCCCTTTTTCGTGCATCATATTTCAGAGTCTCCATATTAAGCTCTCTCCACTCTCTGCCCCTTATCGTCTTTCTATTTAGCAATTTCACTTAAAGTCAGAGAGAGAGAGATACATCAAGCAGTAAAGTACATAAAAATATCATGTGCAATCTGTCCATTGAGGACAAAGATAATAGGGTATCTCTCCATTGACTGGGGGGAAGATTTTTTAATACAGAGAAAAGATGAGAGTTGGAGGGTGATTTCCTCGGAGGCCTTCTTCTTCTTCTTCCTCGTGTTGTTCGTGTGCTTCTATAGAGCTAAAACTCCAACAATTGCTATCAAAGAAAGCCACCACTTCATCAAGGGGATCGTCAAAACCCCTATGGTCACAATCTCAAAACTGCTTCATACTTGGGATGATTAGGAGTTCAAAACATCTTTTCTCTATGGCATTGAAATTTTTATATGAGTTCATTTATCGTAGGCAATTTTGTCTTTTTGTGCCAACCATACGTCTTCTTACTTAATCTCAAATCTCTTGCTAGACATCTATGTTGGGAAGTTAACGGCTTTCTATTACATCATAAGCAAAACGTTTGACATAGGTAACAATTACATACAAGTTTCAATGACATGGTTTAGGTGGTGAAAATTAAAATTCATCCAACCCCTTTGAGATCATTCGTTTGAACAAATTTTATACATGAGAGGATAAAGACAATGGAGGGAATGATAAATGCGTTGATAAGCTTAACTTGCAAACCCTATTTTACCATTTTTTTGCACATTTAGTTGACATATTCTCCTCTGATTGGGCTTTATGTCAAGCCTTTTGATGAAGCTCTCCAATGTTTATTTCAATGAGAGCAAATATTCCATTGGCATACACCAAGATTTGAAGATTTACTCGATGGAAACCATGTCTCATACAAGATCTATTGAGGAAATGCGACATCTAGAAACAGAATTTTCCTCTTCTATGGTTGCTTTTTGATCATAATGCCTTGTAAAATGACACTCTTAGAATTCTCTAACACACTAGTGTTTTTTGAGGACACGTTTAAATTAGCATGAGTCCTAGAACCCAACTAATCTTTAGAGCCAAAGAGCACTTCACTTCGAAAGGTGCATCTAATTTGAGGGTCCATGAAGTTACTACACTCCTTTTCTCTCTTCTCCCAACAATCCTAGGAATTTGAAGATTGTTTCCTCCTTCTAGAAGGCTTTGCATAACATCAAAGAGCATATCAAGAACAACAAAGATATGAAATGGGTTGTAGTAATTAGACAAATAAACCCCAATGGGTTACAAATTGTAGGCATTTTCGAAACTCATGTGTGTGGTATCATTAAAACCAAAACGATATGACTAAAGGCATCCTAGACATGGAAGGACCTTTGAGAACAAAGCTGATGGATATGGAAATCAACCTTAAATTCGACCATGAAAATTTGATCCTCCTCATTAGACATGTCAAGGCATTAAACTAATTGTAACATGATAATGACATCCATTCTAAAGGTCTTTTCTAGAAATATGGAATCTCTATTGAGGAAGTACCTATAGCCCTTAAAGAGGTGCCCACTCATATGGACTCGAATGCAAAATGGAGTATAAATTGGTATATGATTCGATGGTACTTAAATTTTAGAGCTTGTGGAATCATTTATAGAATCCAAACATTAGGTCTTCCTATAGTAGATCTTACATAGAGGTATTTGGACCAATATAAGAGTTGCTAAATTGCACATCACCTAGGCTTGATGGAAACAATACCTAAAGAAAAAATGGGTTTAGGTTCTTGAAATAAAAACTCCTAGGTATGGAGGCATTTTTAGACCATGTTCTACCATAGATTAGAGAGTCTCATGGCAAGAAGGTATTTTGTGAGAAGCAATGGCCTCTATGTTGTGCAATTAGGGGAGAAGTCATCTAAAAGACATGGAGGAACAATGTCACTAATTTTGGTAGCAACCTCTTCGAGCTTCCCCTAAATACTTTGATTTTAACTTCTTTGGACGTGAGAAGTAAAATGCATGAGATTTTTTATCGTTTTCTTCACACACTTGCCTTTGTATTAAAGGAATCCAAATGAAAAGAAAGGAGATCCCCTTTTGGGGATGAGAGATTTAATTTCCATTTCACCTCTTCCTAGCCATCATTGTAGTTTTATCTCCACTAATATGAGTACGGCTTGTGTTGGAGAAATAAAAATCATAAAGTTTCTGAATGTTTTTGCTTTTATTTTCATGTCTTTAGCCTCTTTTTCTTGCGTCATATTTCACAGTCATTTTTGGAGGTATGGATGGACCATGTGATTCTCTAACTATCTCTCAACTCTGTGTGTGCTGTTGTCGTCTTTCTATTGAGCAACTTCAGTTTTTTGTGTCAAAGAGAGAGGGAAATTTCCGTCAGTTGTAGCGTGCCGAGGATGCACGTGACATCGAGGAGCAATTGGGCCGCAAGTAAACGAGAACCACAAACGTGATCGGCGGAAAACGGACGAAGTCATTTTCCCAAATATCATGGCAAACATTTTTGAAATTCTTTCTGAATAATATCCTACCCAGGACTGCTTATCGATACGAGCTCGATTTTCTTTGTTTTTTTGAGACAACAGGAAAAGAGAGTAAATTTATGGAAAAAATTACATTGAGTACAGGGAAGCAGTGATCCCATCAGCCACAAGGCCAAGAGGGTTACAAATTGAAGACCATGGTAAATCTATCACTGGAGTAACATTCTAACAGGGATTCTCTCCATCTACACGGAGGAAGGGTCCTTATAATGTCAGTGAGATCTTGGGGGACATTAGTAATGGCCTGCAGACTTTTGCATACCAGAAAGGTATAGGGTTTTTCTAAGGGAACAGAGAAAATTCCTCTTACTAGTTTTAAAGAGGTTTAAGGAGGACAGCCCAGATGTCTAGAGAGTTTAAGGCCCTAAAAATCCATTTAGCTGAGGTTTTCAGCCATTTTAACAGGACAGATGATACCTAACCCTCCTTCATGTTTGGGCAGACAAAAAATCTTCCAAGAAACCTTATGGACTTTATTAGTTTGTTCATTTCCTCCCCACAAGAATCTTCTAGCAAGAGCTATAGCCTGACTGAATTGTTTCTTTTAGGGGCTCCAACAAGCCAGGAAATAAACTAGGGATGGGAGCAGATAATGCTTCAAAATAAAACATCTGTGGGATAGGGAAGCATAAACATTATACCACCTGAGCATTTTTACTTTAAATTTGATAATAACCCAATCCCACCTCTGCTGCAGGGTGACGTTGCAACCCATGGGAATACCCAGTAATCTAAAGATGACCTGGTCTTGTAGAATAAAACAACTAGAGTTAGTAATGCAATTGGGAATGGAAGATCTGAATCCAGTTTTGGAGTGATTGATATGGGAGCCACTAGCTAGACAAAAAATATTCAAGCATTCTAGAAAATTCTCAGCAAAGATAGGATCAACAAGAGTGCACATATTAGTATCATCGGCAAACATTTGAAGCCCAAGTTGGTGATTGGAATTGGGAATAGGGATGCCTTTGATCTTGTCTCTCGACATTTCATGACTAACCAACCAACCAAGAGCATCACTGGATATGGCAAAGACAAGGGGGGCCAATGGACACCCTTGTCTTATGGATCTGGCTATTTTAAAGGGGGGGGGGGGGGGGGGAAGTTGACCATTCAAGGAGACTCTAGACCAAGCATTACCAAAAAGGGTACTAACATACTTGATAAAGTTTTTCCCAATCCCAATATCCTGAAGGGACTGAAGGATAAAATCCCATTCTATTCTATCATAGGCCTTGTCAAAATCAACCTTGAAAAAGTAGAAGTCAAGATCTCTCTCACAAGCATAATCAAAACCTTCCCAAAGAGATATGATAGCATCAAGAATGTATCTACCTTTAATGAAACCTTTTTGCATAGGTAAGATAATAGTGTTCATGATAGGACTAAGTCTTCTAGCAAGGGCAGAAGCAAAAACCTTGTAGACAGAGTTAAGGCAAGTTATAGGTCTCCAATTATTGAGATCTTCTTTAGGACCCTTCTTGTGGATGAGTCTAATAATCCCCATGTTCATGTCAGAGGAAAGGGTACCTTTCCTAGTGGCCTCTCCCCAGATCTCAAGAAGGTAAGGGGTAAGGAAATCTTTAAGCTCCTTGAAAAATTCATTAGGAATTCCATCAATGCCTGGAGACTTACAAAGTTTCCATTTATCAATGGTTTCTTTAACCTCACCAGCAAAGAGGGGCAGGTCCAGGAGAGCAGCCAATCCCTGAGGAAGAGTTTTCACCCTGAGAGAAGCAATATGGGCCCTGGCTCTCTAGATGTCCTCCCCCCTCTTGGGAGGACTAGAGAAAACATTCATAACAAAACTGGAGGCTTCTTGTAAGCACTCTTCCGTGTTAGCAGCAGTACCACCATTTATTTTAGTTAACAAAGGAATGAAGTCCTTGTTCTTCTTTTGTTTGAGCAAATCATACATATGCTTATTAGATCTGTCCATGTTCCTCTCCCAGAACCTTCTAGAGTTAGCAAGAGACCAGCTAGCTTCTAGGTACTCTTCACATCTAAGTTTATGGCTCAACTCAATGGACTCCACATAGGGGCTATTAGGATCATAAAGCTTGAGGGCATCCAAGATTTTCACTTTTCTGAGAGACCTAGCCTTAGTCGCTTTGTCTTTATAGAAGGTAAAAATCTTCTGAATATCCTTCATGGCATACTTCCAGCTTTTGAGAGCAGAGGTGTTTTGAGAGAAGTGCCAGTTAACGGCTAGTTAATATGATTAATAACCGAGGGAATCTTGAGCCATCCAGCATCAAGGTGGGGCCAGCCCGATCTAAAGGTTTTACAGTTTCTCTTAAAGGTCAAATACAGAGGATAATGATCGGACAGTAACAGGGATTGGTCAATGACAACACTAATCTCCAAAAAATCCTTACCATAGGAAGAATTAATGTAGCACCTATCCAGTCTAGCACCCAGGGCAGTCTCATTAGAATGTCTATTATGCCACATAATACCAGTGTGCTCAGAGTGATCAATCAAATCATGATAATGACACAAAGAGAACCAGCAGGTCTTTTCAAAACCATAAATGCAAGAACCCTTTTTATTAGGTCTATCATTACTGCTAGTTACCATATTGAAGTCTCCAATAATACAGATATTAACTTGAATGATCTTTAACTCCTCCCAACAATTGCTTCTCATATTCCTGCAGTTAGAAGCATAAAGACTGATAATCCTAACATCCATAGGTGAATCGAAGGAGACAGCAACCCATTGATTCGAAGGACTTTTAGACACCCCTTTGATAAGGTGACCAAGCTTCGGGTTAATACCAATGGCTGCACCTCCTTTACCTTGACCATGATCAGTAAAAAAAACCATTTAAAATGACTATCAATGATTTTAAGATGAGTTTCAAGCTTGTGACCACCAATCTTCAGCTCTTGGAGACAAATAATATCAGGGAACCTGGAAAGATTCTTATTCCAATTATGAATGACTTTGGCTCTAACCGGATCAGTCAGACCCTTATAATTAAAAGAAATTAAATTAAGGTAATCCATAAAAAACAACGACGAGACAGGAGCAAAGACACTTAGATTTTTGAGCTCTTACTGGGTTGCAGACTAGAGCTTCATGTCCTAACCCCATCTTTCCTTTTTGGCTTACCTTGCAGCTTTACCACTATATCATTGACTTTATTTAGGGTCGAGGGAAGCTCAGTTTCAGTAGGAACCTCATGAGCCATTTGAACCAAAAGTTCCCCATCGACTTTATTAATTTCCTCCATTAAAGTGTCATCATTGATGTCCGAAGCATATCTGGTATTGTGGGGTTTTTTTTCCAACAACATGCCACTCGTTGGCAGTGTTAGACTCGGATAACAATTGTTTATCAGAAGATACCAACATATTCTCTTCGTTATGTTGATTTCATGGACAATTTTCCTTATCTGATCCACATTCGTCCATGAAAGAATGATTATTAACCTCAAGGAGAACACTGTATGGATTAGAAAACTTCCCTGTTTTCCTTCTTTGGGGTTTAGGGTTGACCTTTTTGGAGTTCACCCCTACCTGACCATTGGGAGTGGACTTACTGGGTGGTGCACCACGACTATCTGCTTCATGATCCAGAGAACCATCATTGGAGACCGAGGAGGTATTCTTTAACAGGGGACAATCCTTGATAAGGTGGCCCTGGTTAAAACACTTAAAATAGGCGTTAAGAAGATTCCTTTAAACGATTTGTTGTTCATGCAAAAATAAACCATCAGAGTCCTTAATACGAATGGACTGTTTAATCGGTTTGGCAACATCAATTTCAATCATCAGTTGGGGGTCCCATTTGGGGTTAATACCACTAGTCCTAGATTTCTGCCTTAAAACTTTACCTAACATAGATCCAAGCTTGTTCAACCAGGGATAAAAGTCAACTTGGAGATGAGGGAAATCCACCCATATGGGGAGTTTGGTAGGCTTGGGCCCTTTGGGGTTGAAACCAACATGCCATCTGAAGAAGGAGATAGGAATATTTCTAACAAGCCATTGACCTTCTGTAATGACTTTCAGAGCACTGGTAGAGTCGTCAAAGAAAAAGAGGCAAATATTGCACTTGTTTAACGAAAAGACCCCTAGGTTCCCAGCTCATCTTCATCCAATTCCTAAGGACATCTTGAGCAGGTCTTGGGCCATGACAGAGGCCTATGACTACCCGTTCCACAAGTTGCGCATGCCAATTAGAGAGAGAGTTCCTATCGATGATGAACTCTTCCTCATCAGGTATATCTTGACTACCTACATTCAGGAAATGAAGAAAATCCTCCGCAGGTCCCTTACCTTTCTCTGTTGCAGAGTGAAAGCAAGGAGAGAGATTCATACCTGTGTCAGAGTCGATAGGAAAAACATTACCAATATCTTGAAGTGCAGAGCGTTCCGACGAGCGGGTGATTTCCGCATAGGAACGTGAGGACGAGCATTTGAAGACAACATCCTGGAGCGACATGGTATCCCTCTTGTGAGGGAGAAGGAGAGGCAGGAGACCTCCTCAGCAAGGCACAAGGCCCCGAGCCAGAGAGGGCACGCGTATAAAGAAATCCCCCGAGGCCCCCAAGCGGAGAGGCCACATCGAACAGAAGCCCTAGCCCCACATGCATGGAGAGAGTAACTCAGCACGACTACCAACTCAGAAATATATGATGCTCAGAGAAAAAAAAAACAAGATACTTTGATTTTTTCGGCAATCTCGTAATTGCATATTGTAGATATTTAGATTTTATCTACAACATCGTCACGTCTCCTGAGAGTAGTTGATCTTTTCGTGGGATATTTTGTGTCGTCGCCCATGCGAGTGGTTCTCCTCGCCTCTCTCTCCCCCAAGCGGAGGACATAGATGTGCACAATGTATCTAATTTGATAGAAACGAAAAGAATTCTCATGCGGTCAATTCTTGCTTTCTAGAGTAGATCAATTCTTTTTTTTTTTTGTTTAATATGAAGGAAGTTCGATGTTAGCCTACTCTCCCTGCTCTCTGGGTCTTGGGGAGTCTCGCTCTCTGGGTCTTGGGGAGTTTCGTCAGCACTATTCGCCCTCACTAATAGATCAATTCTTTTTGTTTTTAATAAAGGAAGTTCGGCCATAGCCTATTCTCCCGGACTCGTATTAATTAAAAGGAAAGTATAAGTGAAGGGAATTAGTGCCCACGGGATCTCCCGAATCCCATAGAGGAGGGGAAGCTTTTACAGAGTTTAGATGGCATTACAAAGAAGGTTAATCATCCTCTCATCACCCTCATGCAAGGCCCACTTAGGTTTAAGGTTGTTGTTTATCAAAAGGAGCACTTGATGATGCGTTAAGGGGTAGGGTTTACAGTTAGCGATTCGTTTTCCGAGGAGGAACAACAATTTCTCAATCGACCACTCTTTCGGGGAGTCACCAAAATTATAAGCACATCTTTCCTGCCAGATCTTCCATAGAACTGCCCCTCTGATGGCGTTTCAAAGAGTCGCAGAGCAGCGGATGGCTTCTCCCTGCAGAGCTTGTTTCCAACTCATATGTTTCTGAAGTCTAATTTTCTTTCTGACAATTTGCCAGAGCCTGATGGAGTTGGGACAAGTAAAGAAGATGTGAGAAACATTTTCAATGGACCGGTAGCAGCACTTGCACCAGGGAGGCACCCCGCAATTTTTGCTAGCCTTTAGGTTGGTCGAGATTCCACGATGAAGAATTTGCCATAAGAGGACATACTTTTTGATTTCTACGAGAGCATGCCATATAGCCATGAACTTCATGTCCATGAGAGGGACCACTTCTTGTTGAGGTTAACCTGATAATCAATGGTTTCTTTGATGTTCGTGATTTTTGTTAAGCAATTACCATTATGTCATCTCAGATCAAGTGGGCTCGGCATGTCGTGCCCCATGAGAAGACAAACTTTAGAGTGGTCCCAGGCAAGACGTCTGCTTTGCAAGGTATTCCATTCTTCATAGGTAATGTTGATGCTAGGATCAATATCTTCGAAGTTGATCCACTCGTTGATGTCTTGTTTCTAGAGATGTTTCCATTTTTTGAAGCCTTTGTTCCATAGCCTCTTGGCATTTTGAATGTTCTAGGACTCCACGATCCGTATGCCATGGATCACAAACTAAATAGAGTCATTTTGTCTGATATCGGCTGCCCACTTCCAATCTTCACTTATTCTTTTTTTTTTTAATATAAAAGAAGTTCGGCATTAACCTACTCTCCCGGATTTGAATTGAATAAAGAAAAGTACAAGAGAAGGAGACTAGTGCCCATGAGACCCCCCAAATCTCACAAAGCATGGAAAACTTTTACAGAGCTTAGATGGCATTACGAAGAAGGTTAATCACCCTCTCATCACCCTCATTCTTGCTTTTGAGAGAGCTTACTTATTCTTGGTTTTGAGAGAGCGTCCTCTACTTAATACGATCTCCATAACGCTTCTCATCCCATTCCTCGCTTTCCATATATTTTGAGCTAATTACTACGCTCCCCGTAAGGCTTCTCATCTCATTGCATGCTCCCAGCTGAGATCAGATGCATCCCATTGTTTCTTGTTGTACCTCATTCTCGCTAGAACGTTGTGAACGCTTACTGAATATGATGCATCCAATTTTGTGCCCGCTTTCTTACATTGAGATCCACATACAAACAAAAGACGAGCTACATCTTATTTTCTTGTCTCGGAATCTTGAAATATCAGAAGCTCTCCACCTTCATCTTTTGTAGCTCAGTATTTGTCTTTATTCCTTGATGAATAATCTTTCAAGGGAGCAACATATTTTTATTATCCAAGCCATCGATGGCACAAACCCTCAGGCTTTACCACCCACTTATTTCTGTCTCATGATAGGTCCCATTTCCTATTGATGTTTGCATCCACGCAGAGAAATTAAGAGCTTACGAGCTTAAAAAATTTCTTCCCATCCATAAAATTTTTCGGACATTAATTGATACGTTTTAGAAGAGCAAGTCGTATTTTGTGTTATCATTTATGGAATCATTTTATTCATGTCTCTAGCAAGCACAATGCTGTCAGTGTCACATGTCTACACCTGTGAAAAGTCGCTATTATGCCAAACGCAGAATTAACAAAATTAAATAACTTTTAAGATGATAACATTTTCCTTGCCCATGAACATGTTATTTATGAAGATAAAAAGTCATTATAATGTTGTGTTAATCTGGCCATAGGTATCAAAGGTGGGACCTTTCTAGGTGATGATCATTCTATGTACTATTTCTTATGGCTCCTTTATACATCCTATTCATCCTCCAGCTTCTTCATATTCAATCCTCAACTCTCTTGCAAGACATCCATTTTAGAGGTCAACGGCCTTATATTCACATATGTCATTATTACATACAGGTTTTAATAGCTATAATAGTCCAAAATTGGATGGAGACCTAAGATTTGGCAGGAGACTAATGACTTAAAGTGAGTTACTAAGCAAGTTAATGATTTTTCATCGTTCTCATGAGCGACCCCTTTGCTTTGAAATCTTGTTGTTTTCTAAGGCAAACATCCTATGGCGGCTAAAAGGCGGACATTTTTTGCAATTGTTTATTAGGGATTTTTCAAGCGACCATCCTTTCGATTGGCATCAAAGTTGATCGCAAATGTTTCTTTCCATATCTTCTAGAGCATTTCCTCTCTCATGGCACTCCATAAGATGTATCCAAGAAAATTGAGATCGTTATTATGAACAAAGATTTTATATAAGAAAGAGGATATATGTTGCTGCTTCCAACATGATAGGATGTAGACAATGGAGGGATTTATAAAGGTGTTAATGAACATTGCTTGGAAAAAAAATCCTATTTCACCTATCTGCCACATTTAGTTGACATATTCTCCAATAACTTCAAGTCTATCGAAGAAGCACCGCATCTCTATTTCAAGGAGACCTAATAGAATATTTTCTTGACGGACACCATGTGTGAGGATCCAGTGAGGAAATGACCCACCTTGAATGAGGATTGGCATCTTCCTATGGTTGATTCTTGAGCATATGCCTTGTAGAAGGGAATTCCTAGAATTTCGTAACATATTAGTCTTCCTTGAGAACACGTTTGAATCAGCATAAATCATACGAACCAACCAATCTTTAGGGCCAAAGAGCACGTCACTTTGAAGAGTGCACCTGATTTGAGGGACCATGAATTTATCATCCTCCTCTTCTCTCTTCTAAGTTCAAACCTAGCAGTTTGGATATTGTTTCCTCCTTTTAGAAGACCTTGAAAGACATTACAGAGCATACCAAGAACATTAAGAAGAAGAAATGGGTTTATATAAATTAGCAAAATAGACTCCATTTTGTTCATGATTGCGGGAATTTTGCCAAATTCATGTGGGGAATATCTCTAAAACCAAAACGATATGAGTAAAATAGAGGATCCATGACATAGTGCTTAGCACTTGGGACCTTGGACTATGAGCTTTACGGTTCAAAATTGAAGTGTATGGCCTAACATTACACCCCTAAAAAAGTGGGGGACAAGAGGGTACCTAGGCTTTTCTGATGTGTTCCTTTCTATTCAAGCATAAATGGAAGAGTAGCCTAATGACAAAACTTGGAAAAAATGAAAATCGAAAAATAAAAATCTAAAGGGATTCTAGACATGGAAGCACATTTGAGAACATAGTTATAATCAATGGGTCAAGGTCACACACCTCGAACCCAACCTCAAATTTGGACATGGAGATTGGCTTTCCCTCATAAGACATGTCAAGGCTTGGGGGAATGAGGGTCTAAAATTACTTGCAACATGATACTAACATCCATTCTAAGGGTATTTTCTAGAACATACGGAATCTCCATCTACAACTTCCCATAGTCATTAAACAAGTAGTCATTCATATGAGCCCTAATAGAGAAAGGGGAGAAAATTTGTACATGATCAAAATATGGGATTTAGATTCTCAATCCTATGGCATCCTCTCGTAGAAGCCAAAAAATAGGTCATCGTATGGTAGATCCTCCATAGAGGTACTTGGATCAATGTCAAATTTGCAAAATTGAACATTGCTAATGCTTGATGGAATACCCAAAGAAAAATAGGGCTTACATAAGTCATCTATGCTTTTCATAGAAAATCCTTGATATGGAAACATCTGGTAACTAAAATTAGAGAATCTCTTGGTAAGAAGGTATTTTAAGAGATGCGATGGGCACCTATGTTATAGACTCAAAGCAGAAGATATCTAGAAAACATGAAGACACAAAAATGATACTAAATTTGGTAGCAAGCTCTTTCAACTTAAATACTTTCATTTTAGACTCTTTGGACTTGAGAATTAAAACCCATAAGAGTTTTGATCGCCTCTTTCACACACTTTCATTTCTACTGAGGGAAACCAAATAAATAGAAGCTGAGATTTATTAACTCCCTTACACCTTTTCCTAGCCAGTCTTGTGATTTGATATGCTCGGTGCTACAAAACCTGGTCTACACCTACCAAGATTATTTTAGAGATGATAAGTAGACACCTTGTGCTTGCTACGGATGCATATAAACAATCCTAGTGCTTTTGGAGTATCAATCTCAAATTGATTCACCAAAATAGACTAGTTGATACAAAATGAATGAAGCAAAAAGCTTGCTATTTTGGGATCGATTGCACTCTGGAAATTAAGTAAGGGCTCACATCCTACTGAAAATTGAATAGAGATCTTTTGCACAGTTTTAATTAGATAGATAATGAATTTAAAGCAACACATTTGATGATTTTTTATGAACCATACTAAGAGAAATCAATCTAGCAACATATAGGTATCATCCCGACATTTTAGGAGTTAGCTTGCCAGTATACCTAGTCAACTTGCTAGTATACCTAGTCAGCTTCAAATGAATGTAGTTTATAGATTAATAAACAAATGATGATGAAAATTGGTATGATGAAAATAGACTCATAATTCTTGACTAACATGGCCACGAGTTTCTTCAAAGACTTTTTCTTTTCAAGGTAATAACTTTTCAAGATTTACAAGAGCATGTTTCTATGTCTCTCACTAAGAGTGTGCATAAGTAATGCTTTATATTTATAAATGATCAAGCATTAGGCTTGAATATAATACACCAAGATCTCCCCCTCAAGCCTAGTATGCTTGACTCTTTAGTCCTGCTTGATTTCTATAGCAATCAAATCATGCCTTTGAACATGTTAAGATTGATACAATCCAATGCCTTACTCAAGATATCTACACATTGACTATTAGTGGAAACATAGGACAATTGAATATCCTTGCTCATAAGCTTCTCTCTTACATAATGATAATGGACTTCAATATGCTTGGTTCTAGCATGGTAAAATGGATTAGTTGCTAAGTGAAGTGAACTTGTATTATCACGAAAAGTATGAGGAGTTACGGTATGTAACCCCAAATCAGAGTATAAAAATTTTAACCACATGGCTTCTTGTGTTGCATTTGCCAATCCACTGTATTCAACTTCATTAGATGATGGGGCAATAGTTGGTTGCTTCTTTGAAGACCTAGAAATTAGGTTTGATCTTGCAAATGACAAATATCCTAAAGTACTCTTCCTGTCATCCTTTGAACTGGCCCAATTTGCATCTGAATAAAGCTTGATATCAATTTCAGAGGTGAAAGGGTAGAAAAGCCCTTCATTGATGGTGCCCTTCAAATATTTGAGCCCTCTCTTGGCTGCTTCCATGTGTGGCCTCCTCGGCTTGTGCATAAATTGTTTGAGTATGCTTACACTGTAGCATATGTCCACCCTTGTGAGAGTTGCATAGTTCAAGCTTCCCACCAAGCTTTGATAGCTTGTGATATCTTCAATAGGTTCTCCCTCATAAGCACTTAGCTTGTGATTCAACTCCATGGGTGTACATGCACACTTATTATTCTCCATTTTAAATTTAGAAAGCATGTCATGTACATACTTCCTTTGAGTGATGTAGATACCAGAATCTGTAGACAAGTTCAACTCCAAGAAAATAAATGAGAGGTCCAAGATCAATGATCTTGAATTCACCCTTCATTTTAGCCTTTACCTGTTTAATCCCATTGACATCATTCCCTCTAATTATAATGTCATCTACATATACACAAAGATATATAAACTCTGATCCATTCCTCTTGATAAATAAGGATGTGTCAACTTTGCTAGCTTTGAATCCTTGGTCGTGCAAGTAGGTAACTAATCTGTGATTCCAAGCTCTTGGAGCTTGCTTCAAACCATACATAGCCTTCTTCTATTTGCACACATAATTTAGATGATGAGCATCTTCATAACCAGGTGGTTGTGCGATATAAACTTCCTCTAAAATCCAACCATTGAGAAATGCATTCTTTACATCTAGTTGATACAGCTTCCAATTCCTAGGTGCAACAATGCTAATAAGTACTCTAATGGTAGGCATTTTAGCAACAGGTGAGAAGGTCTCTTCGTAGTCTATGCCATGGCTTTGGGAAAATCCCTTTGCTACTAACCTTGCCTTGTATCTATTAATACTACCATCTGAATTCCTTTTCACTTTATAGATCACCAATTATCTTCATTGATGGCTTCCTAGAAACAAGTTCCCATGTGTCGTTGTCCATGAGGGGTTCAATTTCTTCATCCATTGCTTCTCTCCATTCCTTCTTGCTTTCAAATTCTTCATATTATGTTGGTTCTTCATTGTTGGAGTCCTTAGCCATATAAACTGAATGTTTTGTGACCAAAGAGATATCCAATCCATATCTTTCTGGTTTCTTTTTCTCTCTCATTGATCTTTTGAGTGGTTGATGAGAGCTTTCAGATCCTTGAGCTAAGTCTTGCACCTTAGCCTTCCCTTTGTTTTTTGATAGCTTCAATTTTTCTAAATCTATCAAGTCATCTTCAAAGTCACTATCTTCATGATGCTTTGGTTCCTTTGTTGGAAGAGATGGAAAATCTTCTTCCAAGTCATAGGGTAGCTTCACTTTCTTGTCATCATCAAACCAAGATTTATTTTCATCACCTTGCGTCAACATTTCGTACAAAGAATGGAACACTTTGCAAAGCAAATGTCTCGCGTGGGACCGACACAAAGTTCGCCTTCTCATGGGACATGACACGTCCAGCTCGCTTGGTCTCAAATGGCACAATGGGAATAGCCTATCAAAAATCCCGAACATCAAAGAAACGATTGACTGTCAGGTCAACCTCAACAAGAAGTGGTGCCTGTCATGGACGCGGCTTCGGTGGGACATGAAGTTCATGGCTATCTGGCACCCCCTCATAGAAATCAAAAAGTCTGTCCTCTTATGGCAAATTCTTCATCATGGAATCTGGACCAACCTTAAGGCTAGCAAATTTTGTGGGATTCCTCCCTGGTGCAAACGTTGCCACCGGTCTATCAGAGATGTTTCACACATCTTCTTTACCTACCCCAACTCTAACAGACTCTGGCAGACGGTTGGAAAGAAAATTAGACTTCAGAAACTTCTCAGTTGGCAGCAAGCCCTACTAGGAGAAGCGATCGGCTGCTCCGCGACTCTCTGGAACGCCATCAGAGGGGAGGTCCTATGGAAAATCTGGCGGGAAAGATGTGCTATCAACTTCGGTGACTCCCCCAAAGAGTGGTCAAATGAGAAATCGTTGTTCCTCCTTGGCAAAAGGATTGTTAACTATAAGAAATCCCCCCCCCTTCAGGCATCATCAAGTACTCCTTTTGATCAATAACAAGCTTAAACCCAAGTGGGCCCCACATGAGGGTGATGAGAGGGTGATTAACCTTCTTTGTAATGCCATCTAAGCTCTGTAAAAGCTTCCACTCTTTTGTGGGATTTGGGGGGTCCCCGTGGGCACTAGTCCCCTTCTCTTGTACTTTTCTTTATTTAATTCAAGTCTGGGAGAGTAGGCTAATGCCGAACTTCCTTTATATTAAAAAAAAAGGAATGGGAGCATGCAATGAGATGAGAAGCGTTATGGAGAGCGTATTCATTAGAGGAACCTCAAAATATCTGGAAAGCAGTAGGTGCTGGGATTTAAAATGCACAAGATTTTTGGTCGCTTTCTTCACACCCTTGGCTTTGTATTGAGGGAAAGCAAATGAAACGAAAGACTTCGTGAGCAGTGGTTGACATGTATTGAATGTTAAGCTAATCTTCTTGTCTCCTTTGAGCCATCATCCTTATATCATCTTCGGCCCATCTTCACCCTTGCTATGGAATATGGAGGTCCCACGACTACTATACTCATTAATTTGTAAAGTTGTTCTTTCACTTAATTCAAACAAGGCAGAGTAAGTGAACTTCCTCAAAAACAAAAATCCAAATTCGAGAGAGAGAGAGAGATGAGGAGAACCACTTGCACAGGTGATGACCAACTACTCTGAGGATACGTGATGATATTGTACATAAAATCTAAATATCTACAATATGCAATTACGAGAGTGCCAAAAAAGTGAAAATACCTTGTTTTTCTTGAATAGCATATATTTCTGAAAATGGAGCTCGTATCGATAAGGACTGGAGTGCTGAGTCCAGGGTAGGATATTATTCATAAAAAATCTCAAAAATATTTGCTGTTTTTTGCCCATCACGTATATGTTTCTCTGCTCCTTGATGTCACATGTTTTGTCGGCACGCTAGAACCGATGGAAATTTCCCTGTCTCTCTTTGACATAAAGTGAAATTGCTCACTAGAAAGACGAAAACATCACACACAGAGCTGAGAGATAGTTAGAGAATGACATGGCCACAATAACCTCTACTAGGATGGGCTAAATATGGAGCCTAACGGGTGTATATGTTGGTGTATTTTATCCAAGCCTAATGCTTGATCATTCATAAATCTAAAGCATTATTTATGCATGCTCTCAGTTGAAAATACCTCCATCAGTGAGAGAGACATAGAAACATGCTCTTGTAAATCTTTAAAATTTATTACCTTGAAAAAAAAAAGTCTTTGAAGAAACTCGTGGCCATGTTAGATAGGAATTATGAGCTTAGCTAGGAGTGATTGATTAGCTAGATGCTTCCTCAACTTTAGGGGAACTTTTGGGTACAATCTCTCCAAGATTTGAATTCAGTTATCACTATATAAACACCTATGTGTAGTTGCAGGTTAGAGCAACACTTTGAGCTACATTCTGGAGAGATTTTGATTAAGCACCAAGCCACAAGTGAAGCACACATTGTGCTTACACTTCTCAAGCTTTATGTCCATTCATATCATGTAAAATATGTTCAATATAGATTGATTTTCAAGCTATAAATTGAAGTTGTTCTTATGTGCTGCTACAGGTTCATATTCCCATTTTTTGTCAACTTCAATGAGTGAGTTCTCTATGTATACTTGATCTTTTGTTGAGCTCTAAATTGGTGTAGGCAATTTGATAAGTCTATTTTCAATGTACCAATTTTCATCATCATTTATTTATTACCCTGTAAACTACATTCATTTGAAGCTGACTAGGTATATTGGCAAGCTAACTCCTATAATGTCAAGATGATACCTGTATGTTGCTAGATTGATTTCTCTCAGTATGGTTCATCCAAAATCATGGTTAATTTCTAGAGTGTAATCCATCCCAAAATAACAAGTTTTTTGCTTCATCCGTTTTGTATCAACTAGTCTATTTTGATGAATCAATTTGAGATTGATACTCCAAAAATACTAGAATGGTTTATATGCATCCTTAGCAAGCAGAATGTGTCTATTTATCATCTCTGAAGTTATCTAGGTAGGTGTAAAGAAGGTATTGCAACTTCAGGCACATCTTTGGAGTATATCACCCATCTTCCTTCACACTGGTATCAGAGCAAAGATAAATCAATATGGAAGATGGATTTCCTTCCACCATTGACAAATTCCATAGAAACAACTACTCAAGGTGGTCTTTGAGGATGGAGGCCTACCTTCAAGGGAAAATTATATTTGGATACATATCTGAAGATGAAGTCATGCCCACAATGAGGAGCAAAGGACAACCATCACATGAAGAGCAAGAAAGCCTTACAAGTTGGTGCTCAAAGGATGCACTAGCAAGGTCCTACATCTTAAAATCAATCTCTACTTTTCTCTTACCTCATGTGAAAGGATGCAAGACCTCAAGAGAAACTTGGAAAGCACTTGCTTCATTCTTCTCTTCACAACTATGGATGGAGTTTACTACCTTGAAGAAAAGTTCCAAGCAAAGTGTGACTGATTATGTCACCAAAATGAAGGAGATCTCTAATTAGTTTGGAATCATTGGAGAGTTAATTGAAAAAGAGCAAATCATAAGGATAATCATCAATGGAATCAAGGATGATGACAAGGGGGAATCTTTCACAACTACCATGGACCTATACATGGATATGCAAGTGCCTCACCTCAACACTTTTATGGGCCAACTTCACACATGAAGCAAAGATAAGCAAGAATGGTGAATCGTTAAGACATAATTAGTCTTCTACCTTATACACTCATAAAGCTAAAGCTTAGGATAAGTCAAAGTAAAAGAAGAATGAAGAAGAAGGTAGTTCTTTCCAAGCCAACTTCACACGTAGAGGAAAAGCTAGAGGAAGAGGCAGAGGGGGAAATCAAGGCAGGGGGAGACCCCAAGGATCTCAATCTTGTAACATTTGTGGTTACTCTAATCATACCATTGATGAATGTTATAGGAATCCAGGAAATTCTAGAGGAATAGGACTCAATAGAGGTGGTGATGGATCAAATAGAGGCAAGAAAAATGGAGGATACAACAACTACTTCAACAGTAATAATCATCGAAATGGATATAGAGGAAGAAAGGATTACAACAACTACATTGAAGATCAAAGTCAAGAAGACTCACTACTCCTCATGAACCTATGATTGAAGCACGGTAAGGATGATGATCATGTTTTCTATATTGACTCCGGGTGCTCAAATCATGTATCAAGAAATGTAGCATTGCTCTATGATTTAGAAGACCCCAAAAATAAACATGAAGTGTAGATAGGTGATGATACAAGACATTCAGTGGAGAAAGTAGGTAATGTCAAGAAATCAGATGGCACATGAATCTTCTAAGCAAGGTTTTATATGTACCTACCATAACCAAACATTTGATAAGTGTTGAACAAATTGTGGAGAAAGGATTGCATGTCAGGTTTACAAGGCATGGAGCATATGTGGAAGACCCCAAGCAAGGATTTAGAAGAATTGCCAAGGGAGAAAAGATAGGAAGACTCTTCACCTTTGAAGTGGAGGATGCCAAGAGCATATTATTATTTACCTATGGATCTCAAACACTCTCTGAATTGGAGGTATGGCACAAAAGGCTTGCTCATGTTGGTGAGAGAACTTTGAAACAAATTTGCAGGGGTAAAAGTGTACTTGGTTTGCCCAACATCACAAAACAACATATGATATACAAGTGTGGAGCTTGTCAATTTGGAAAAGCTCATAGATAACCCTTCAACAAGAAAGGCTATATCCATCAAGATTATTGGATCTTGTCCACATAGATGTGTGGAGTCCAAGCAAAGAACCTTATATTTCAGGTTCAAAATATTATGTATCTTTTATTGATGGTTGTAGGAGATGGACAATTCTATACTTTATGAATCATAAAGATTAAGTCTTCAATTGTTTCAAAAAATATCTTCCTCTTGTAGAAAATCAAATAGGTAGATATCTCAAGAAGCTCAAATCAGATGGTGGTGGAAAATCCTTCTCAATTGAATTTGATGCTCTTCTACAACAAAGAGGCATCAAAAGAGAGGTAACAACTAGAGACACACCTGAACTCAATGCAATAGCTGAAAGAAGGAACATAACAATAGTTGAGGCAGCCAGATCCATGCTCAATGAAAAGGGCTTACCAAATTATCTCTGGATAGAGGCTATATCAACAGCCACACACCTTGTAAATATACTTCCATCAAATTCTTTAGATGGTATGACTCCCTATGAGGTATGGAATGGAAGAAGGCCAAGTCTAGAGCATTGCAAAATCTTTGGATATCTAGCTTATGCTCACATACCTTCTCAAATAAGAGGGAAATTGGATCCCAAAGCAGAGAATTGTATCTTTATTGGATATGATCAAAACCAAAAAGGATACAGATTTTATAATCCCTCATAAAGGCTTTTGAATTAGTAGGGATGTAGACTTTGATGAAAATAAACCCTGGTTTGATGATGACAGGAACGTGAAGCTACTATATGACTTGGAAGAAGACTTTCCATCTCTTCCAACAAAGGAACCAAAGCATCATTAAGATAGTGACTCTGAAGATGACTTGATAGATTTAGGAAAATTGAAGCCATGGAAGAATAAAGGGAAGGCTAAGGTGCAAGACTTAGCTCAAGGATGTGAAAGCTCTCATCAACCACTCAAAAGATCAATGAGAGAGAAAAAGAAACCAAAGAGACATGGATTTGATACCTCTTTGGTCACAAAACATTCACTTTATATGGCTAAGGACTTCAACAATGAAGAACCAACATCATATGAAGAATCTGAAAGCAAGAAGGAATGGAAAGAAGCAATGGATGAAGAAATTGAAGCCCTCATGAACAATGACACATGGAAACTTATTCCTAGGAAGCCATCAATGAAGCTAATTGGATCAAGGTGGATCTATAAAGTAAAAAGGGATTCAGATGGTAGTATTAATAGATACAAGGCAAGGTTAGTAGCAAAGGGATTTTCCCAAATCCATGGCATAGACTACGAAGAGACCTTCTCACCTATTGCTAAAATGACTACCATTAGAGTACTTGTTAGCATTGTTGCATCCGTAACCTCCAAGTTTGTTGGTTGCTTTGTCAATCCTTCTAATCTAAGTGAAAAACGCAGCCATGATAAGTTCTACTCTGATTTTGGCTTCTAACATCTTGATGAGATTATTTTTAAAGTGATGAAAGAACGTACATACTTGATATTTGATGTTGCTTGCGTTATTGGTTCCATCTTGCTCCTTTGTGGTTGTTTTCCTTCGACCAAAGCTCTCCAAGATTTTAATCAACTCCAAGTCTTCAAGCACAACTCCAAGTCCTTGCACAACTTGCTTTAATGGTACTCATGAGATATTATAAACTTACTTACATAGTTATAAAGCTAGTGGATATACTAGAATACAGAGGTGCACTATTGCAAAAATTTTCATACTTCAGTCAAAACTGAGATAATGAAAATTTGCACACATGCAGGATCCCATTGACAGGGAGGCCTCCGAGGAAATTACCCTCCAACTCCCATATTTCCTCTGCATTTAAGAAATCTTCCCCTTAGTCAATGGAGAGATTGCATATGATATTTTTATGTACTTGGATCTCTCTCTCTCTCTCTCTCTCTCTCTCTCTCTCTCTCTCTCTGACACACAGTGAAATCGCTAAATAGAAAGACGACAAGGGACCGATAGTAAAGAGACGGCTAAGAGAATCACATAGTATGGAGACTCTGAAATATGATGCACGAAAAAGGGGCTAATGGCATGAAAATAAATGCAAAAAATATTCAAAAAGCTTTATTTATGTGTGGGGTGTGTCGTCGTTGTGTGTAGATGTGTACTTCAAACAATCCAAAATGTACTTCTCTAATACAAATATTGTTTCGTTGCACCCGTTATTGTCGTTTGTCAAAACCAAAACGAGACTTGCAGCTAAATTGAGGCTGATTCCCATATCCATCAGCTTTGTTCTCAAAGGTCCATCCATGGTTGGGGTGCCTTCAGTCATATCAGTAACTATGGATGGGAAGAACTTCTTGAGCTCTTAGCCTCTGTAGTCTTGAGCAAGAATCTATGTATGCATGCAAAAATCAAATAGGAAATGGGACCTATAATGAGGCAAAAACGAAGTGGATGCTAAAGTTTGAAAGCTTGTGGCACGCATTGCTTTGAGAATAAAAGTATGTTGCTCCCTTGGACGATTGTTCATCAAGGAATAAAGACAAATGCTGGGGTACAGAAAAATGAACGTGGGAAGCTTGCGAGATTCAAGATTCCGAGACATGAAAAGATCTAGCTCCTCTATTATTCGTTTGCGGACCTCAAAGTAAGAAAGCAGACACAAAATTGGATACACAGATGATCTGTGGGAGCATGCAATGAGATGAGAAGCCCCCCATGGAGGCCCAACATCTTAGGAAAGCAAGGACTATGAACGTAGAACTTACCTTATTTTTGGCCATAACTCCACCATTCAGACATAATGTAAATTTAACTTCCTTTTATGATCCTGCTTTTGCTCTTGCTTAAGGTTTTCCATTCAGAATGAGGCGCCATGTCTAAACATAAAATAGAGATTCTGAATCGCCCAATGTTCATGCATAATCACATGGGAATTCTTCTCTTTTCTATCAAATCACATACATTGTACCTTTATGTTTCCTTGAGAATGTGTACATCTGGAGATCCTATTTGCATGTGAGCTCATAAGAAGCATAGTCATTTACGAGTGTGGCAGGTTCGCTTAAGCCGAAAATAATGGAATTGGGTGCTCAAGAATGATCATGGAATTCATACAGTACTCTGAAGAGAAATAATCAGGAATAACTCAAATCCCATGCAAAAGCATATGTAAAAGCTGCTCACTACATCCAATTCAACCTACATTCTCTGCAGCAGCAGACCTCATATTCATTCCTTCATGTTTGAGTTTGTCTTTTCTCACATATATGGAGTTCAAGAGTTGAAGAGAAGTTTTTGCTTTCTTATTTTCATATTGATTTTTTCGTCCATCTGTAAAAGCTGGTAGAAATTGAACTCCTGATTCTACTAAATTTCTTAAGCCATGCCCACTGTCTTTCTTGGAACTATGGAAACATTCAAAAAACATAGAAGATAATTTGGACAATCTTTCTTCTATGTGCCACACTCTTTCTCCCTCCAAAAAAAATCTTTTTTCCTTGAACGAATTGATGTTTTCGTAATTTAAAGATATCATAAATCCATTTTTTTCAATTAATTGAAAGTTTAATCAAACTCCCATGCATACTAACAGTTCCATCATGGTTGCATAAAAAGTATTAAGTAAATTTACATTGTATTTTTCATTCAAATCTGTGGAAAGGATGAGTTTGTTACCTCATAGCTTGTCATTTGTTTAAATATGCTTGAAATGCCTTCTCTGGGAGTTAGTTAATACTAACCACATACATATGGATACCTACAATGGATGGAAACGTAGGATACCAAATTTCCGAAAACTTCTTTTGGTGGTTCTTATAGGAGCACTGAAATCACATGAGGCATTCTCTTGCTTAAAGATACTAGCTGAGTGTTCAGAAAAGGATCTATGTTTGTTCTTTGGAAACCTAGTAGCCATTCTCTTCGTCATGTTTCTCCAAGGGTGTTGAGAGCAGTATGGGCACCCAAGGACTGACTAGACAAGGAAGCCAGCGGAGAGAGTCAGAGTGAGGTGAAGGAGTAAGTAGACAAAGCAGTCGACGCAAATCTAGCAGATAGGCCCTTCAAATTTTTCCAAATCAACATCTTTATAACAGTGATTCTTATCACTAACAATCATTGTAAATACCATTTCATATTTTTGTAGCTCCATTTTGTGCAAGCCAAGGAGTCCTTGAGCTTGAGGAGCCTTAGAAGTACCTACATATCAATTTTCGTATTTTTTAGACTCCGTTTAAGCCCTCAAATTGGCCCTGGAACCTAATTTTTAACTAGGCCGGACACTAGGTCTGGACAGGGCCAAAACCTAGTCAAAAACTATAAAAAGAGCTAGAGAGCTCATTTTTGAAGAGAGCTTGTAATTGAAATGAACTTGTAAGAGCTTTTTGAAAGTAATCTAAGAACTCCATCGCTTCTCACTCTTTGTCTTGCCGTGTGTGCACGTGTGTGTGTATGTGTGTGCATGTTTGTGTGCTTCTCACTCACGCACTTGTGCCTCCACTTGCTCGAGGTCTTCATACCATCCTCACTTCTTCCCGGATTGACATTTAAAGGAGGTGCTACTCATCACTGAGCTACACCAAATTTTGGCGCCGTTGCCGGGGATCGAGCTTTGAGGACGAGCGTGTGATGGTAAGACGTAGATTGGAGACGTTGGCGTTGTAGGTAATTTCTCTACTTTTCCTATTTTTCTCTATCTTACCTTACCACCATCATCACCATCATCATCATCACCATCTTCCACCTCCACTTCCATCATCGCAAAAATTTCAGTTTTTTTATTATATCACCTTCTCCACCTCATTTCCCTCATTTCACTTGTGAGAGAGAGCGAGAGAGCGAACTGTTGTGTGCTATTTTCTGCATGCTTTTGGAGTTTCTTGCAGGTTTCAGCAGCATCATCCCCTCCAGCACGTCGCGCAGGTACGGAAATGTGCAGAACTGTCTCGCAGTCGCCGACTCCTGTCGATCGCGATTGACAGAAATTTTCACCTTTTGGTAAATCTGAGTGCACCACAGTGGACTAGAGACCCTGCACACCACATTTCCACAAAAATTTTTGAAAATTTTGCAAAATTTCTGTCCATCGCGATGGACAGCTCTGTCCATCGCGACTGACTGCCTGTCCATTGCGATTGATTGCCTGTCCATCGCGATTGACTGACCCCTGTCCATCGCGATTGATTGCCTGTCCATCGTGATTGACTGACCCCTGTCCATCACGATTGATTGCCTGTCCATCGCGACCGACTCCTGTCCATCGCGATTGACTGACCGCCTGTCCATCGCGATTGATTGCCTGTCCATCGCGATTGACTGACCCCTGTCCATCGCGATTGATTGCCTGTCCATCGCGATTGACTGACCCCTGTCCATCGCGATTGATTGCCTGTCCATCGCGATTGACTGACCCCTGTCCATCGCGATTGATTGCCTGTCCGTCGCGACCGACTCCTGTCCATCGCGATTGACTGACCGCCTGTCCATCGCGATTGACTGACCGCCTGTCCATCGCGATTGACAGCCCTGTCCATCGCGATTGACAGCCCTGTCGATCGCGATTGACAGCCAATTTTAGCCAAATTTTTTAGGGTTTTTTAATTGAAGAGTTGGGCTAATTTTGGGCATAAACATTTTACTCTAGAGCACATAAGGAGGCCTTAGGAAAACAACTTGGGGAAAACCTGTTGCACAGTGATCCTGTTTGAACCTTGTCTTAACCCTAGAACCCTGAACGGTCATAACTTTCTCATACGAAATCCGTTTGCCGTGATTTTTGTTTTGTTGGAAAGCTCGCGGGGAGTACAACAAAAAGATCAAGATCAAGAATATTAGATAGGGTATTTTTAAGTTGACCATACCCAGGGGGAACAAAATTCAGGGATCTCTAGAGTTATGTCCAAAAGTCATAGTGCAAATTGGTGAAGTGTTACATGAATGAAAGTGATTGGTTCTGTCTTTTGAATTTAAGTCTTGAGCTAATAGTGGGCCTTTTATAGATCCTTTGGGAGCATCGAAGGGTACGCAAAGCAAGAGTAAGTGCAGGCTTGGGAACGCGCGTCCTGGGCACACCAGGGCAACAACACAAGGAAAGGAACTCAAGGTTGGAAAACCCGCAACACTCTCTGTCAATTCTTAGTTTAGGCTAAGTGCGGGTAGTGTTAGAAGTAACTCCAGGCAACGATAGGCACGAGATAAATCAAAAACTATCTAAGAAATCAAGTTCAAGACAAGAGAGAACCTGTCTGTGTGAACGACAACCTTAAAGGAAAAGAACCTAACGTGAAACGACCAAACTAAAGTGCGAAATTAAACTCAAGTATTCCTAACGACGTGATATCAGACAAGAGTATAAACACGATAATCAACATAGAAAGGGGATTAAGTAATTGGTACAAAAGGACTCTGCAACGAGGTTGTACTCTGGGCAAAAATTGGGCTACTTAAATAGGCATATGAACCTTAGATCAGGACGACATCTAGTAAGGGATAGACAAAGCCTTAGGTCTTCAGAGGCTAGTGTCAACCACACTGCTAGGTCTTGGGCCCAGCAGTCGAGTCACCACTCATACTACCCTAGCTCTGAGACCAGTGAATCAGAGATGTCTCAAGGCATGGACAGACCTACGGGAAGTTCAGGAGTGCCATACTTGCACAGAGTAGAAGGCCCATACAAGACACAGCTGGAATACCTTAGGACCAACCGATTAGGTGCCAGCATCTATGAGGACGGCCTAGGAAGATCTGTGGTACAGATTAAGAATCCTGATCAATCCATTGGATTAGAGCACCCAGCTGTCAAGTTTGAAAATGGAGCATACTTGGACAAAGAAGGAACCATATACGTAGTCACAAGTCACCCAGATAGTACGGACAAATTTGGAAATGTGATCCCCGAAGCAGACTTAGGTGACCTGGAGCAAGGAAACATGGGTGCAGAACCTAGAACCCCTCGAGGTAAATCGGTTCTCACTAGGATTATCACACCGGAGTGGATTCCCCAGGATAATAAGAGCATAGATTTGCTCCTCAATCGAGAGACTGACGAAGCCTTTTGGAGGTACAAACCTGATCAGCGAATTGATATAGGAACAATCATGATCTATGAGTTTAAGGATCCTGATAGCCCAGGTAGAGTGACCTACTTAGATCACGCTTCGGAGAGGATCTTTGTGGTGACAGAAAATGATAGGCATGCTTACACTTGGAAGGGTGAATTCGTTTTCCCCCAACCAAGATCGAATGTATCCTATGGTCACCCTGGAGCTGGAACATCCCAAGCTCATGGAATGCAAAGAGACAGAAGTAGAGATAGACCAGAAGTTAGCTTTGCCAACCCAGTGGGCAGAGAAAGAACGAGAACGGAAACAAATAGAGTAGAACCTGAGATACTTAGAGCTCACAGGAATCAAAGAAATGCGGATGAGTTCCCTCTACCACGACCTAGAGAGCACACAAGGACTTTGAGACCGACTCAGCTAGTTAAGTCCATGAAGAACTACTTCGATGGCACTGGAGATCCATACGATCATGTGGCTGAGTTTAGGCAAGTCCTGAGAGCTAAACAAGTGGAGGATCTATTCACGCAGTACAATGCCTTTGGTCTGACCCTTAGGAACACTGCCCTGACATGGTTTCAGCCACTAAATGAGAGGCAGTTCAGGAGCATAGACCAACTCCTAGAGGCTTTCATTATTGAATTCTCTAAGAGTGGCATAAGGCATAATACCTCCTCGCTGATTCCCAGCTTCAAGCAAACCCCTCAAGAAACCGTGAGACTTGCAGGAAGAAGATTTAGGCAATACTTAGAAAGATGCCCTGTTTCGGAGCTACCCACACCAGCTAAGCAAGTGGCTTTATTCTTGGATGGATTGCTAAGTACCAAATTGAGATCTTATGTGTACTTGAAGGACCCTAGGACCATAGAAGAGTGCGTACGCATGTGCATTGACATTGAGGATAACCTAGGGGAGGAGTTAGAGCTTTCCAAGATATACAAAGATTCGGATAGTGCCTCTAACCTCTCTTCCACGCAATCCACATCAATCGAGGAACTTGCAGAGAAAGTAGCTCAGAAATTAGGTGTCACTAACAAACAAATCCCAAGGTTTGCCCCTGTGAAAAGGTGCTATACTTGTGGTGGCGACCACATGGCGAATGTATGTCCCATTATGGCTCAACCCCAAGTTAATCCTAGTAGCCAGTACTGCACCATAGAACGAAGGTACACAAATCACACAGCACAAGACTGCCCATACAATAAGCAAGCTGTTAGGCAAACCTACCCTCAGTCATACCCTCAACAAGGAAGATATCAGAACCAATATCCACCACAGCAGTATGCTAGGCCTCAACAAACCTACCAACCACAATATCAAGCCCAGCAAAGGCCTCAGCCTGTGCTAGCACAACAACCTCCAGCTCCATCCAACGTGATCCCAGTAAAATATGCAGCTGCAGAAGAGAACCTGAATAGAGCTATAGTCCCTGTAACACCATTGCTTTCTGAAAGTGACCCGAGTGACCATAGCTTTGATTCTACACATATCGATAGTCCCCAGGCCTACTACATGCAGTCTCCGGAACATGGGGAGTCCTACTATTGTGAAGAGTCAAATGAACCTAGTTGGGAGTCAGATTACACAAACGTCATGTACGCAAACCTCACTCCTAGACCTCAACCTAGGCAGGTAAGACCCCCATTCCCTAGAGGACCATGCTACAGATGTCAGGGAGATCACCTCATTCGTGATTGTCCCTTACCTCCACCTACACAACCCCAGTCAGTGACGATCCAGGGCTTTTGCCAAGACTGTGGAAAGGAGCATCTCTTACGAGATTGCCCAAAGAACCCCAATAATATGCCAAAAATCACTCCTATCAACGTTATTGGGTTAGTTGTAGGCTCCACAGGGAGTGTGACTTCCACTGCACCAATACAGGTAATCACTAGAGCTCAAGCATTGCAGCAAAACCAAGGGGTAGACCAGGAAAAGAGCCCAGACGTTAGTGAAACAGAGAGCATGAAAAAAAAGAGGACTAGAGCTTGGAGAGATAGCCGTGAACGTATGAAAAGGCAATGGGCAAAGAAGATGAGTGAACTTGAGGAAAGTCTACGAGAAACCAAGGCCAAAATCATAGAGATCACATCTCAACCGCACTCTCACACATTCCCACCGCTACCATCCCCATCACCCTCCATCCCTCCACCCTCTAATACACCCCACGTAACCCACCCACCACCCCAAGCAGGATTAGTATTAGCTGATCCCACTCCCGAGGACCTTAATATGATGCTTAAAACATATCAAGCCAGAATCCAAGAAGGGCCAAACGTAACTGATCATGAAAAGTGTTACCCAAGAGCAGAATTAGAGCTAGAACGAACCAAAATTTGTGCTAAGATGGTGGAATTGGCTCAGACCATGTTTGAGGCCAGTCGCCTATTTAACATCTCTAGTTCAGCGAAGACAGAGTTGCACTTTGATGGACTGTTAGAAAGAATAGAGAAGCTGATTGCACAATCAAAGAAGGAACCCGCCTCTCAACACAAGGACAAGGCAAGTGAAAGATTAAGCATTCCTGCTCAGGAAGCCTATGTGCCTGAAGCCTATGTGCCTAACTCTACGGAGCCAGACACATCATCTTCTATGAATCGGTTCACACCAGAATTCCTACGCGAGATTCAAGAAGACAAATGGGCTAAAGAGTGTGAAGTCCCTCCCCCTATTGAACTTGTGGATGATGCACGCGACCAATTCCCACAAGACATCCCATCCATTTATGAGGAGCAGGAGAGCACCCACTCTCAGGACAGACTAGACTTTGAGTCTAACTCTCTACAAGAATTACCCCACTTCACAGGCCCATGGGAAGCTAAGTCTACTTGTATGAGAGCACCCACGGTCATGGTACGAAATGAGGACTCAGTCTTACCTAGGAACACAGAGGTAGTGAAAAACACTAAAGTGCAGTGCAATCTCAAGTTAGAAGAGCTACTCAAGGTTAGACCTGAATTATGGAAACATGTAGCCAAACAAGTACCAGAAATAGCCAAAGCTCGTTCCCAGGTAGGATCCCAGAGAACAGTGCCAGAAATACCCTTGGATAAGATAGGAGATATGTGTGAAGGTGAAGAAGGTAACACCTATCTTCCCATTACCTACCAGGAGTACACCACCAAGGCAATTTTGGACTCAGGTGCAGGAGTTGCAATTGCCACCACTTCCCTATGGAAGCGTTGGGGCAAGCCAGCACTCAGGCCAACGAGAATGAAATTGCAGATGGCCGATGGTCATATTGAGAGACCCTTAGGATTGCTAGAAGGAATAACTCTCACCACTTGTGGTGTCGAGTTTGAGCATACATTTGCTATATGTGACTTCAGCAAAATTCATGCCTATGAGATGATTTTGGGAAGACCATTTATGCGACAGTTGCAAGTGGTACAGGACTGGGGAACCAACTCCTTGTATTTGCAACACTTAGGTGTTACAACCAAAGTAAATCTCAAAGATTACTCTCATAGAGATGTACCTCCTATCCAATGGAATCCCATCCATAGAGCCAAAGATGATACAGAATCGGTGCATTCCATTGGGTCAGGATCCTCTTGGATGCATGAAGACACCCACTTATGGATGTGCAAAGTAGCAGTAGACGAAGAGAAGAGAGAAAAAGCCAGAGAGGTAGGTGCAAAAGAAACCCATAGATCAATCCAAGACCCAACCTATGCACCTGTAGTTTTTCCAGACGAAGAATTTGAACCTCACGGCTGGGCAGAAATTTTAGCAACCATGGATGTAGCCATCAATGAGGAACAATGGACACCTCACTGTGATGAGGATGGCTATGACATTTCAGTCTTCTCCATAGAGCCAATCATGGGAGAGGCAGTTCTAGAAGAATGCGAACCTAGCCCTGATGCATTTGAGGATGCAAGTGACTCTGATCTAGAGTCAATCATTATGGACCCACCATTTGCATCAGATGAAGAATACTTCCATGAAGTAGAATTTCAACCCCAGAGGCATGGAGAGCTTACAAATGATGTAAGATTAGCAACACATGTGACCCTGAAGGAAGAAGGGAAGAAACGAGAGAAGAGAGAAGTCTCACCGGAAGAGGAAGAATCTTTGTTTGAGGTTCCAGAAAATTTTAAGAAGTATGAGATAGATGACAGGAGAGTCATGATCAGAATGCCGAAACGAGAGGCACAATCAGGAGAGGCCTATGATAACAAAGAAACCACCAAGAAAATAGTAGTGGCCTTAGAAGAAGGAGAGGAGAGATGCACGTACATAGGCCATGACCTAACAGAGGAAGAAGAGCATGCGTTAATTGCCTTGCTAAGAGAATACAAAGATGTATTCGCTTGGAGTTACAAGGATTTAAAAGGTGTTGACCCTGACATATGCTCACACACTATCCCCATGACCTCAGATGCTAAACCCTCTAAGCAAAAGCCCTATACATATAACGATAATTACACTGCCAAGATCAAAGAGGAGATAGATAGACTGAGTGGGTATCTATGAAATTGAGCACACTGAGTGGGTATCCCCCATCGTAGTGGTGCCCAAGAAGAATGGCAAGCTGCGTGTATGCATTAACTTGAAGAAGGTTAATGCAGCCACAATTCAAGATAACTATCCGCTTCCTATCACAGAGCATCTCTTAGAAAGAGTAGCAGGCAAGGAAGTGTACAGCTTCCCCGATGGATTTTCGGGCTACAATCAAGTAGCCATAGCTCCAGAAGATCAGCATAAGACAGCTTTTGCCACAGAATGGGGCATATTTGCCTTTAGAGTAATGCCATTCGGGCTTACCAATGCACCAGCCACCTTCCAGAGACTAATGTGCCATGTATTTAAGGAGTTCCTGAGGAAGAATTTAGAAGTCTATGTAGATGATCTTTGTGCTCATTCCAACATTAGACAAACCCATATTCCTGAACTCAGACAAATCTTTGACAAAGGTAGAGAATATCAAGTCTGCCTGAACCCAGAAAAGTGCGTTTTTATGGTCAGGTAAGGCAAGATTCTAGGACACATAGTGTCAAAGAATGGCATATCCACTGACGAAGAGAAAGTGAGAGCCATAGCAGAGCTACCTAGGCCAAGGAATGTCAAGGAAGTACAAGCTTTCATGGGACATTGTGGTTACTACCGCCGGTTCATTCACATGTATGCTGTCATTGCAAAGCCCATGTACGGACTTCTGACGAACTTTGAGTGGACGGATGAATGTGAGGATTCCTTCCAGGAGCTTAAACGAAGATTATGTTCAGCACCAATCTTGACCACACCAGATTGGAATAAGCCATTCCATGTTCACGTGGATGCATCCAATTATGCCATTGGATGTGTGCTTGCACAACCTACTGGTGAAGGTAATATGGATCTTCCAATTGCCTACGCAAGTAGACAATTGAATGCAGCTGAACGAAATTACACCACTACGGAGAGAGAAGGCTTGGGCATGGTATATGCAGTTAAGAAATTTAGACACTATTTGCTTGTAAACAAGTTTAAATTTTTTACTGACCATCAAGCATTGTTATATCTCGTAAACAAGCCATGCAATACAGGAAGATTAGTAAGATGGTTTCTCTTGCTAATGGAATATGATTTTGAGGTTGTGGTAAGGAAAGGTAGGACTCATTTGAGAGCAGATCATCTCTCTAGGCTCACATCTGGAGAAGCCCCACAAGGAGTGTCAGATGACCTTCCTGATGCTTACTTGTTTAATTTGGAAGTTGTACCGCAGTGGGCTAAGCCATTGGTACCAGTATTGACATACGGGCCTAACCATCCAATAGTAAACACACGGAATAGAGAGGTTGTGAAAGCCCAAAAGTACCACATCATGGCAGGAAGCATGTACAAGCACACGGATCAAGGAATCTTGGCTTGTTGTGTGGAAGAGGACGAGTACAATAAATGGTTGCATTTAGCACATGTAGGTGCATTAGAGCAACACTACTCAAAGCAACGAACCTTACAGACGCTAAGGAGACTCGGAGTACATTGGCCAACTATGGAAGCTGATGTCCAAAGGTTGTGCAAGGAATGCCCAATCTGCTGCACTAAACCACCTGTGGAACATGCCACTCTTTATCAAGTGTCCATTGTGCCAGATTGGAGTGAACCACTAGTATCCTTCCTGAGGACAAAAACATTCCCTCCAGACATGACTCTGGCGAGGAAAAGGAGTTTAAAACAAGAAGCCCAGGAGTACTCACTTATTGGTGATAATCTATACAAACGTGGTAAAGACGGTTACCTGAGACTATGTGTCCATGAGAGTGAGTATCTCAAGATCTTGGACACTGCTCACCAAGGTGTAGCAGGAGGACACTTTGGACCAGATCGGGTGATCAAGGCAATACTATTTGCGAGCTTCTGGTGGCCGACCCTTCACATGGACGCACATACCTATGTGAAACGGTGTGACGTTTGCCAGAGAACGCAGTATCCTATACATAAAGATGAGATGCCACTGAAACCCATGATGGATGGACGTGCATTCTCTAAGTGGTGAATAGACTTCGTAGGTCCTATTAATCCCCCAGCTAAGGGTTCTCATGCAGAATACATCATTGTTGCAACAGACTATCTAACTAAGTGGGTAGAGGTAAAAGCCACAACAAAGAACGATGCTCAAACAACAGCTAAGTTTTTATTTGAGAATGTGTTCACTAGATACGGGCTACCCATAGAGCTAGTTAGTGATAGAGGCACTCACTTCTTGAATGAAGTGATTGAAAATCTGCTCCAAGAATTCTTGGTAATACATAAGAAGTCTGCCCCCTATCACCCTCAAGCAAATGGCCAGGCTGAGAGCACCAACAAGATCTTATGCAATGTATTGACGAAATTAGTGAACAATAAACGCTCTGATTGGGACAAACAGCTACACCATGCTGTTTGGGCATACCGAGTTGCCTACAAAACGGTACTCCAAGCCACTCCCTTTCAAATGGTGTTTGGTCAAAATGCTGTGCTACCTTTAGACTTTTTGATACCTACATTGAAAGTGGCACAAGGGCATGAATGGACGGGTCATGAACTCTCTGTAGACTTTTTGACCTTGAACGATTAGGAGAAACAAGACTGAGAGCAGCTGCAGGGATATATGCAGCTAAGAAACGACAGAAGGCATACTTTGATGCCCACGTTAAGGATAAAGGTTTAAAGGCAGGCGACTTAGTTTTAGTCTACACATTGAAGCAACATGCGAGGAAACTAGAGAAGAGAGGCTACGGACCTATGATCATCAATAGGATCTCCACGAGTGGAGCAGTACAACTAGCCACTTTAGAGGGTGATGTTCTCCCAAACTATATTAGCGGATGCAGAGTCAAGTTGTATCAGGAACCTCTCACAGAGGAAATGCTAAGTCGACTCAACACTGCTAAGAAACGCAAAGAGGAAGAAAAGCGAATTCGAGAAGAAGCTCAAGCAGAAGCCCTAGAGCGCATACGGAGATTGAAATTAAGAAGACGAGGTAGAGAGCACCCTAGGCAAGATGCATATGCAGATCAAGGATATGACGTAGCTATGTGTGAAGTTTCAGGTGTTAGCTCACATAGGATAACTGATCGACGTCCTTTCATAACCTTAGATATAGGACAAGGAAAGAGTGCAAGGACTGTAAGAGCCTTGATTGACTCAGGCGCAGCCACTAGTGCTGTTAAATTGTCTTACTGTCAAGAGTTGCAGTTAACTGTCAATCCTGTGGAAGCATATCTCATAGGATTGGGAGGCATGGAAACCCCTTGCATGGGCGAGGTGGAACTTCCCCTCTATATTCATGATGAGGCAATGACAGTTAAAGTACTAGTGTGTCAAGATGAGGACCTCACTGAACCCCTTGTCTTGGGTCAAGACTGGATCTATAACCAAGCAGTCAACTTAAACCTAAGAAGTGGAATTCTTCAGGTATGGGTGAATCAGACTAGAATTACAATTGAGTTAAATAATGGAGCACTCAAGGAACTAGAAAAGACACGGACTCCTGGTCCCTCCAGGGGTGCACATGAAGTTGACCATGCTGTTCTTGTCCAAAGCTATGTGATGCAGAAGAATGAAGATCTCAAAGAAGGAGTCAGAACCACAATGGAACTCTCTTCTTTTCCAAAGGCCAGAAGGAGGCAGCAACTAAGGGCAGATCAATCATTGAAGACTCTCCAGGCAAGAGACCAAAAGAATGCGCGAAGCAGAACAACTCAGCCGATGAAACAAATGTGGGTGCGGAAAGACGATTTGCCGACCGTAACTAAGTCGCAACAACGGTCTCAACTTCCTATTAGTAATCAACGACTTGATGCTAATAAGAGGACTCCTAAAACCTCTGTTGAGAAAGGGAAGTCCATTTGGGTACCCAAGAAGTCGATGAAGGCTGACCCACAATCAAGACAAATTTGGGTGCCTAAGGCTTGCTTGCGGGCTCAAATAACCCCACACAATTCACATCATACACGACAAGGTTCACTCGCTCAAGCAGCCGCCACCCACTCTTGTCTGATACACTCGAACACACTACCACCTAGAAGCACGCACAGACTCACTCGTAGATGGGTCCTTAAACAGCCCCCTTTTTCAAGTAAATACCCTATCACACTTTCCAGAGCCTCCACAAAGTCAAACTCAAAACCTATCCGTTGCATTTGGCAACCTAAAACTTGTAATAAACCCCCGGACTCCAATTGTAAATCCATGTCCATCTACTAACTACTTCACTATCACATCACATCATTCCGCTTAGCTCGTAGGTCTACCCAATTTCTAACTACACACACTAGCACCGAGCACTTATTAACCCCTAACCTCTCCCGAACTTTAGGTTAATGTTGTAACAGGGGACACTGTGTCATTTTTGTGTCCATTGCAATGTTAACATTTATTCATATATTCTCACAGAACCAGCTGCGAAGTTTTCAACATGGCTGAGGCAGCAGGAACTAGCTCTCACACAAAAACAAGCCCACAAGTGGTGGACTTAGACAGTTTACCCGTTTTGCCTGAGACAAATGAAAGACCAGAAGAATTGCAGGCCATCAAAATCATACCTATTGCGGACCCTCTGCGTGGCCACACCATGCCCGTAGGAAAGACTTCCCACTGGTTTACTGAGGTGGCAGGACCCTTGGGTGAAGGAACGTACCTATGGGAATCAGAGTTGGACTTCAATGGGAAGCAAGGCAGATACCATTTCTTTACAAGAGAATTCGAGAAATTACAAAATGCAGAAGGTCTATGTTCGATATGGGAAAAGGCAGGATTGAATGCATATTTCAGTGCACGGCTCCCAAAGCCTGACTTCATGCGATGCTACTATCTCATCAACACCTTGACTCCAAACCAAAACCCAAAAGGTGCAAGATCATTTGTGATTCCATCTCTGACAAAGGGGAATGAGCTCAAGAGGTTCAGGCTATCAAACAACTTGGTGAGAGAGGCTCTAGATATGCGCGGAATGCATATTCCTACAGAGAAGGAAACCCTAGTACCGGATTACATGAAGAATCAAAATCTCACCAAACTCAAGGACATGGTGTCCATGACGCCTAATATTGCAATACACCTTCGCATGTGCATGCAACACTTTGCTTTCCCTGCACAAGATAGATTCACCATGCCGCCCAAAAAGATTTGGTTTAGTTTGTATCTGGCAGAGACACAGAGCCTCACCATCAACTTACCCCACTGGATAATTGATCAGATACACCTAGCTCACAAACGATGGCCGCGGAAACAGGTTTTATATGGTTACTGTGCTCTGACGAGAATCATTTATAGGTGTTTGGCTTATGACATTCCTATTCAACGGGCCCTAATGTGGAATCGTGTAGAGCAGTTTAGAGGCAGGACATCCACAGGACCCCCTTCTAAGAAGATGAGAGGCACTGTCCAAGTCCCATGTGCTCAACCACGTGGAGCCACCCTAACACCAGATGTCACCCCTCCACCCCAAAGAGTCCGACCATTCACACTCCGACTTCCAAGACGCAGCACCGATGGTTCCACCTTGATATTCCCTCCTATCCCAACCGATCTTGAATTTCCCAGTGGTGCACCTTTGGAAGAACTCACTAATGAAGATTTCGAACAATTATTACAAGATGTAGAGCTGGAGGCAGAAGAGGCACAACAAGTGGTCCAGAACGTGCAAACGCAGGCCACAACCTCCCATGCACCTGTCACCACAGTTGAAGTGGATGAGGAGGATGACGGAGATGAAGAAGAGGAGGAAGATGAGGAGGATTATGATCAAGAGCATCAAGATGAGCAACAAGAAGTGCCAGAACTTGTAGGTGCACCAGCATATACAACTCAACTACGAAGGTTATACGACACAATCAAAGCAGTACAAGAAAGGCATCAACTCTCTCTTGTATCAGGTCAAGCTTTGATGCAAGAAATGCTATCAGATGAGGGGGTGGACCAACATTTCATTGACACCCTCAAATTAGTGTCAGAATCTTTAGGAGTTCCGGAGGCTGTCCACATTGCAGTCCGCCAGTCCGTGAGGTATGACAAACGCAGAGTTGACACATTACCACGAGCAGGTAAGACTATCAGGATACCCGTCACAGAACAAGAAGTACCCATTGAAACAACAGCTACCCCCACAACCACCACTGACCTCTCTGCCGAAACCTTCGTTCAGACATCACCCATCTCACCCCAGCATCCTCCATCACCACCTTCTCCACCCCCACCACCACCTCCCACCATGGAAGAAACGACAGTCATCACCTCTACCTTCACTTATAACCCATCCTCATTCAAATCATTCTCATTTCGAGAACCCACCTCACAAGACACCCTCTTCTCCTTCGTCACCAATCCCTTGTACACTTCATCCCTTCTATCCTCCGAACCCATAACTGGCCATCCCATAATTCCAAGTGTCGTTGGAAACCCAGCACCCACCGAAGAAACCCTGTGTTTCCCAGCCTATTCCCCACTACGGGTACCTCCATTCCATGACCCTCACTTCCCATCTGGCCCCTACCCCTCTTTCAACCTGACCTCACCACCCCAATACCCGTCCTTTGTGGAGCAGTTCATCCGCTCTCCAATGTTTCAGAGGCACATTTCCCCGATGTTCGCAACGACATCAATTTACACGAACACCACACTCACTTCACCTACCATACCCACCTACATGGTAGCCCCTGTACACACCACTTTGTCTGACCCAATGGACATTTCACCAACCAAAGCACCTCTCCCCACGATTCCACCATCTCCCCCTCCCTTACCCCCCACCTCACCACTCACATCATTGGCACACACAGCATTCACTACCCCCCTACCCAATCCCACCTCCCCTGCACTTCAAACTTTTCCCCTTGCATCTCATAATGTAAATAGCACGTTCAACACCTTACTTCAGTGTGCACATCAACTACAACAAGAATACCATCAATTGGAAGAACGCACTACGGCCCTCCAGGCAGAATCTCAACGTCTGCAAGCTAAGGTCACCACTCTTGAAGCTGACTACCAAACGCTCCTAACCGAGCATACCACCTTACAGCAGGCTCACTCCGAACTGGAATCAAAGACATCAACAGTGGATGACCAAGCAGTCAAGGAATTAGAAACAGTGCTCCAAGCGCAAATGATATCTAATGCTACACTCAGACGCAACATTGGGCTATTAAGGAAGCATATGGCAGCAGCACTAGAAGAGAACAAGAGACTTCAACAACAAAACCAAGACAACTTTGAAGCGGCTATGGAAGGAACTGTAGGAGCAACCATTAGCCCTACCAGATATAGAGCAGTCCCATCGGAAGACATTCGCATCTTACTTGAGGAGCATGCAAATTTCTTGGAGTCATATGAAAAGTTAGAGACTGAATGTGCAGATCTAAAGAAACAGATAGCCAGTGTCCCCATAGCTCAACAGGAGCCGGCAATCTTGCAACACTCTACAGAAGAAGTAGAGACCCTCCGGAAACAGGTGGCAGAACTCCAAGCACGCCTCTTACCATATGAAAGGCCACCCTCGCCCATTGAAGAACCAGAACCTGAAACAGTAGTGGAAATCCCCGTTGATGACAGCTATGAAGAGCCATACGAGCCTATGCCGACACCCGGTGGTCGAACTACAGAGGAAGGACAAGACACTTTAGAAATTCAAGTTCCAGATTGGGTCAAAAGGGTCGAGAAAGTGGGTAAGACACATGATGATCATGTGGCAGTGCAAATGCAATCTCTCACAAATCTGGAAGAAACTGTCCTTCGGTCGTCCTACTTTCAAAACTTATCCCATCAACGGTTAATCACAACATCAGAGTCGCAATACATGCCTTATTTTGTCTTACTACATGATTATAATGCAGAAGTCAAAAGACATACAGGGAAGGAGCCCACATTCGCCACTCAATTTGAGCTAGGGGATTTACCGACAGATGCACGTGCTGGCTCGATCTTCCAACCTAATTGGCGTGCACATCTACTAACCGATTACCCGGAGATGATGAGCACCTGGGCAACCATGCCACTATATATCAATTATAATCCATGCTATTGCCCAGTGGTACGTCGTAGATCCTGGCAAGCATTTGCAATCAAGGTACGCAACAATAAAGAATGCTCGGCTTGGGTTAACTATCCATATTTTGCTCCACCTCGAGGGACCCCAACCGTAGCCTACATGATATCAACAATTCGGCACTGGTCTACACGTCTAAATAATTTACCCGACATAGCAGCAAAAATGTGTATGAAGATATTCGAGCTCATGACCATTGTCTTCAAAACCTTTCGGAATGTACAAGCTCCATACATCTCTGCCCCTGGATTCTCTCAAGGTAACAAGGATTTAGTCTACGACACGAGCCAGACTCCCTCGGTCACTATAATCTTTGCCTGGCATGCACGAATAAAGTACTTACCCGCATGCTTCAAGCAGACATTTGAGGAAATGTTCTCTACGGGATTCTGGGAATATCATTCCGACATCTTCATTCCCAGACCCACACATTTGCTACATCTATTCGCAGTAGAACAAGCGATCCATGCAGATGAGTTACGTCTGCCACATCCGGACATTCCAGGACCAATTGATTGGGATCGTATGATGACATACTTGGCCAGAGGACTACGCATACAAGAACATCAGCTTGCCACTCAGGTTGTGGAATATTATATCCAACACTCCCAGCAACAAGGGTCTGTCAGGGACGACAGACGCGAGAGAGGGGGGGGTGTTGAGAGCAGTATGGGCACCCAAGGACTGACTATACAAGGAAGCCAGCGGAGAGAGTCAGAGCGAGGTGAAGGAGTAAGTAGACAAAGGAGTCGACGCAAATCTAGCAGATAGGCCCTTCAAATTTTTCCAAATCAACATCTTTATAACAGTGATTCTTATCACTAACAATCATTGTAAATACCATTTCATATTTTTGTAGCTCCATTTTGTGCAAGCCAAGGAGTCCTTGAGCTTGAGGAGCCTTAGAAGTACCTACATATCAATTTTCGTATTTTTTAGACTCCGTTTAAGCCCTCAAATTGGCCCTGGAACCTAATTTTTAACTAGGCCGGACACTAGGTCTGGACAGGGCCAAAACCTAGTAAAAAACTATAAAAAGAGCTAGAGAGCTCATTTTTGAAGAGAGCTTGTAATTGAAATGAACTTGTAAGAGTTTTTTGAAAGTAATCTAAGAACTCCATCGCTTCTCACTCTTTGTCTTGCCGTGTGTGCGCGTGTGTGTGTATGTGTGTGCATGTTTGTGTGCTTCTCACTCACGCACTTGTGCCTCACTTGCTCGAGGTCTTCATACCATCCTCACTTCTTCCTGGATTGACATTTAAAGGAGGTGCTACTCATCACTGAGCTACAAAGGGTATCTCCTCCAATTGCATTTTATATGTGCAAGAAGCTTCTCATTGCTTCTCTCATAATAGTTCCAAGTTCTTCTAAAGATGCCTCCGTATCTACCATTGTTTATTATAAGAGTAGAACAAGTGACTAAATCCTCCTGATTTTTTAGGCCGATAGGGCAAATGTTCAACTTGGCAGTCCTTTCATTGGTCTAGGTATCTGTGTTCGGGATCTACTTGAGGAAAACTATCCTTTTAGATCCCTAAGGGGGATCATAAAGTTATCAAACTTCAATTCACAACAAATACTTTACTGACACGTACTCCCTTTTCTATTGAAATTTACATGAATGTCAAAAACTTTGAGGACCCTAGGCACCTCCTCAATAGAGTTTTTGTACTTCTATAGAAGACCCTCTGAGTGGAAGCCAAGTTTAGATAGTCCGACATCCTCTCTCTGGAAGCCAAGTCAATCCATTTGCTGTTGCCATGATCTCAAATGTCCTAGGGTATTGGAATCCCCTCAAGCTAAGGTTTTTGGATTCAGACATATTCCCCACCTGAATTCAATCACTTGCTACAATGAGGAAGCAAATCGAGACTATTTTTTGACTCTTTGCATCATACCTAATGTTTCTTGATCTTGATATGATATCTGATGTTGCTCAAGACCTAATAGAAAGAGGCAACAACCTCAAAACCCTTGGTTTCGGTATTAAGTTGGGGAAAGGAGGAGGATATTTATTTCATGGCCATAGACATGAAGGAACCTTCAAAGAGAATTTATCATGGTTCCCAAACATTAGTTTACCCTAGAATTGATGCCAATTTAGTCGAATTCTAAGGAAGCTTAGTATGTTAGAGAGCAATGTGAAGGTATCAAAAACTTTTGAAAGGCACGGAGCTCCAAATAAAACATAGGAAGTTGATACTCTTGATGTTAGGTTCTCTGATTTCTTGATGGGTCTGCAATCGAAAATGCTAATTTATTGAGGTATGAAAAAGCTTTCGATCTTCACTATCCCTATGGGATTTTAAGTTTCTTTGACCATTAATAGACTCAAAGAAAGGCTCTATAGATGGAGAGGATATAAAATAAATTGAGCTTATAGATCTATCATTTACAAAAGATATTAAAACATCTCTACACAACTATGAAGCCAGTGGACGTCCCTATGCTAGTCTTTCACTAACCTTGGAATAAGAAAGCAAGGGGCTTGCTTAAGAAAAGGGAAATATTGTCTAGAGTTTACAAAACACAAAGAAATTTTTTCTCCAGCACTCAAAGAGTTGGATACATTTAGTGCGACCAAAAAACTGTTCCTACAATTTAGGTCTATTCGATCCTACCACATCACCTAAATGGTCGTTACATGTAGCTATTTTCGATGGGTAAATGGGGGAAGGTTGGCATCTCCTTTCGCCATATCCACCTTCCAATTTACCAAGGTTAGCGTTTGCATTTGAGATATTCCCCCCTTAAGCTTCATGCTCTAGAAACTGTCCATGAGTTCGAGTATTTTGCTGAATTTATGAAGCCTTTTGAACTCCAAATACTTTACTAATATGTAAACCATTTTATTCTTAATGATTACATGTTGTACTACACATCCTCAAATAGAACTTTCTCCTTAGAAAAGTGACTATGTACCTCAATGTGTTTTCTAATTTCAGGAAAATGGGATTATGTTCCATAAATGGTACTCATTCTATCACGTTTGATTGGAACCTGTAGATTGAGGTATTAAAAAAGCTTCTTCATACAAAATAGCTCACATATAGCTCAACCTAGCGTTATATAAACAACTTCATCTACCAACAAAACAATTATAGGTTGTTTCTTGGGCTACAAATATACCAATCTAAATCCTAGCATCATGGCATATCTAATAGTGCTCCTCGGAGCTTCCTTATAATTTACCCAATCTACATAAACGTAAGCTTCAATGTGTATAATCACACTAAATCTACTTGTCGCAACTACTCATCTTTTATGTATGCATCAAATTAAGTGTGTTGTCTCTTCTTTGCGACATAGATACTAGGTATAGCTCTTATTCTTATTTCTTATATCTGTTTTTCCTTCTAGTTCAAAGAGTTTGTGTCCTCTCCATTGGTTACCTTGTACAACTCAGAGAGTAGGTAGCAAGAAATCAAATGGCAATATGCCATGTTTCCAATAAAAATGGTTGGAGGGGCTCACATGCCTTATAGGCTACTAGTAGTCCCATATCATATGGTTCGATTGTTTATCCTCCATTTGCATACACCATTATTTACCAATACTAGAAAATATCATATGCAGGGCTTTGTTGGAACTCTTGGAGTGGCCATTTTCTTGTGGGTGATAGGGTGCAGATATTTGATGAGTGATCAAGAACTCTTTGAGTAAATGTACAATCACTTCAATTGAAAAATACATTCCTTGATCAACGACTATATCAATAGGAATCCCAAAGAGTCTAAAGACAAGCTCAAATAAGAACTTGGTCCTGATGTGTGCATCATTCTTCATAATGGTTCTGACTTCCACTCACATGATTAAAATACATAATAATATATTCTTCATGAGAGCCATGTGCAGGGTGCTGTATTGTTCCAATGGATTCGATTCCCCTATTTTTGGTGCATGAAGCAAGATTGAGTCCTTGACTAATGCACATTGGAAGTATCTTGATTTATGATGCATAAATGTACATCCTTTGTAGTATATGCTTTGGAGATTTCAAAAGTTAAACATTTAGTTTTAACTTAGGCAAAGATGAAAGAGATAACTAATCATCCCCTAAAAGTTAGGATAATGGTTTGGTGAAATCTGTAACATTCACCAAGTCAAAAAGTGTAAATATACACTATGTTTTTGAGATGTTTTTTAGACATAGGTTTGAGAGCAAATTAGAGATGATCATCATAGTCACTTTGAGTGAGTGTAGTACCTCAAATCTAGAGAAATCCTCCACACCCTGTTTGCATTATGTTTCTATTAGCAATACATTTCGTAATTCATTTTCTTTGATATTTGAATATTTGTTCTCTATTATAGTACATTGAGAAAGTCTATCATGTCCTCTAAGTCATTCCTCTATGTGTGAGTAATCATTGTTTCAATCAATATATTGGAACACTAAGGTTGAGATTGGAACACTAAAGCTCGACTACAGTAAGCATTTATAAAAATTTTTATAATTATTGGTTGCATAGATCTTAAGTATGAGTGAATCTATGTGAAAGGGTCTGTGTATCATCTTCATCCTTAAAAATTCAAGATTACCACCCTAACTCATGCTTAGTTCTTTGAGTGTAGTAATCCTAAATTCATGAAAGAACTTGGCTTAGTTTTCTTAGCACTTCATTTGAAAGCCTCCAAAAGGTCTCGTTGTGATTGCTATGAGGATCTAAGCTTTGATTAAAACACTAAGTGCCTTCTTCTTAAATAGAAGGTTTTCTTAAGGTGCTTTGTACTCACAACTTATTTGTTTTGGCATGGAGTTTTGACAATGATGTTCCAAATTACTATAGTAGTTTAAATGCATATACTACAAGCTTAGGGATTATACCAACATTCTCTGGAGTTATCTAGGCTAGTGTAGAGCAAGCGTTTTCCAATACCATGTCATCTCTATCCTCTATCCATCACCTCTTCATAGTGGTATCATAGCATAGTCAAAGATTACTAGCATTATGGGTGATGGCTTTCCCTCATATCTTGACAAATTGGATTGAAGCAACTACTCAGCGTGGTCTCTAAGGAAGGAGGCCTACTTACAAGGATGAAATTTGTGTGGATATATCTCAAAAGATGAGATGATGGCAGTACTCAGAAACAAGGACCAACCAAAGAGGAGTAGGGAGGGTTGAATACATGGTGCACAAAGAATGCTTTGGCAAGGTCGTATATTCTCAACTCTATCTCTGATTTCTTAGTCCCTCATATTAGGATTCATAAGACCTCCCAAGAGACATTAAACGCTTTGGAAGCTTTCTTCTCATCAAATGCCAAAGCTAGGATGAATCGGTTATGGATGGAGTTTACAACACTCAAGAAGATGCCTAAACAAAGTGTGATTGATTTTGTCACCAAGACGAGGGACATTGTAAACCAACTTGGGAGCATTGCGTAATCATTGATGAAGAGGAGATGGTGAGGTAAGTCATCAATGGATCAATGCTGATGACAAATGGGAAGCCTTCACCACAACCATGGATCTTTACATGGATATGAAAGTGCCAGATTTCAACACTCTCATGGGGAAAATCTTTACCCATGAAGCCAAGCTCATGAAGAATGGCGGGAACCAAAAAGGTTACCAATCCTCTACCCTCTATAAAAATAATAATAAATGCAAGGAGAACAAAGGAAAATGTAAGAAATTTGATGATGAAGAAAGTACCTCTCAAGCTAATTTTCTCTGTAGGGATAGAGGTTTAGAAGGAAGAGGCGGAGGTGGGAAATAGGGTAGCGAGAGAGCTCAAAGCCCATCACCTTGTGTCATATGTGCTCTATCAAACCACATCAGATAGAATTCCTTTAAGAATTTAAGTAGTGATATAGGAAGAGGAGGCTATGGAGCTTCAATGTTGGAGATAGACATCTGCGGAAGCACGCGAACAACACAAGGAAGAAGAAGAAGCTTGGAGCACAAACACACAATACTGAATGTATTACTAGAGAATATACAAAGATAAGTAGCCCATTAGGGCAATAGGCGTATATACAAGCCGGGGGGAAAAAAACCTCCCAAAGAGGGAAAAAAGTGCCACGGCAGTCCTAGTGTGTTCACACACATCACTACCTAAATATATCAACAAATCCCCCCTGGGAGTGATGCGGTGAACAAGGAGCTAGCACTCATGTATAAGGAAGTGTCAAGCTATGTGGAAATCACTCCACAAAAGGAAGTAAGCCCAAAGCTTTGCGGAAAGCTTTGCGGAAAGCTTCAAACTTCTCCCTAGGCAGAGCCTTCGTGAAAAGGTCTGCAATGTTCTCCTGCGTGGGCACATATGCCAAGCTGATCTCCCCAGCAGAGAAGCTCTCCCTGACATAGTGATAATGCACCTCAATGTGCTTAGTGCGAGCATGGAACACAGGGTTCCTCGCAACTGCCAATGCGCTCTGACTGTCAGTAAAGATGGTGGTGGCAGAAGACTGGCCAACACCCAAATCAGCCATAAGGCGTCTGAGCGACACACACTCAACAGTCGCTGTGAAAGCTGCCCTATACTCAGCCTCACAACCGGAAGTGGCCATAGTAGGCTGATTCTTGCTCAACCAAGATATACATGAGCTACCAAGCATGAAGCAAAAACCACTGGTGGACACACGAGTGTCATAGCAACCAGCCCAATCTGAGTCAGAAAAAGCATGCAAATCTGGTGGTAGTGATCCCCCCTTGGGATAAAACAACCCAAGTAGCCGAGTACCACTCAAGTAGCGAAAGATGCGCTTAACCGCTTTCCAATGCGTGACTCCTGGGCAATGCATAAACGTGCTCATCTGTGAGAGAGCAAACTGAATATCTGGCCAAGTAATGCATGAGTAAATCAAGCATCCAACAGCCTGCTTATAGAGAACAGCATCAAATGCATCTCCAGCATCATGAAGACTCAATCGTAAACCTGTCTCCATAGGAGTGGCAATAGGCTTACAGTCTTCAAGGCCAAAATGCTGCAATAATGTGTCAATATATTTTGTTTGACACAAAGCCATTCCACCATCAACTTGCATAAACTGAATGCCCAAATAGTGATGCAAATGCCCCAAATCAGACATCTCAAATGAGGCATGCAAATCAGCCTTAAAATCAGCAATATGTGTCTCAATCGGACTAGTGAGCAGCATGTCATCAACATAGATAACAATGATCAGAAGCACATCATTAGCACGCTTAACATATAAGGTGCTTTCAGTTGGACTGTTCACAAAACCATGTGCAATCAGATAGGCATGTATCTTCTCATACCAAGCACGTGGTGCTTGCTTTAAACCATATAATGCCTTCTTTAGCCTGCACACCTGGTTTTCATGCCCTTTTTGCACAAAGCCACGGGGCTGAAAAACATACACTTCTTCATGCAAGTCACCATTCAGAAATGTTGTTTTAATGTCCAACTGATGTACATTCCAACCATGATGGGCTGCAAGTGCACAAATGCTCCGAACAGTAGTCATACGGCATGTAGGTGCTAAGGTCTCATCAAAATCAATGCCTCTTTCCTACGCATAAACCTTTGCAACAAGCCTAGCCTTATACCTGTCAACTGTACCATCAGGTTTACGCTTTAGCTTGTATACCCACTTAGTGCCAATGGCCTTCTTGCCAGGAGGCAAGTCACATAAAGACCATGTACCATTCTTCATTATAGCATCATATTCAGATTGCATGGCAGCCATCCAATTTTCTAAATTCTGTGCTTCATCAAAAGAAACAGGCTCATTCTCATCATAAAGACTAGACGCAGCCATAGCATAGCAATCTGATGCAAAGGAGGCACTATGAGAGCCTGAACAAGTATGATATGACAAAGGTGCATCTAATTTGCTATCACGCAAAGTCTACACCAGCCATTTTGGCATTGTTTTTGCCTGCTCAATATCAGCTCTCTCATCAACAAGTGCATCATGTAAATCTCCATCATAAATAGAATGATATGCATCATCATATGAAACCTGCAAAGGCTAAGAAGTTGCCTCATTAGGACCAGCACTAGACTGTCCACCTGTAAAAAGAGGCATCAACGTATCATACATGTCTTTGGAGCTAACAGATGTCTCCTTAGTACATGAAAGCAATGGCTGAGTAGCATCTTCCACAAAGACAACATCACGGCTAACCAGAATGCGTTTAGTCTGTGGATGATACAGAAGATAGCCTTTACTTTCAGAACTGTACCCAACAAAAATACATTTTACTACCTTATCATCCAATTTTCTGCGATGTTGTTCAGGCACTAATGCATATGCCAAACAACCAAAAACACGTAGATGAGCAACAGATGGCTTGCGGTCATGCCAAGCCTCATATGGAGTGATAGACTGCAGCGCTTTAGTGGGACACCTATTCAGTACATATGTTGCACACATGACAGCCTCAAGCCAGAAACTATGTGGTAAAGCCTGACTCTTGACCATGCACCTCACCATCTCCATGAGTGACCTGTTCTTTTGTTCAGCAACTCCATTCTATTGAGGTGTATACAGCACTGTACACTCGTGTTTTATCCCACGTTCAGCCAGAAATGCATTAAAATCAAAAGACATATATTCCCCCTCTCGATCAGAACGGAGGGTGCCCATTTTACATGTTGACAGGTTTTCAGCCAAAACCAAAAACTGTTTAAAGCACATGAACACTTCGGAATTTGCTTTGAGTGGATATACCCATGCATGCCTCGAAAAATCATCAATGAAAGTCACGAAGTAAAGGTAATTCCCAAAAGAGGGTGTCTGCATAGGACCACAGACATCACTATGTACAAGCTGCAATTTTTGCGTAGCCCAAACTGAACCATCTTTTGGAAAGGAGGAACACTGCATTTTGCCCAAAATACAGCCTTCACATACATGTTTTCCAGGTGCCTCAAGCTTGGGCAAAGAAGACACCATATCAGATTTGTGCAGGCGTAGCAAACTAGCAAAATTCAGATGACCAAAGCGTGCATGTCAAAGCTTTGCATCTGACATAGCCTGAGAATCATGAACTGCACATGCCGAATCATTCACAAATCTTTCATATTCTATGAGCTTATACAGCCCACAACATAAAATGTCAGAAGCAATAATCACATCGCCATTTGATAGATCATGAACTGTACACCTGTCATCAATGAATTTCACAACCAAGCCAATCTTGGCTAATGCAGAAACTGATAACAGATTCTTCTTGATCCCTGGCACAAATAAGGCATCTGACAAGGTGAAAGAACTACCATCAACAGTAGTCAGAATGATCTTACCAACTCCCATAACAGGATAAGTGGAGTTTTTGGTGCATGTGATAGTATTCCCTGTAGGGGCAGGCCCGAGTGAAGAGAAGAAACTGCGCTGTGAGGTAATATGTTTGGTCGCCCCACTGTCAAAGTACCAAACATCTGAGTCCACTGCAGACATGCACTGCTCATGAGAAGATGGGTCAAAACTGCAAACAGTAATAAACGCCCATTCTTCTTCCTGCACAAGATTAGCAGACTCTGTTTTTAGTGTAGAGGCTTCTGCAACAACCATTCCAGCCTCTTTCTTCTTTGCCTCTTTAGTAGCCAATTTTGGATAATTCTTTATGATATGATCATTGCCTTTATAGTACTTGCAAAACAATTTCTGCTTTTCTGATTTCTTCTCATCTTTATCCTGGTTCTTCGATTGTGAAGCATTTGCAGATATCTGCTTACTAGTAGAAGAGCCCCATTTTCCTTTGCCCTTCTGACTAGCCAGGAAAGCTTGATCTACAACACGCATAATCGGCCTCTTTTGCCTGGAGTAATCTTCTTGCAACAGAACAGAGACTAACTCCTCAAATGACAAGGCATTTGGATTGCCTTTCATCATCAACTGAAGAGTAGAGGCAAAACTCTGATATGAATCAGGAAGACCATTCAGAACGGTCTGCACAAGTGAGCTATCTGGTATAACCTCATCAGCAGAAATCAATAGTTCCTTCAAATCTTTGATCTTCGTTAGGAAACTGTCCATAGAATCACCTTCATTCATGTGCTCACTCTCCAACTTTTTTTGGAGGTAAGCAACACGAGCCTCATTCCTAGCTTGGTACAATGTGGTAAGTGTATCCCAAGCATCCCTAGCTGTTCTACAAGAGCGAATATGAGGAATAATGGCACGTTTGACAGACAAAGCTATCAATGCATGTGCCTGGGCATCTCTGCCATCCCAACAAATTTGCTCTACAGTAGGTGACAAAAACAGCAGCACGAATAGGAATCTGCGGAATATCATCTTCGAAACCATCTTAATGAGCTCCAGCACCTGTATTTACAATACCTGTTGTTACAGGTGTAGCAGGATGTCTTTCAACACCCTGCACAATGTTCCACAGTCCTTTTGCAACCAAAACATGTCGCATCATATAAGCCCATAATGGGTAGTTGGTACCATCCAACTTATCCTCAACAGCCAACATACGGAATACATCACTGCTTTCAGCCATGGCCGGTGACTAAAATACCTTGATGCAAAAAATTGACTGTATCTCAAAAAGTTGAACAGAACTACCCAGACGAGTTCTACTAGACCTGTAGCAGACTTCGAAACGCTTAAACTGGCGAACAAAAATTGGTATATACCTTTGGCACAAAAAGACAAAATAGCCTGCACAAGCGCTGCGATAGTGCATTCGGAGGCCGAAACGAGCTCAGATCGCGATTTCGGCACCACATAGCAAAGCTGTTTTGATCTGGGAAACATGCTGAGTATGCTCACCAAAATTCATGCGATTCTGAGACTGCAAACGGAGGAGTGTCAACGGCACCCTAGAAGAAGCGACGACCTGCTCTGATTCCAATTGTTGGAGATAGACGTCTCCGGAAGCATGCGAACAGCACAAGGAAGAAGAAGAAACTTGGAGCACAAACACACAATACTGAATGTATTACTAGAGAATGTACAAAGATAAGTAGCCCATTAGGGCAATAAGCGTATATACAAGCCGGGGGAAAAAAACCTCCTAAAGAGGGAAAAAAGTGCCCCGGCGGTCCTAGTGTGTTCACACACATCACTACCTAAATATATCAACATTCAAGAGCATAAGAACTCTTATGGATACAACAACAATTTGTACAACAAAAAATATAAAGGGGGATACAAAGGAAGGAGATACTACACAATTACAAAGATGATCAAGCTCAAGAGGATTCAATTCTACTTATGAACATGACAATGGAGGAATGTAATTGTGATGATTGTGTATTCTACATAGATTTTGGATGCTCAAAACATTTGGTGGGAAATGTTGCTCCACTCTCAGACTTGGAAGAAGCATGAAGTCCAAATAGGTGATGACACAAGACATCTAGGTGTGAAGATAGGGAATGTGGCAAGTCTCACAAAGAATCTTATAATTCTAGAATAGATTGTTGAGAAAGGTTTTTAGTTGAGATTCACCAAGCATGGAGCCTATGTAGAGGATCCATATCAAGGATTCAAGAAGGTAGCAAAGGGAGAGAAGATAGGCATGTTGCTCTCATTTAAACTCCAAGACACCAAGAACATTTGTTTGTTCAAATATGGCACCCAAATCCTATCAAAACTTGAGGTTTGCAAAAGCTTCAAACTTCTCCTTAGGTAGAGCCTTTGTGAGAAGGTCTACAATGTTCTCCTATGTGGGCACATATGCCAAACTGATCTCTCCAATAGAGAACCTCTCCCTCACATAATGATACTACACCTCAATGTGCTTAGTGCAAGCATGGAACACAGGGTTCCTCGCAACTGCCAATGCGCTCTGACTGTCAGTGAAGATGGTGGTGGCAGAAGAGTGACCAACACCCAAATCAGCCATAAGGCGTCTGAGCCACACACACTCAACAGTCGCTGTGAAAGTTTCCCTATACTCAACCTCACAACTAGAAATAGCCACAGTAGGCTGCTTCTTGCTCAACCAAGATATACATGAGCTACCAAGCATGAAGCAAAATCCACTAGTGGACACATGAGTGTCATAGCAACTAGCCCAATGAGAATCAAAAATAGCATGCAAATATGGCGGTAGTGATCCCCCCTTGGGATAAAACAACCCAAGTATCCGAGTCCCACTCAAGTAGCAAAAGATGCGCTTAACGGCCTACCAATGCTTGACTCCTAGGCAATGCATAAACCTGCTCATCTGTGAGACAGCAAACTGAATATCTGGCCGAGTAATAAATAAGTAAATTAAGCATCAAATAGCCTACTGATAGAGAACAGCATCAAATGCATCTCCAACATCATGAAGACTCAATCGTAAACCTGTCTCCATAGGAGTGGCAATAGGCTTACAGTCTTCAAGGCCAAAACGCTGCAATAATGTGGCAATATATTTCATTTGACACAAAGCCATTCTACCATCAACTTGCATAAACTGGATGCCCAAATAGTGATGCAAATGCCCTAAATCAGACATCTCAAATGAGGCATGCAAATCTGCCTTAAAATCAGCAATATGCTTCTCAATAGGACTAGTGAGCAGCATGTCGTCAACATAGACAACAATGATGAGAAGCACATCATTAGCATGCTTAACATATAAGGTGCTTTCAATTGGATCATTCTCAAAACCATGTGCAATCAGATAGGCATGTATATTCTCATAGCAAGCACATGGTGCTTGCTTTAAACCATTCAATGCCTTCTTTAACTTGCACACCTGGTTTTCATGCACTTTCTGCACAAAGCCATGGGGCTAAAAAACATACACTTCTTCATGCAAGTCACCATTCAAAAATGTTGTTTTAATGTCCAACTGATGTACATTCCAACCATCATGAGCTGCAAGTGCACAGATGCTCCGAACAATAGTCATACGATATGTAGGTGCAAAGGTCTCATAAAAATCAATGCCTTTTTCCTGTGCATAACCCTTTGCAACAAGCCTAGCCTTATACCTGTCAACTGTACCATCCGGTTTATGCTTCAGCTTGTATGCCCACTTAGTGCCAATGGCCTTCTTGCCAGGAGGAAAGTCACATAAAGACCAAGTACCATTCTTCATTATAGCATCATATTGAGATTGCATAGCAGACATCCAATTTTCTGAATTTTGTGCTTCATCAAATGAAATAAGCTCATTTTCATCGCAAAGACTAGATGCAGCCATAGCATAGCAATCTGATGCAAAAGAGGCACTATGAGAGCCTTAACAAGTATGATACGACAAAGGTGCATCTAATTGTGGTCATGCAAGGTCTGCACCAGCCATTTCGGCATAGTTCTTGCGTACTCAATATCAGGTCTCTCATCAATAAGTGCATCATGTATATCTACATCAAAAATGAAATTATCTGCATCATCACATGAAACTTGCAAAGGCTGAGAAGTTGCCTCATTAGGACCAGCACTAGACTGTCCACCTGTAAAAAGAGGCAGCAAAGTATCATACATGTCTTTGGAGCTAATAGATGTCTCCTTTGTACATGAAAGCAATGGTTGAATAGCATCTTCCACAAAAACAACATCACGGCTAACCAGAATGTGCTTAGTCTGATACAGAAAATAGCCTTTACTTTTAGAACTGTACCCAACAAAAATACATTTTACTGCTTTATCATCCAATTTTCTGCGATGTTGTTCAGGCATTAATGCATATGCCAAACAACCAAAAACACACAGATGAACAACAGATGGCTTGCGGTCATGCCAAGCCTCATATGGAGTGATAGACTACTGCGCTTATATGGGACACTTGTTCAGTATATATGCTACACACATGATAGCCTCAAGCCAGAAACTATGTGGTAAAGCCTGACTCTTGACCATACACCTCGCCATCTCCATGAGTGACATGTTCTTTCATTCAGCAAATCCATTTTGTTGAGGTGTATACGGCACTGTACACTGGTGTTTTATCCCATGTTCAGCGAGAAATGCATTAAAATCAGAAGACACATATGCGAGGTTGAGGACATCAATTCAAGGGTAGCCATGGAGTTCAAGGGGATAATCAGCAGAAATCAATTGTTCCTTCAAGTCTTTGATCTTCATTGGGAAACAGTGTATCCCAAGCATCTTTAGTTGTTCTGCAAGAGAGAATGTGAGGAATAATGGCACGTTTGATAGACAAAGCTATCAATGCATGTGCCTCGGCATCTCTGCCATCCAATGAATCTGCTCTGCAGTAGCTGTAACAGAGACTGCAGCACGAACATGAATATGTAGAAAATATCATCATCTTCGACACCTTCTGCATCAGCTTCAGTACTTGTAGTTGTAATAGTTGCAGGTGTGATGGGACGTTTTTCGACACCCTGCACAATGTTCCACAGTCCTTTTGCAACCAACACTTGTCGCATCATATAAGCCCATAACGGGTAATTGGTACCATCCAACTTATCCTCAACAGCCAACATACAGAATACATCACTACTTTCAACCATCGTTGCTGACTAAAATACCTTGATGCAGAAAATTGATTGTATCTCAAAAAGTTGCACAAAACCACCCAAATGAGTTCCGCGAAACCTGTGCAGACTTCGAGATGCTTATACTGGCAAACAGAAATTGGTATATACCTTTGGCACAAAAAGACGAAATAGCATGCACACACGCTACGATAGTGCATTTGGAGGTTGAAATGAGCTCAGATCGCAATTTCGGCACCACACAGCAAAGCTGTTTTATCTCCAAAACACGCTTAGTATGCTTACCAAAATTCGTGCGATTTTGAGACTGCAATCGGAGGAGTGTCGACGGTGCCCTAGATGAAGTGACAACCTACTCTGATACCAATTGTTGGAGTTAGACGTTTGCGGAAGCACGCGAACAACACAAGGAAGAAGAAGAAGCTTGGAGCACAACACACAATACTGAATGTATTGATCCCTTGGAAGAAGTTATGCACTACATATGAAAAAGAAACGACATCAAATAAAGTGTATCTGATGAGAACATTTGATGACCTTCGCATGGACACAGATAGTCTTCCTGCTCATCTAAATTAGATTGACTTTATTTTCTCTCAATCACAGGCTCAAAAAATGGAGATTGATAATAAAATGAAAGAAGTGTTGTTGCTATGGACCTTACCATCTTCATGGGATACATTTTTTATGCAAATCCACCTTATATGCCATTATTCCAGTCCTTTTGATATCATATATGGGATAGTTTCTCTCCATGGGCTTGCATGTATACTTTTTTGCCCTTTTCCCCCATCCCCTATTTGAGAAGAAGGTAAAGAGAGGAACGGAAATTCCTTTCCCCACTATAGAGGTACCCTATTAATTTTAATTCAAGTTTTTTTCTGAGAAATTCTCTCCAAAGGTTTTCTTATAGTTGTGCATCATTATTTAAGGACTCTACCATAATGCATGAAAGAAGAGAGGTAAGTTCTTTGGCCATGTAATTAATGCCTTCTCATTGGTTGGATGGTGCTTCCAAATATCGTTTGACCAAAGTGACCCAATCCAAGTATGATTTACAGCCATCATCCTACAAGTGACCTAACTTCAAACACATGGTGTTCTTTATTCATGAGTCCTAATGCAACGATCTTTGTACTACAATAGAATCGGGTATTTTTGAAGGTCACAAGATGAAAAAAAAATGATGGGTGTAGGTATATCCATCAACAAAATAATTTGTGATCAAACGTGGGAGCTTGGTTGTAGATTCAATTTTCCATGAACATACTAGTTACTATGGAAGTGTGGAAGATGTATATTTTAAACTATAAAGGGGGATACAAAGGAAGGAGATACTACACAATTACAAAGATGATCAAGCTCAAGAGGATTCACTTCTACTTATGAACATGACAATGAAGGAATGTAATTGTGATGATCGTGTATTCTACATAGAAATGTTGCTCTACTCTCAGACTTGGAAGATCCAAAGAACAAGCATGAAGTCCAAATAGGTGATGACACAAGACATCTAGTTGTGAAGATAGGGAATGTGAAGACCTTCATTGGTAACATGAATTTGTTACGTAGAGTTCTTTATGTGCCAAGTTTCACAAAGAATCTTATAAGTCTAGGACAGATTGTGGAGAAAGGGTTGTAGCTAAGATTCACCAAGAATGGAGCCTATGTAGAGGATCCATATCAAGCATTCAAGAACATAGCAAAGGGAGAGAAGATAGGCATGTTGTTCTCATTTAAACTCCAACACACCAAGAACATTTCTTTGTCCAAATATGGCACTCAAATCCTATCAAAACTTGAGGTTTGGCTTACCTCACATTGGAGAAGGATTAGCCATTACTACTCATTCATCCATTTTTTTGTGCACACTCTCTCAATTTCTCCAGGAATTTAACACGGTCATCCTTATCTCAGCCTTAGTGATGTTTGGACTATTTTAGCTCCATTATAATTCTAGTTACTTCTCTATCATCATGGCATCATAGACCTCAGGCAAATCTAGTGGATCAGGATCTAGTTATAGTGATCCCAAGAGGATCTATAATGTGTAGGGAAAAGACCATTTTGAGATTTAAAAATTTGATGGCACAGTCTTTGCTCTATGGAAGACTCAAATTAAAGATGTGTTGATTCCAACAAGGTAGTAGAAACTAATAAGCGGAATCCCAAAGAAGCATGTTGATATGGATGATCATGATTGGGATGCATTGGATGAAATGACTAAGTCTACCATTTGGTTGCACCTAGTAGATAATGTTGAGTTTATAGTATTGGAATCTGAAAGTCCAAGGGATCTTTAGAAGAAGTTATGCACTACATATGAAAAAGAAAGGACATCAAATAAAGTGTATCTCATGAGAACATTTGATGACATTCGCATGGACATAGATAGTCTTCCTGCTCATCTAAATGAGATTGACTTTATTTTCTCTCCATTACAGGCTCAAAAGATGGAGATTGATAATGAATTGAAAGAAGTGTTGTTGCTATGGACCTTACCATCTTCATGGGATACATTTTGATGCAACGCCACCTTATATGCCATTATTCCGGTCCTTTTGATATCATATATGGGATAGTTTCTCTCCATGGGCTTTCATCTATACTTTTTTACCCTTTTCCCCCATCTCCTATTTGAGAAGAAGGTGAAGAGAGGAACAAAAGTTCCTTTCCCCACTATAGAGGTACCCTATTAATTTTAATACAAGTTTTTTTTTGAGAGATTCTCTCCAAAAGGTTTTCTTATAGTTCTGCATCATTATTTAAGGACTCTACCATAATGCATAAAGTAGAGAGGTAAGTTCTTTGGCCATGTAATGAATGCCTTCTCATTGGTATGATGGTGCTTCCAAATATCGTTTGAAAAGCTTTCCAAAGTGACCCAATCCAAGTATGAGTTACAGCCATCATCCTACAAGTGACCTAACTTCAAACACATGGTGTTCTTTATTCATGAACATACTAGTTACTATGGAAGTGCCGAAGAGGTATATTTTAAAATACTTTTATTTGCAGAAAAAGAACGGATTTCTTTTATACAGTAGTTTTTGTCAGCTATTGTGACGCTTATAGTGAGTAGTATAAGGATGCTTTTTTCCTTTGCCTCGATTTTTCATTTTATCATATTTAATTTCCAACTCTTGACTACTATATTGACCAATTTCCAACTACTCTATTGATGTATATGTTTACATGAAAGAGAACATGCGGATTGTGGCGCCATTTCTCAAGGGAAATCTTGGGATCCCATTCAGAGCAAGAGAAACTCCATGTAAGATTTTTCATTCATCCATAGATTTTTTTTCATGTATTTTTCTCATTGTTCGTTCTCTCTCTCTCTCTCTCTCTCTCTCTCTCTCTCTCTCTCAGTATGCTTCTACTCTCACTACCTCTATTACTATAAATCATTAGTTTTGTTTCATTGTTAGGTCTACATACACATATTCACACATAAACACTCATATATATTCACATATACACAACACACATACACATGCATACATGGTACATACATGCATACTTATTACATACATGCCCATATACACATACTCACATATTTACATATGCACATGTAGATGCACCTAAACATATATACATATATATACATACATACATGCATATGGAATGTTATTTTTGCATATGGAATCTTTTGTCACAAGTCTTTGTGAATGATGTTTTGAATGACTCAGGTGTTCTTAATGCATATTTGGGAAGATAAAGGAGTGTAATAGGGATCCTTGAAGTCACCTTGGCTAGTGTTGAACAGGTTTTTGCCAACACTCTCTCATCTTTGCACTTATCCCATCACCTCTTCATAGTGGTATTAAGAAAAGATCATGAATAGGCATTATGGGTGATGGATTCCCCTTGTCCATTGACAAAATACTCAGAATGGAGGTTTATCTACAAAGAAGGAACTTATATGGATACATATCTCGAGATAAGATGATGCCAATACTCAGAGGCAAGGGCCAACCAACACAAGAGGAGCATGAAAAGATGAATGCATGGTGCTGAAAGGATGCTTTGGCAAGCCTGTTGGAGCAAGTCTATGACAAGCCTAAGTATTGGCTTGAGTCTCACAAAGTCTTAGAAGAAGCTTTAAAAAGAAGACTATGTAAAGTTCACTTGTGAACTACCTCTTGTAACTTTTGAAGAGTTTACTTAATGTAAAAGTAAGAGAATCTTAACTGGTTGAGTCCACATGATCAAGAATGGAAAGAGGAGCCACGAATTCGTGATTTGTGGTAGGTAGAGAATCAAATCAATCATTGATTGATTGGAGAGTGATTGAGGGAAGTTAGCCTCCCAAACTCAACTATAAATAGATGGCAGTTTTAGTCGTGGTTAGAGAGACCTATGTGAAGACCTCCAAGAGCTGAGCTTTATGCCATATCAAGGTGTGATTACAAGGCACACATATGTATCAGTAAGTCATTGTATTGTACAAGCAATATACTTTCATTTTCATGATTATTTGAGTTCATCTTTCCATGTTCTTGTGAAGTGTACTACTCACTGCCATTACTCTCAGTTTTCTCAGTCAGCTTGCAGAGATGTTTTCTCTGAGCTTGGTGCATCATTTTCAGTGATTTAACTTGGTAAAGTTAGCTCCATAAGTCTACTATATGCTCATAAATTTTCATGTCATTTGGATGTTGCAATCTTCAGTTATGTTCATTTGAAGTCAACAGGGTCTGTTCATCTTCACCTCTCTGTCAAGTACCCGACTTTTGCACTCATCTTATCAGAGGTTTTTCTCAGTGGTTACTTATCCAAATTCAGTGATTTAAAGCTTGTTGGATTCAGCTTACTGTCTAGTATAACCATACAAATTTTCATAATCATTGGATTTCTACATTTTGAGTTATGGTGATTTTTCTGCTCACTGGTCTATTTCAGTAGCAGCCCGTGAAAATCGGGATGATGTCATCACTTGTTAAAACTCATTCTCAGTGTGTGCTTTGTTATTTTTGATGAGATTACTCTTGAAAGTTAGCTCTTTAAGCTACCTAGACTTCCCCAAGAGGAATTAAGCTAATTGCTGCTGTGCTCAGAGAATTATGTAAAACACTAGACAGGTGTATGAACCAAGAATAGCAAGTTTTCACCTCTGAGCTAACTCCAACTTATCTGTTTTGATCTATCTTTTTGAGAGTGATCTTCCAAGGTACATAGGGTGTCTAATACATCCATTGGCAAGCTAAAAGGGCCCACCATCTACTCCTGGAGTTCATTTGGCTGGTGTAGATCAAGGATTTTGCAACACCTCTTCATCTTCAAGCACATACATATCCATCTCTTCACAGTGGTATCAGAGCAAGGTTAGACAACATGGCAGATGGATTTCCTTCATCAATTGACAAATTGGACAGAGTTATGCCAAGTTTCAGGAACAAAAGTCAACCAACACAAGAAGAGCAAGAAAGATTGAGCACATGGTGCTCCAAGGATGCACTTGCAAGGTCTTATCTCCTCAACTCTATCTCAGATTTTTTGTTGCCTCACATTAGAAGTTGTAAGACATCTCAGGAAGTGTGGGATGCACTTGAAGCTTTCTTTTCTTCAAGTACCAAAGCTAGGAAGCATCAACTATGGCTGGAGTTCACAACTCTCAAGAAGGCTCCCAAACAAAATGTGACTGATTTTGTCACAAAGCTCAAGGACATAGCGGATCAGTTGGGAAGCATTGGAGAGGTAATAGATGAAGAGCAAATTGTAAGGCAAGTCATCAATGGCTTGAAGGCAGATGATAAGTGGGAAGCATTCACCACAGCTATGGATTTGTACATGGACATGCATGTACCTGATAATAGAGGAAGTTATGGCTACTCAAGAGGAAGGTTCAACAACTACCATGGCAACTACAACAACTACAATCATTCAAACTATCAAGGAGGCTACAAAGGAAGGAGAGACTACAATAACTACACAAAAGACTCAAACAAAGAGGATTCATTATTGATCATGAACATGGCTATGCCACAAGGTAAATCTGATGAGCATATTTTCTCCATAGATTCAGGTTGTTCAAATCATGTGGCAGGAAATGTGGCACTCCTATCAGATTTAGAAGATCCAAGGAATAAGCATGAGGTACAAACAGGAGATGATACAAAACATCCTGTGGAGAAAATAGGCAATGTCAAAGCACCTGATGGAAACATCAACCTACTCAGTAAGGTACTATATGTCCCTACCATTACAAAGAATTTGATCAGTGTTGGGCAGATAGTAGAGAAAGGGTTGCAAGTCAGGTTCACAAAAGCAGGAGCATTTGTTGAAGATCCAAGTCAAGGATTCAGAAGAATTGCAAAAGGTGAAAAGACAGGTAGATTGTTCACATTTGAATTACAAGACACTAGAAACATTGCTCTCTTTAATTATGGTAGTCAGACACTTACAGAATTGGAAGTATGGCACAAAAGGTTAGCACATATTGGTGAAAGGTCATTAAAGCAAATCTGCAGGGACCAAAGTGTACTTGGACTTCCTAATTTGTCAAAACAACATATGATTTATAAGTGTAGTGCATGTCAATTTGGAAAGTCTCACAGGTTACCATTCATGAAGAAAGGTTATATGCATGGAGATCTCTTGGAGTTGGTTCATACAGATGTATGGGGACCTAGCAAGGAAGCTTCAATATCTGGATCAAGGTATTATGTTTCCTTTATTGATGATTGCAGCAGATGGACTATCCTATTCTTTATGAAACACAAAGATGAAGTTTTTTCATGTTTCAAAAGATATTTGGCTCTTGTGGAGAATCAAACAGGTGAATCACTAAAAAGGCTAAGGTCAGATGGAGGGGGAGAATACTTCTCCCATGATTTTGATTCTTTTCTTCAAGAAAGAGGAATCAAAAGAGAGGTAACTACAAGGTACACTCCTGAGCAAAATGGAGTGGCAGAAAGGAGGAATAGGACAATTGTTGAAGCTGCAAGGTCTATGTTAAATGAAAAGCATTTACCTAATTACTTATGGGCTGAGGCTGTATCTACAGCCACTTACTTGATTAACAGGTTGCCTTCAAAATCCCTTGATGGGATGACTCCATATGAGGTTTGGAATGGAAGAAGACCAAGTTTAGATCATTGTAAAATTTTTGGATGTATTGCTTTTGCTCATGTTCCTTCACAGGTTAGAGGCAAGATGGATCCAAAGGCAGAAAGGTGTGGATTTATTGGATATGACAACAATCAAAAGGGCTACAGGTTATACAACCCTACCAACAAAGGATTCTTGGTAAGCAGAGATGTAGTTTTTGATGAGAACAATTCATGGTATGAAGATTCATGCAGGAAGGTCAATTTACCATATAATGTTGAAGAAGATTTTCCAAAGCTTGGTAGAGAACAATCAAAGATTGAAGAACAAGACACCTCAGAGGATGATGAAGAATCTCACATGGAAAAGATCAAAGCATGGAAGTCTAAAGGTAAAGCAAAATTGCAGGAACTTGGACATGAAGCAGAATCATCACATCATGGCCTAAGAAGATCTATGAGGGAAAAGAAAAAACCAGAAAGGTATGGGTTTGACACCTCATTAGTAACTAAACATTCTATCTACATAGCACAGGACATAAACCAAGAGGAGCCATCATCATTTGAAGCGGCCAAAGCAAAAACAGAATGGAAGCATGCAATGAAGGAAGAGATTGAAGCACTTGAGGAAAACAACCCTTGGGATTTGGTGCCCAAGACTTCATCCATGAAGGTAATAGGCTCAAGATGGGTCTATAAACTCAAGAAGAATTCTTATGGTTCAATTAACAGGTATAAGGCAAGGCTTGTGGCAAAAGGCTTTGCACAAACTCAGGGAATTGATTATGAGGAGACTTTCTCTCCTGTGGCAAAGATGCCTACTATTAGGGTTTTGCTTAGTATTGCCTCTTCCAAGAATTGGAAGATACTTCAACTAGATGTAAAGAATGCATTCTTGAATGGTTGGATAACAGAAGAGGTATATATGGCACAACCACCTGGTTTTGAGAATCAAGTTTATCCTGATTATGTGTGTAAACTTAACAAAGCATTGTATGGTCTCAAGCAAGCTCCAAGAGCTTGGAATTTCAGGCTTGTTTCATTCTTGCAGGACAAAGGCTTTCAACCAAGCAAGGCAGATCCTTCACTCTTTATTAAAAAGAGTAATTCCGAGGTCATCTACCTATGTGTATATGTAGATGATATTATATTGACAGGAAATGATGCAGATTATGAAGAAGATCAAAGATCAGATGAGAGAAGAGTTCAAGATAAGTGATTTGGGTTCACTTACCTTATTCCTAGGTTTGGAAGTTGTCTACAAAGATCATGGTTTGTTTCTCACTCAAAGAAAGTACATTAAGGACATGTTGGCAAAATTCAAGATGCAAGATTGTAAGATTGCAAGTACTCCAATGGAGGTCAATCACAAATTGAGCTCACATGAAGGTGAACTCATAGAGGACATCACATCATATCAAAGTCTAGTGGGTAGTCTCAACTATGCCACATTGACAAGAGTAGATATATGTTACAGTGTGAGTGTGCTAAGCCAATTTATGCACACACCAAGGAAACCACATATGGATGCTGCCAAAAGGATTCTCAAGTATCTCAAAGGAACCATAAATGAAGGACTTTATTATCCTTATGTATCTGATTTAGGTTTGAAGCTATTTTCTGATGCAGATTGGGCTGGATCCAAGGAAGATAGAAGGAGCACTTCAGGTTATCTTACCCTTGCAGGTTCAAAGCTTATTTCATGGTCATCCAAGAAGCAAGCCACAGTTGCTCTCTCTTCTACTGAAGCTGAATATAGAGGTCTTGCCATAGCTACACAAGAAGCTATGTGGATGAAGACATTGTTCAAAGATCTTGGATTGGAGTTTGGAACTCCAACTATTTTTGGTGACAATATGAGTTCTATTCATTTGGCTGCTAATCCTATTTTTCATGCAAGGACTAAACATATTGAAGTTCATTATCACTATGTACGAGAAAAGGTTCTAAGCAAAGAGATTCAAATATCATATGTGTCCACTCATCAACAATGTGCAGATATTCTAACCAAAGCATTGGATGGTACAAAGCTTTGCAAATTCAAGGCTATGATAGGTTTGCAGGTAATCTTTGAAGATTGAAGACCTCAAGCATACTTGGCTTGAGGGGGAACTCTTGGAGCAAGTCTATGACAAGCCTAAGTATTGGCTTGAGTCTCACAAAGTCTTAGAAGAAGCTTTAAAAAGAAGACTATGTAAAGTTCACTTGTGAACTACCTCTTGTAACTTTTGAAGAGTTTACTTAATGTAAAAGTAAGAGAATCTTAAGTGGTTGAGTCCACATGATCAAGAATGGAAAGAGGAGCCACGAATTCGTGATTTGTGGTAGGTAGAGAATCAAATCAATCATTGATTGATTGGAGAGCGATTGAGGGAAGTTAGCCTCCCAAACTCAACTATAAATAGATGGCAGTTTTAGTCGTGGTTAGAGAGACCTATGTGAAGACCTCCAAGAGCTGAGCTTTATGCCATATCAAGGTGTGATTACAAGGCACACATATGTATCAGTAAGTCATTGTATTGTACAAGCAATATACTTTCATTTTCATGATTATTTGAGTTCATCTTTCCATGTTCTTGTGAAGTGTACTACTCACTGCCATTACTCTCAGTTTTCTCAGTCAGCTTGCAGAGATGTTTTCTCTGAGCTTGGTGCATCATTTTTAGTGATTTAACTTGGTAAAGTTAGCTCCATAAGTCTACTATATGCTCATAAATTTTCATGTCATTTGGATGTTGCAATCTTCAGTTATGTTCATTTGAAGTCAACAGGGTCTGTTCATCTTCACCTCTCTGTCAGGTACCCGACTTTTTCACTCATCTTATCAGAGGTTTTTCTCAGTGGTTACTTATCCAAATTCAGTGATTTAAAGCTTGTTGGATTCCGCTTACTGTCTAGTATAACCATACAAATTTTCTTAATCATTGGAGTTCTACATTTTGAGTGTGATTTTTCTGCTCACTAGTCTATTTCTATAGCAGCCCGTGAAAATCGGGATGATGTCATCACTTGTTAAAACTCATTCTCAGTGTGTGCTTTGTTATTTTTGATGAGATTAATCTTGAAAGTTAGCTCTTTAAGCTACCTAGACTTCCCCAAGAGGAATTAAGCTAATTGCTGCTGTGCTCAGAGAATTATGTAAAACACTGGACAGGTGTATGAACCAAGAATAGCAAGTTTTCACCTCTGAGCTAACTCCAACTTATCTGTTTTGATCTATCTTTTTGAGAGTGATCTTCCAAGGTACATAGGGTGTCTAATACATCCATTGGCAAGCTAAAAGGGCCCACCATCTACTCCTGGAGTTCATTTGGTTGGTGTAGATCAAGGATTTTGCAACACCTCTTCATCTTCAAGCACATACCTATCCATCTCCTCACAAAGTCCATACATTCTCAACTCTATCTCTGAATTTCTAATCCCTCACATTAAGAATCTTAAGACTTCTTAAGAGACATGGAATGCTATGGAATCTCCTCAAGTAATAGAGCTAGGAAGAATCAACTATGGAGTTTACAACACTCAAGAAGATGCCCAAGCAAAGTATGACTAATTTTGTAACCAAGATGAAGGACATTGAAGACCAACTTGGAAGCATTGGAGATATCACTATGAAGAGCAAATTCTGAGGAAAGTCAACAATAAAATCAAAGATAATAACAAATGGGAAGACTTCACCACAACTATGGACCTCCACATGGACATGCAAGTGCCTGATTTCAACACACTTATGGGGAAATTTTTCACACATGAAGCTAATCTCATGAATAACAATGAAAACCAAAGAGGTTATCAATCCTCTTCTATCTATACAAATAAGAATAAAAAGAAGGATAACAAAGGGAAAGGTAAGAAATCTATGGGTGAAGGAAGCACCTCTCAAGTAAACATTGCAAGTAGAGGTGGAGGCAGAGGAGGTAGACAAGACAAGGGGAGAGCTCAAAGCTCATCACCCTATTCTATATGGGGTCTAACAAATTACATTACATAAAATTATTTCACGAACCCAAGGAATCAAAGAGGAAGATGATACAATAGAGGAGGCTATGGATATTCAAGAGGAAGATTAAAAAACTCATATGGGTATAGCAACAATTCATATAACAACAATTATGAAGGTGGATACAAAGGAAGGATAGACTACAATAATTGTAGAGATGACCAAGCTCAAGAAGATTCACTTCTTCTCATGAACATGACAATGAATGATTGCAATTCTAATGAGCATTTGCTTTGCATAGACTCATGATGCTTAAATCATGTACTAGGAAATGTGGTTCTGCTCTCAGACTTGGAAGACCAAAGGAATAAACATGAATTCCAAATAAGCGATGACACAAGACATCCAATTGAGAAGATGGGTAATGCGATGACTTCAAATGGTAACATGAACTTACTAAGTAGAGTACTTTATATGTCTACCATCACAAAGAACCTTATCAGTGTAGGTCAAACTATTGAGAAAGGTTTGCATGTATGATTTACCAAGCATGGAGCATATGTTGAAGGCCCCACATCAAGGATTCAAGAAGATATCAAAAGGAGAGAAGATAGGTAGGTTGTTCACATTTGAACTCAAGACACTAATAACATTTCCTTGTTCAACTATGGCACCCAATCCCTATCAAAGTTAGATGATTGGCACAAGAGGCTAGCTCGCCTTAGAGAAAGACTCCTAAAATAAATTAGTAGACATCAGAGTGTACTTGGACTACCCAACATATGAAAAAAACACATGAAAGACAAATGTAGTGCTTCTTAGTATGGTTAGTCACACATGAAACCATTCACCAAGAAAAGCTATATACATGGAGACCTCTTGGAGTTGGTCCACATTGATGTTTGGGGACCAAGCAAGGAACCTTCAATTTTTGGATCAAGGTAATATGTGTCATTCATAGATGACTAAAGCAGATGGACTATCTTGTATTCCATGAGGCATAAGGATGAAATATTGTCATGCTTTGAAAAAGTACTTAGTTCTTGTGGAGAATCAAATAGGTAAAACCCTAAAAAGAATAACGTTAGATGGAGGGGGAGAATACTTCTCCCATGACTTTGACTCTTATCTCCAAGAGAGAGGAATCAAACAAGAAATCACCTCCAAATACAATTCTCAAAAGAATGGAGTGGCAAAGAGGAAAAATAGGATGATAGTAGAGGCTGCAAGGTCCATGCTCAATGAGAAGAAACTCTACAACTACTTCTTGGCAGAGCCACTATCTACTGCCACCTATTTGTTGCATACACTTCCATCAACGACTATAGATGGCATGATTCCATATGAGCAATTGAATTGAAGAAGACCTATCTTGGATCATTGCACAATCTTTCGGTGAATTTCATATGCACTCATACCTTCATAGGTTAGAGGTAGATTGGACCCTAAGGAAGAAAAATGTATATTTATTAACTATGATCTTAATAAAAAAGGTTAGAGATTATACAATCCGCCCAACAAAGGATTCATTGTAAGCATCAATGTTCTGTTTGATGAAAACAAATCATAGTTTGAAGATGATTGCAAGAGAATCAAGCAATCTTATGACATAGAGGAGTACTTTCCAAATCTGTCAAGAAAAAATGTTCACATGCTTGAAGCATCAAGAGACTTTGAAGATTATCAATACTCCAAGGAAAGAAATTAACTCTTGGAAATCCAAAGGCAAAGGCAATGTGTAAGAGTTGAGGAATGTAGCAAAATCCTCTCAACAAACAATTAGAAGGTAAACTAGAGAAAAGAGGAAGCCAGAAAGGTATGGCTATGATACATCATTGACTAAACACTCAATTTATTTAGCACAAGATTTTCACCTTGAGGAGCCCTCATCTTATGAGGAAGCAAAGAAGAAACCTAAGTGGATGAATGCCATGAGGGAAGAGATTGAAGCCCTACAATAAAATCATACTTCTACAATCCAACAACAAAACAATTCACTATAATTAGGGATGTTGTATTTGAAGAACACATATCATGGTATGAAGAATACAAGCAAAAAGTAAAGTTACCCTATGATCGTGATAAAGATTTTCTTCCATTAGAGAATAAGCATGATACACACGTACAAGACTCTAGAAGTGAATGAGAAGATGAACATGATGGAAAGGAAAAATATTACAAACTTTAGAAATCTAGAGGGAAGGCCAAGATGCAAGAATGTGGAGAATGTTCCAAACGCACTACTAGAATATCAACAAGGGAAAGAAGGAGACTTGAAAGGTATGGTAAGAATCTACTTTTCTAACCAAGCATACCATTTATTTCACCAAAGTTTCAGTTTCAAAAGAACCCTCAACATATGAATAAGAAAAAGGTAACCCTAATTGGGAGAAAGCCATTAAGGAAGAAATTGAATCGTTCAAAGAGATTGATACATGGGAATGGGTTCTTATCGAAACCAATACAAAGGTAATAGGTTGCAGATGGGTCTACAAATTAAAAATAAATTCAGATGCATCAATTTGCAGGTACAAAATTAGGTTGGTTGCTAAAGGAAGTGCTCAAACACAGGGCATAGATTATGAAGAAACTTTCTCACCAATGGCCAAGATGACCACCATCAAGACCTTGCTTAATGTTGTAGATACAAGGAATTGGAAACTACTTCGACTAGATGCGAAGAATTCTTTTCTAAATGGATGGATCAGTGAGGAGGTATATATGCTAGAACCCCCAAGATTTGAAAATCCTAAATATCCTTCTCATGTATGTAAGCATAAGAAAGCATTGTATGGTTTAAAACAATTCTATAGAGCTTGGAACTACATATGGGTGACTTATTTACAAGATCAAGGATTCAAATCAAGTAATGCACATCCTTCATTGTTCATCAAGAAGGTTTGTAATGAAGTTATCTATTTATGTGTCTATGTAGATGACATAATTATGATAGGTGATGATGTGATCGGAATAGAAGAAATCAAAAAGCATATGTAGGTGGAGTTCAAGATCAGTGATCTTGGAGAACTCACATTCTTCTTTGGGATTTAGGTCGTCTATAGAGATCAAGGGATGTAGTTGACTCAAAGAAGGTATATTCAAGATCTACCCTTGAAATTCAAGATGCAAAATGCCAAATCTACAGTAACGCCTATGGAGATGAATCATAAACTAAGTGTTTATGAAGGTAAATAGATTGAAGATATAAAAGAGTATCAAAGTCTTATAGGTAGTCTAATTTATGCTACATATACAAGAGAAAACATCTCTTACAGTGTTGGAGTGCTATAATAAAGTAAATCTATGATCTAAGGGTCCATCCAATTCAAACAAACGTGAAATTGGACATCAGTTTGTCACTCATGTGTATGGTCATAGATCTCGAGTCTAGACTTAAGTATAAGTTCATGTGCTCTCTTAAACAAGTTATCCACTTAGCCTAGTGGTTAATTCTAAAGGTAGTGAACGAGGAGGTCTTATGTTCAACCCCATGGGGGGAGTTTTTCCCAAAGAGCCTTTTAACTAAAGTTAACATGAGTTAACTTGAGTCTAGAGGGACTTAATTGGAGTGGCAAGTACACCAACCATGAGTGAACTCTAGTACAAGGTACTTAAGCACTGGGCGAGATCACTTCAACTACTAGTAGACTCTAGTGGAGGATATTAAAGGAATGGTGGAGATTGCACATGCACTTGTGGACTCTAGTTATGTTTGTGGTCCTCATCGATTAAAGCTACTATATATCGAGGCATATGGTCGAGAAAAGATTCATCTCTCTAGCACGTGGTGGTCCTAATCATCAGTTCTTTACATTGGTATTAGTTCTTTACATTAGTATCAGAGCTAGAACTTTCGTGGAGACCTTGTGAGGGACTATCATCTTCTTCAAGCTCTCATGGAGACCTTATGAGATTCTTCATCATCATCGCATTCTTCACATGTAGAATACAATTTGGTTTCCTTCATGCATGAGTGTCTCCCAAGAGAAGATTCATGTATGTTTCTCTATCTCTACCCGAGTCCAATGAATCCATCTTGTTTGTGCATCCAATAGCAAAATACAAATATTTTCAACCTCTTGCAGCCATGAGATTCAATCCTATGACCTACCCACTCTTAGAGAAGTGCTTTTCCATTGCACCATGCTCACCATATTAAGAGGTTATGTGTTACCTTTTAATAGTATTGAATTGAGCACAATACATGCTTGTGATTCTGATGAAGAATGATTTTTTCCTGCATTTCACAAGTGGGAATTCTTCCAAATCAGGCCATAGTGAACAAAGAGAGTAGTCCTAGGCATTCCATCACATTCCTCATGAGGTATCTTTTTACCTATCTTTATGCATATTTTGGGTAGCACAGCATACATGTGTCACTATGGAGCAGCAAAACGACATTCTCTACACTTGTAGGCATGCCTCAATCTTGAGACCTCTTGGATCTAAAGCATCTGAGCTAGCCACCTATTGTTGGAGATATATTTTTTATCTAAACAATAAGTTGCCCACAATCATGGCTTATCAACCTCTACATTTCATAGTGCAGCATTCAAAATTCAAGAGTAGAGATGTTTTAAGACACTCAGACATAGAATTCAAACTAAAACCATTGCATTGGAGGGTGTGTGAGCTATCCGCTATGCTATTGATCCCGTATGCCAAATTTTGGTCTTATCGGTTATTTATAACAAATTCTTGGAACTCTATTTCCCACAATTTCTTGTGTTGTAGCTTTGTACAAGCATGAAAGGAAAAACCGAACCTATCAGGATCGGTCTAAGAAAACCTTTGACATGCGTTTACAGCATGAGTCTGTCCACCTATCTATCTGCATGATCAGCTAAGGTGTGAGTTTCTTTTATCCATAATATCCCTAATTGGACTCCAATGGCATACAAAAAAGCAAGGATATTGCAGTTAATGAGAATGGAGAATGGCTCTTCTTGAGGAGTAGTAGAAGCGCATAGCTATCTACTCAAGCTAAGTATTTCCCAAGTTGATGTTGTCCTTTCAATACTTGCTTTGCTCTTTTCTTTCATGTAGATTGCATTTAATTATCATTGAAGCATGGTATAAGTCTTCACTTTTGATAACGTTTATGCACATTTCATGAATATTAATGAAAGCTAAATGGGCAAGCAAAGATGTATTAGAAAACACATCAAACACTAAGAAAAGTATCATGCATCTAAAAGCTCATGCATGGAAATGAATGACTATTTGTGCATTTCTCCTTCCAAAAGAATACTTTCAATGCACAATACAAGCTTCCCTATTGTTAGAAAAGGTTCTCGATGCACTCAAGCATGTGCACTAGCATGTTTCTATCTTCTAAAGGAAACAAAGTTAGCATGTTTGTGCGTAGATGCATGAAGTGCATGCGTTACAATCTCAAGAACTACTTGAATGTGTTTAGGGAATGATAGAAATGTGCCAAAACATGCATAAAATCATATGCCTTTGCATGCAAGCACATGCATTTGCATTTATATAAGGGTATAATTGTTTGCTAAGTAGATGAATGAATGTACTTTCATAGTAGTTAGCCAACTTTTTAAAAGATCAAGTTTGACATTTAGAAAGACGAACAAACTAGTTAGTTGCTAATTCATGCTAGCTACAACCTTGCAACTCAAGTAACTAGTAGATTATTTCCCAACATGATACATAGGTATTGAATACTTAATGAAGAGTTACATTAAGTATGCTAGATGCCTTGCTTGGTAAAAGTAGGCACAAGAAGAAATTCAAGCATTCAATTTTCTTTATATTTTGATGGGAAAAGAATTGAGTACTTGCAAATTTATAAGATTTTTGATGACTCTAAGTCAAGTCGATACTTAGACAGTCATAAACAAAATCGATTTTACATGTTTTTGTGTATTTTTCATGCATCCAAGTAGAATGATAACTTAAGATATTTCAAAAGTTCCATTAGAAATTTGAAGTGGACGCTCTCACTTGATTCTATTCCAATGGTAATCGAAGAATAATCATGGAACTTAACATAAATTGAACATTCGAAGTAGATAGGTGTTAGGTTCCATGATTTCATCTACAATAATGATGCGAGTGCCAAGAGAACATGGAATCTTTGAAAGAACTCTTCCTCTTAAAAGAGTTAGAGAGTTATTTTGTGATTTTATAAGATATTTTCAATTTCAAGATGAAACCTAGACAAGTAATCGTTAGGAAAAGAGATAGTTCCTAAAGACAAGAAGCTAAATGAAATAGTCTGGCCTTTTATTTCATAAATTGCACTCTTTTCCTATCATATTCAAGGTGAACTTCTCTTTTAGGAATACAAGAAGTTTCAAGAAATGGATCTCAATTGATCCATGAACTTTTTCTAGATCAAGATCTAAGTTCATAAATATGTTAGGACAAGTACGTGAAGATGTCCTTCTGAAAAATATTCTAAAGATAGAAGTTACCACATGATGGAAGCTTTGATTTCTTTTCAAGTATATTTTCTAGAAAAAGGGATAGAATAATGGTTATGAAAAGAAAACTAAACATCTTTAGCATATAAATATTTCGCCAAAAAAAGAGGAGCAAAGCATTAGCTTTCTTAATTGCCAAAGAAGACAATGAAGTGTTCATAGTAAAATTATTTTATGTTCATTCAATGATTAAGAGATGCTTGTATTTTAAACTAGCAACCAAAAGGGTTTGTCAAAATATGTTTAAAGTACTCCAGTAACATTGAAAGATTGACCAATGACAATAATTTTGGTTTCAAACTCAAGAAAAGGTATACATATCGCATAAATGAAATTTCAAGTCAAAATTTCATGATAGAATGGGAAATTATATCCTAAGGTGGTATTTATCCTTTGGTTTGACACTCAAGAAGTGAAAAGAGCTCAAGCAATAAAGCTTTAGAGAGTATATCCAAAAGTCTAGAACTCCTTCCACGGATCCTTCAAATCGTGCAAATGTTTTCAAGATGAACCCTTTACTCATTTTGTTTCCTCCTTAGGACGAATCTCAAGTATTTGAAGAACAAATTTCTTCCTAGTAGCTAATTTCTTTAGAAGTCCCTCACCATCAGTGGTGGTATTTAAAGTCCAATGATTGATATAACCTACAAGTGTATCAATCTTGATGAGATTCTTAGCTTTGGAATCTGAAAGGCATTAGCCTATGCTTGAAGTTGAGTTGAGGGAAAGATCTCTAAAAAATCCTGATGGTAAGCCAAGAAGCTTTAGATAGTTTTGGGAGATCTTTAAGATGAAGACCAAGTCTTTATTCTTGTCAGAAGGTGTGCAAGAATTGATCAAGCTTGGAAAGGTTTGTCCAAGAACTTACGATTGGAACTAATACAAAGTTTTTTCAAGTGTTGGTAATACAAATCATGCATGACTCATGAGTGTTACCACTTTAAGAATAAACTCCTTGGCTAGATTAAATTTTGGAATCAAGGTCTTTCCAAAATCAAGGCATAAAGAGATAAAAGAGTCTAGAAATACCCTAGATGTTTGGCCTTATAAGTTCTTTGCAGGACCTAGTAGATGTATAAATTGAATATACCACCTTCACCTTAGCTCTCAATATTGGCACCAACAAGGATAGAAAGGATCATTAGAAATCATCATGGGAGCATTCAAAAGGAATAGAAGGAAATCCAAACTCGTGATGCATTTTGGTGGATTGGAGAAATTATCCACTGCTACGGGACACTCCAATGCTAACTCCTTTTGAGAATTTTTCTTTGATGCCCAAAAAGAAAAAGAATTCATGATTCATAAAATGCATGAATCGGGTTATCTCTTTCTTTGGAAAGTACATTCAGGTGATGTACTTAAACCACTAGATGAAACTATAAACAAATGAAGGAGAATTTTTCTCTCACATTCAAAGATGTAGTGAAGTCTAGAAAACTTCACCATTCAAAGGAATTCAAGTTTTCAATACAAAGCATGAGATCATGAAAGGATCATGTGAAGGAATCAAAAACCTAGAATATCTACCTCATTAGGGCAAAAAACGACAAAAAAGGGTCATTTAAGAATTTCAATTAGTTGTTCTTAATTTGAATTAATGTTGTCAAATCGTTTCGAAAAATTGCATGTAGGTTCATTTAAAGCACATCTTATGCAAATATATTAGTTTTGGAAGAGAGAAATTTTGTGTGATAATCATGAAAAGTGATATGCCTCAAAGTTTCTGCTCATTGTGCATTCACCCGATTTCAAGTTTCCTTCTTGTTCTTCGATCTATATAATGTGTTTTTAGGATGTTCTACACTTCTTTAATCTACTCTCCATAGCAGGCCTGCTTCTCTTTTTCTCGTAATTCTAGACAATTTCGCCGTGAAGAACCTCAATCCAAACACTCTCACTAATCTTTCATCTAGCCGGACTCTATGTGATAAGTTCCATGTCAACATTGCAATCAGTCATGAGTATGTAACAACAAAAAAGGTATTCCAAAGAGCTCTTCAATTTTGTGAAGTTGATGGATTGCACAAAGAAGGCAAAAAACATATCGACATATGGGCAAATGGAGTTGTTTATCCGATTTATCCACAAACTGGAAGGTATCCACCTTTTCATAATCTTCATGATCTAATTAGATTTGTAGGAGATGGTGATGATGGTTTACGTTCAAAGCTTTGTGAGTTTTCAAAGAACTATATGCAATACATAAACTATCTGCAAAATGTACTACATCAGAGAGAGTTACATCGGAGAGATCTAGAAAAAATGTTTTCACATTTTTCTTCTCAATAAGAAGCTTTCAAACACATGAAAGAAACTCCTATAGGATTGAGAATGCGGTCAAAACAAGCAAAACCGTTTTTAGATTTGACTGAAAAATCTAGCCAAAAGAAAAATAGGATGAAACTTGTAGAGATCATGTAACAAATGTGCTAGGTTTAAACATGTTGAGTAGCTTTGAGTGCGTTCATTTTTGTAATGAAATTATGAGTTAGAGTGATGTTTTGAAACTATTGAGAATTAATGAAAATGTATGCTTGAAATGGTTGTTGCTAGAACCATCTCAAATTCAAGATGTTTCTGATGGAGTTGGAGTGAGTAGAAAGGGTTATAGAGTAATTTCAAAAGTTTGGTGTGAATTTCTTAAATTTAATAAAGTAAAATGCATTCACCTTCCATGCCGACCATGCGGCTTTAGTCTATCTTGTATGACAACATCATCTAGGTGGGAACCTGGCTCCTTGGGTCTTACTGCTTCAAGAGTTCGACTATGATGTGGTACACTGCCCCGACAAGACACATAAGATTGCCAATTTTCTATCGTGATTGGATTCTGGTGAACCATCAAAGGGAATTGATGACTCCTCGCGTCCTACTTATACAATCACTACACCAACATTACCTTTTAATAATTTACCCATGGTCCATTCTTACTATGAAACTCTCATGATTTTTTTGACTACTAGTTGTCCACCGAGGACAGTGTCCAACACAACCCGTCGGAAACTTGCCATTTACAGCCGATGATTTTATATCTTTGTCACTCAATTATATTATTTTGATCATTCTGGTGCCCTCCTCTATTGTATCCCTCGTCATGAAGTCCCTTCACTGCTACATATGCCACATCATATACCCTCTGGCAGCCATTTTTGAGCGGAACTCACTTACCATAAAGTTCTACGGAGTGGTTTATGGTGGCCCACCATGCAACGTGATGCTTATTCTTATGTTAAACATTGTGATTCTTGTTAGTGAATGGGCCAGCCTTTGTAGTAGCATTATTTTCCTCTTCAGCCTGTCCTATCTCTAGAACCCTTCCAAAAATGGGGACTCAATTTCATTGGCCCTATTTCACCTCCTATTTCCACTAATAATTTCTACCTTCTCACTTGTACTGATTATGCTACCCAATGGACCAAAACCTAGGCTGTCCAGTTTGTTATAGCTCAGGTGGTGGCTAAGTGTGTGATGTGTGATGCCTGATGTTTTCCCTCATTTTGGTTTGCCATTGGAAATTGTTTCAGATCGCAGAACCCACTTCACTAAGACTCTTCTACAGGCTCTGACTCAGACATTTAATATTATCCATAAGTTCAGCACTCCCTATTACCCCCGTGCTAATGGCTTGGCTGAAAGCACTAATAAAACTTTACTCACTATGTTAAAGAAACTTATTCTGTATTGTCCTTAGCATTGGGATCTGCTTTTACCTGTTGTGTTGTGGGCTTATCGTACTATGTACAAAGTCGCTATTGGTTCCACACCATTTAAATTAGCTTACAGATTGGAGGCCATTGCACCGATGGAGCTAGTTGTTCCTAGTCTCTGGGTGGACTTGGAGCAGAAATTATTACCAAAGGAATTAGTCCCTGTGCGATTAGATACTTTACGGTCTCTTGATGAGCAATGGCTGGAGAGTTTTCTCCTTTTATAAGAAGTCTAGCTACACCAAGCTAAAACTCATGATCATTTTCTTCGCACTCCGGTGTTTCAAGTTGGCCAATTAGTGTTATTCTATAATTCTAAAGCTGATCGTGCAGTAGGAAAATTTAAAGTTCATTGATTTGAACCCTACCGTATTTTTGCTCAACTGAGTCCGGCTACATTTTGCTTAGCAACCGTTACCGGATTTCGTTCTACCTAACCCTGTCAATGGTTCTAAAATCTGCCCTTATTGTCCACCATCCATAAGTGTTTGAATCCGGTGTCCATCGTAATATATATATGTATATATATATATATATATATATATATATATATATATATATATATATATATATATATATATATATATATATATATATATATATATATATATATATATATATATATAAACCTTCACCCTTTTCGGTTCTTTTCTAGTTGACTCTTTAACTATTCTCTTGGTCACTTTATCTTTTTTAATTGTTGCATGTACCTTACGATTCTGCATCGCCCCTTGCCATTTACGTTTTTTTTAAGTGCTATATGAAGGGCTTTGGTGTGCAGAACAAAAGGAGCAATGAGGAGATGGAGGGAGAGAGAAGAGATGAGAGACACACACACATGCATGGGAGCCTCAAAACCGACATAATGATCTCACTTGAGGCAATACTCTACATATGATATATATATATATATATATATATGAATATAGTGGTAAGGTCACATGATCCTTGTATCCCAATCTCTTCGTGGTAATGCTCTAAAAATGATGTACATATATGAATATGGGGGTAAGGTCACATGGCCCTTACAACCCCAACAATCTCCCACTTAAGGGTCAATGTGATCGTAAGTGGTAACACATACAAAGAATGATGTATGACTATACATTAATGTATAGGAAGAGTCCAAATCTCAACCCATACCGATCACCCTACACCAACTACCTTGAACAAGGTGTATCCATGCACCTCAAACTGCTCTAGACTCATATAGACAAGAGTTGAGCTCACATCTGATTGATGCAAGAACTGATGAAGTTCCTGGAAAGCTCCGACTCGCTCTATGCCTGTTTCAATCATCCAATGACCGACAACTCCAAGTGCAAATGCTCCAATAGCAACTGTAATGTCTGGTCTCGAGTATAATAACTTGTTCATCAAATTCTCGAATGTTGATGAAACATGTGCTATTCTAGCTAACCTAAGAATGTCAGCCATGCCTATATCCAAGGCATCCAAGGCACCATCATCAAGTCCAACATGTACTAACATATCCGTGTCAACATCTGGCATGAGCGAATCCAAGAATGACTGCATTACTACTGACTCCTCAACATCCAAATCAGCCATTCTATCAAGAAAGGATGTATCTAGCTATGCATCCTGTGAGCTACTATGCTCTGGTATATATTGTATGTCATAAGAGTTATCCGGCTCTACCATACCAAGTATATCATCATGCTCCACATGAGATAATTGCACAACATCAATACCAAGCTCAAAGTGATGATCAAACTCTAATTGAGTATCATCACAATGCTCTACATGAGCATCCACATCATGCTCTAAAGCATCCAAGTAATCATCCAAAGTGTGCTCCACAAGAGCATCCATATGATCAATGAAATCATGCTCTACATACGCATCATGAGCATCCAAAATATGCTCTACAGATGCATCCATCTGAGCATCTGAATCTTGCTTTACATGTGCATCATGAATGTCAATAGACCTATCTATAGGTAGAAAAAATGAGACATGATGAGTCTCACATCGCACATAAGGCTAAACTCCCACTGAGATGAGACTGTCTCTCATATGGAATACCTACAGTGGATACCTGTGCCCAATCCTAGCACCGCTAACAAGCATAAGCTGTCCCAACTGCAACTGAAAATGATGCTCACCAAGGATTGCATGACATTTGCTCTCCTCTAACTGACTAATTGAAATCAAGCTCATAGGTAATGAAGGCACATAGTGTACATGTCTGAGTATAAGTGATGCTCCACTAGGTAGCATAAGGCATACATCTCCTGTACCCTTAATGTCATGTGTTGTACCATCACGCATGTGCACACATCCAGGACTCTCACCTAAGAATCGACAAAACCACTCATGATGTGGAGAAACATGCTCATGATGTGGAGAAACATGAAAACCAACTAATGCATCAAACAATCAAGCCATATGTGTGCCATCCAATGAAGAAGAAGAATCCTGAGATGATCCATAAGAGAAAGTGATATCACCATCACTCGCATAATCAACTGCCATAGACTCTCTTGAAACCACTACCTGACCTGCATCACGTGCATATCTCTGACGTCATGGTCGCATTCGCCTGAAGCAATATCATATAATATGGCCCTCACAACCATAGTGCAAACATTTAAGTCATTGATGTGATCTATGTCTCACATGAGTCAATGGACTCGCATACATATCATGTAGTCTCTTCCATAATGCACTACTCGTCTCCTCATACATAAGACACTCATATATAGAATCCACAAGTTGTAACCGGATAGTGGAGTTGGCCAATGCATCCATATCCATCCATACATGGTCGAGCATGTCATGAGGCCTCTGTGCATCTCTATGCACATACATGCGTAACCCTGCACGAACCAATGTATGCCACATCTGAGGTTTCCATCTTGGAAAGTTAGTGCCATCAAACTGAGAAGACGTCATGCTGGCAATCCAAGTGATTAGCCATATAACAAGAGACTACAAATAATACTTTATCATCAATAGGATCACACCTGCATATCCACATGCATAACTCACATCACATATGTCTCACTAGGGAAGGAAACCATGTGAATCACCATGCATCTAGCATGCACATAAAACCATGATCATAAGTCTGTTCATTGAGTCTCCAAACTGACCAAGTAGATGTGAAAGAATCCTGGACAAAATTTGATAGAGTATCCCCTATAAACTGAGCAATCAAACAAGATAACCAGTAGCAAAAGAGCAATGAGTAACCTGTCAACACGTGTCACTGATCCAATCAAAGATAATGGAAAATACACATGCAAAAAAAATGATGGCAATACACATCAATACAATGGCGATACACCTACAACTCAAGAATAAATTCTGCAAGATGGTCCAACTTGTCACAGATAATCTATGACCAAGTCCAAGTGAATGGAGATAAGCAATGATCCAAAGCTATCGCACAAGCTTCAATATGCACTAGAGCTCTCTTTTAGCATAAAAGCTATCGAAATTTTGGCAACATCTCCTCTATAAAATGGACTCTAGAACCAAAATAACCATGTGTGAATCACCATCCACATATGCCAAGAATCACACTGGCAAATAGATATCAAATTAATGATCATATGCTAATGGGATAGCCAATAGGTGACAAATAAATGTGGAACTCAGGCTCCAATCTAGATCATGTACCTGCAAAGAAAACAAAGATACAAGTACCAACCAAGATCCAAAATCAACTCTCATAAAAGAATGTGCAACCGGCAAGTAAATCCATAACCAAGTGGCATAAGCAAAAGATATAAACCACAATGCCACTATACATCCATAATCGATTATACACGGATAATGCCTTTAATCTCTAAAAATAAGAGCTCGCACACCAAAAATTCTCTCTTGAAGAAGTTCCAAAGCAAATTGAACCTACAAAAGCAACTAGGGTTTTTATGGTGAGAATATGATGCTCTATGTTTTGTTGTTTCAGAGATGATAACATCTGAGTTTGGACTTTTTTCTTCAGGAAACTTCAAGAACTCTTTCTTGCTATGTAAAGATATAAAGAACTTCTCAATCTGAGGTGTGTACCTCAAGATATACACAAAACAAGCATCTATTGGGAATTTCATCTTCACTTGCAGCACTACTGCTCTGTATTTTGCAATTTTTGCAACCCAACACTCAGATTTTGGAACTGATTTCATCCATAAATTGTATATGTCTTTCCCAGCCACGCACAGCAAGTTGAATCATTTGAATTCGACTTGTAAACCTCAAGTTATGGTGCAAAAACTGACCTACTGTCCAAGTAATTGTAGATTTGTCTTCCACATCAGTCTACATTTTTTGAATTTTTTCGAGTTTAGAACTCCGAACCAAGTTCTACGCCCTTCTATAAAAATGTAACCCTTCATCTCGGCTATGCATAGAACTTTGAGATGCATCAATCCGAGCTTCTTAGCTCGCATTATGGCAAAATTACTGAACTGCTATCAAAAGGTGTCGACCTGCACATTCACTTCTTGTGACCTAAGCTTCCATTGAAGCTTCTTGCACACTAGCTTTCAACATGTTGTGATACCTATGAAGGGCTTTGGTGTGCAAAACAAGAGGAGCAAGGAGGAGATGGATGGAGAGAGAAGAGAGGAGAGATGTGCACATATGCATGGGAGCCTCAAAACCCACATAATGATCTCACATGAGGCAATACTCTATATATGATGTATATATATGAATATAGGGGTAAGGTCACATGATCCTTACATTCCCAACACTAGACCCTTTATGATTTCTGATGGTTAAGACTTACTATGTCACTCATTTTTATGATTAATCGCATCCAGTCATGCTGTGCAGATTACTTAAATCGTGATTTTTGTTTTCTTGCTCTATTGATTGTGTGTGCTAGGATTCTATGCACTATGTGTGCTTTGTTCTGTTTGCGTTTGCTGTGTGTTTTGTATGTACATGTCTTGCTTTTTCCACGGAAGCTCTGACGCATCTTACTACATTTAGCAAGGGCATTCCAGACGAGCTCATGGAGTACCTTCGGGTACGAGGCTTGCTGCAGTTTGCAGAATTGCCATGGCATCAGGTGTCGACCCATCCATTGTCCTTCACCCTTGCCTGCACTATTGCTACTTGTTCGCCCACAGATAATGCATGGCCCATCGTTTCCCCGTATATCACCACTCATGTTACTATCTCAACCATAGTAGCCCAATTTCACCTTGCTAATGATGGTAAGAATGATGTTTTCCCATTGCAGCTTGCCATGATGAACCAATTATTCCCCCGTAGATCTTCCACTGAGTATGGGATTATGTGTCACCCCATCCCTGAGTGTCGAGCACTCCAATTTCTAGTCTCCACTCTTAACTTGCAGAAACGTAATTACGGCATATCAAGGCCCTTCTATTTGGCCATTGATGCGGCCTCGCGTGAGCCCATCAATTGGGCACTCCTTTATTTTCGTCACATTCAGAAGGAATGCCAAGCAATGGTTAAACAGTTGGCGAAGGGTGAATTTCTGCACACTAGACTTCACCAACTATTTTCATTCCTTGTACCCGTTGCAGCTAACTCTACTGTCCTCAGCCCTTCCCTTCTTCCTCCGGTGATTTCTTCTCATGGATGAGGCAGACGAGGAAGATGAAGTCCTGTTGTGTTTTCCAAAGAAAGGGCATCGCGTGGCCTTAACCTCTTCTCCAACATCGAGTGCATCTTCTCTTCCAGTCTCTATCGGTAGTCACCTTTCCCAGAAGGAGCTTGTTGCTCCTCTGGCAACCAAGGAAGATGTCAGTCGGGATGCGGTTGCAGTTGTTACCACCCCTCCTTGTCCTCCACCCACCCCCCTCTCTGCCACAATCCGTGAAGACATCCCCTCACTCATTGAGGAACTCCCTTCTCTACTCGCCTCTCCACCCAATGATGAGCCAAAAGTGAATATCAAACCCCTTCCACCCTCTCCCTCTTCTCCACCTGCCTAGAGTCAGCCCCTCGTTATGACCGTTTCCTCGGCACCCATTACTTCGCCTCTTCTTGCATCTTCTTCCGCTACTTCTTCTACTTAAACCCCATCCAAATCTCCTAATTATTCTCCAACAAAATTACTAGACTTGGTGCAGCCTCCATCTATTTCGGTAGTCGTTCCCCCCTCCTCTTCTATCTCCTTACCTTTTCCCCCTTACCTCCAACATTATGCTACTCTTGGTTGTTGTCTTCTTCGGGCTTCAAAAGCATTCCAGCCGCAGATGCTTGCCGAAAAGCAAGCACTTCCTCAAAATTTCCAGCATAAACTGGATGTACTGGAAGCAAATATTGCCCCTCTCCACGAAGAGCTCATTAGTCTTTGTGCCAGTGAAGCTTATCTCCAGAGTCAGGTCTCTTCACATGAGGCTGAACTCTTGCATTTGTGGCAACCATTGGCCAAGAAGGATGTTGCTCTCAATAAGATGAGTAAAGTCTTGGAAGCTACAACCGCTCAAGTTGGTGATCAAGAGTAGACTTGCACTACTCTCCATTCTAAAGCAATTTAATGGGAAACAAAGTTAGCCACAACCAAGGAAGAGTTGTTCGAGAAGGCATAGGAGTTAAATAATAAAATTGGCCAAAAACTACAGTTGATGAAGGAATTGGAAGCCACACAAAAAGAGCGTCAGGCTCGTTTCAAAACTATTCAATTTCAATCTCAGCAAATGGATCGGATGGAGAAGCAACTCGTCTTATAGCAGGATCAACTATAGAGTCGACACCCCGATAGTTGAGAGCCAACTTTGGTGTCAAGTTGCACTCAGAAATGATTTTTATTTGTAGGAAGCCTTTTTGCAAAGCTAGAGTCAACAACTACTTACGCAAGCGGCTAGTTCTAGTTCTCCTAGCCCCAAGGCTCAGTTATTAGAAAGAGAGAAACAGAGAAAGAGAGAGAAAGAGAGAGATGGACCTCTGGCTACAGACGATGACAGAGAGTAGAGAAAGAGATGTAGATAGAGACAGTTGCAGGTGGCAGTAGACTTAGTAGCATGCTAACGTGTAAAGCAAGAGAGAGAGAGAGAGTGGAAAGTCCTCCCAACAGTGTTGAACATGGAAGAACGCGACAGAGCGTGCAAACAGAGAGAGAGAGAGAGAGAGAGAGGAAAAGAAAAAGAGAAAAAGAGAAAGAGAGAGAGAGAGGAAAAGAGAGAGAGAGAGAGCGAGAAAGAGAGAGAGAGAGAGAGAGAGAGAGAGAGAGAGATTCGAGTTATTTTTTTCTTTTTTCTTTTATGTTTTATAAAGAATTAATATAAGATAAAAAGTTAATTAATTTGTTAATGCAACTTGATTTATAGTTAACCACTTACTTAACTTAGTAACTAGTTTATTTTATTTTATTTTATCTTATTTTATAGTTATTTAATTAATTTTATAATCAGTAACTATGCATATTCTTATAGTTATATGATTATGCATGCGTAGTGTATGCATTTATATACATATGGTATAAATATATACATGAGAATATAGATGTATGAGCATATATGTGTGCATAAATGCATGTGTATGAGCATGTGCTTAAATGTGCATAAATGCATGGATGTGTAAGTGAGCATGAATGTAAGTGCATATGCATAGTAGAAGTATGTTGTAGTGTATGTGCATGCATATAAGAACTAATGTATGTGTGCATGATAATGAGTTTAGATGTATGTGTATGATTAAAACATGCGTAAGTGAGTATGAGTGTATCCATGTGCATGATTGATGAGTGCATGTGCATAAGATTTAGGTGCATAATAAGAGTACATGTGCATGAATGATAGGTGCATGTGCCATACATAAGTGTATGTGATTGAAGATGCATGTACATGTATGATTTAAAAGGCATATATGCATAACATTAGATGAATAGGAATGAGTGAGCATATTAGATATATGAGAGTATGTGTCAGCATGCATAAGAAGATGTGTGTTAGCATGTGTATGAGTGTATGAAAGTGTGTGTTAGCATGAGCACGAGAGTAAGTTAACATATGCATGTTGAATGATGTGAGCATAGGTATGAGAGAATGAATGAGAATAAGTGTGTTTTATGTTTTATAAAATATACTTATGTTTTTTGCCTAATGTTTCTCTTGCGGTGAGCATTGATAAAGATTGAGGAATATTGACGAAGAGTGACGAGTATTTACGAGATCGGAGTTGCTGCATATACGCTACTTCATCCACCTTTTCTAAATCCAACTTTAATCTTAATTTTGTATTAGTCTTTTGCATCATAATATTTTTATGTGGTTTATTATAGTTCTAAGTCAGATTAGCAATTTTATCACGCAAAAGTCTTTAGCATTATCAAAAAAATAGTTTAGAATTATTCATTAATCAATTGGTTATTTCCATTATTCTATATTTCTGATGTCTATGGAGCCTTTGAATGAGTCTGGGAGTACTGAGTCTAGGAATGAGTCTGTGCATAGTGAATCAGTGAACAAAAATACAAGTTCTACATCTTTCATTTTTGAGGTTTTATCACTGTTGCAGAGCAAAGAAGCACAAGAGAGGAGCCCAAAAATTTTCAAATTAATGGGCATAATTTTTCTTCTTCAAAACATTCAGAGAATTCCCTCAAGCCATGTAAATGCACTAGAGGAGTCCTCTAGTGGCATAATCCCATCTTGTTGTAAAATATCTCTTGTAATTAGTAGGAAATTCACTTTTTAGTAATAAAGTGCCGGTCTCTTGTGTGAAAGGACCAAAATTTAGGGCACATGTATATAAGTCACTTTGTGACTCTTTGTAGAGACTTTTTGCCATTGTGAAGAGGGAGCTCTCCAAAATTTCGAATTTGCCTCTTTCTTGCAGATTTCCATCTTCACTTTGATCTTGTATGTGTGTGTAATGCTTGGAATGTGTGTGTAGGACTCTTGCCTATCCCTCCCCACTGTTTTTTGAGCTACTGTAGTGTGTGTGTGAGCTTGTAGGAGTTGTGGCATGAGTGTGGGTACTTCTCGCCATTCACTATTTTGGTCATAACTTGAAGCAAAGTTATCAGAATCGAGTGAGACCACCTGTAGTAGATGCTTCTTGTCGAGAGCTTTGAAAGGAGTACCCTATTGACTATATTCGGAGCTTGGAGCTGGGAGAAATCCTTGATTTACTGAAAACTGCTTTCAGAGGTATTGCAGCAGACACTTTCAGTCTTTCAGTGAGTTTGAGAGGTGGATTAGTCTTTTCTCATGCATATCAGCTGAACCACTTCATTTCCATCCCACTATATACACTTGTGTTGCAAATGAGGTTTAGTCTCTTTGGCACAAGTCCTTGAGTCTTCTTGACTTAAGTACACACGTTTTTGGCGCCATTGTCGGGGAACACTCAGCCAAGGTGCCTTCGTGATGGTTATAGATCAAGTGTGATAGAATCATACTTGTAGAAGTGAATTCGTTCTATGGCAAGTAGTCAAGCACTTCAGCACTTGTTACTTCACATACGGGAGGTGTGTGTAATGAGTTTTTAGGTTTAGGGTTAGTAGGAAGGGAGAGTAAGAGGAGTTAGGGTTAGGTTAGAAGGAGCAGAGAGAAGGAGAGGAGTGAAGTAGGAGTAGGTCAAGACCAAGAAAAATCTCAAAACATTTTCCAAGTTAGTGTAGTTCAGTTGCAGTCACCAAAAGTATAAAAACCAAAAAAATTAGTTCATTTCTCTACTGTTCTGAAAGGTAGTATCGCGGACGAGCAGCGACTAGTATCACATGTGAGGTATCGTGCATTTCAGGCCATCAAAGCTACATTTTGAGCTCAAGGTGCAAGCAAGACAGCACAAAGGTAAGATTCCACAAAGTTTCTCTGACAAAAACACACTAAAAGTGCACCAACACGTGATTAAGTATGCATTCGGTATCGTGCGGGGGGGGGGGGGGGGGGAACAGTTTGTTTTTGAGCTTCCTTGAAAGAGACAGTAGGTTAGGAGTGAGGAGGGTTGAGAGAGAAGCAAGGGGGTGTAAAAATTTTAGCATTTGGAGGTATTTTGGCTTGAGTATCGCGATCGGTTGAGTTTTTGGTATCGTGATACTCGTCGAAGTATCGTATCGTTGGTCACCAGCCTTGGTATCACGATACCACTCGTGGTATCGTATCCCCGGGTTGTATCGCGATCTTTCCTTGCCAAGGTCCACTTTTGGTATCGTATCGCCCTCTTCCCAGTTTAGTAAAGTGATACCATTCAAGTATCGTATCATGCAAATTGGTGGTATCCTATCGCCACTTGCATTGGTATCGTATCGTGCCCCACCCTAGTATCGTATCGCCTGGATTTTCAGTATCGTATCGCAACGACCGTTGATATCGTATCGCTTCGATCCTAAGGTATCGTATCGTCAACCCCTGAAGTATTGTATCGTGCCAGGTCCTAGTTTAGTATCGCGATACCAAACCAGTATCGTATCGTGATCACGCAACAATATCGTATCGCCTGACTATTAGGTATCGTATCGTGAGTTGTTGTGGTATCATATCGTGTGAGGGAACCGGTATCATATCATGGGGACTGTTGGTATCGTATCGCCCCAGATCTTGGTATCGTATCGTTGAATTAGTTCAGTATCGTCTCGTCAGGTGCATCAAGTATCGTATCGGCCAAACATCAAGTATCGTATCGCGACCAACAGCAGTATCCTATCGTCTACACGACAAGTATCGTATCGCGTAGGTTTCAGGTGTCGTATCCTGGCCAGTTTGGTATCGCCCAGAGCAGTATCGCCTGGTGCAGTATTGCCTAGAAGTGGTATCCTCCAAAATCTTGTAACATTTTGTAGGACAAACTTGAGGCATTGGAAGAGCCACTCAAGGAGAGTTTGAGAGACCTAGAGAGCTTTAAGAGGGTGAATGAACTTGAGGTTAGGGAGGGTGTTAAGTAGCCAAAGAAGTGTCATATCTTCTGTGGGAAGTGCTACCCAGGCTAGTCACCACTCTGTCTATTCAGATACCTCCAGTGAATCAAAAGAAGAGATACCCATGGCTTCGGAAGACATGCAGGGTCCCACTCCAAGTAGACATTTCATGACCGTTGTAGAAGGAGATTACCGTACTTCCTTACAGTATGTATCTACTAATGCCCAAGAGATCCCCATCTACCTCGATGGTTTAAATAGATCAGTGGCTAGGATGGTAACCTCCATGGATGCCACGATTGTGCCTAGACCTGCTGTCAAGTATGAGGGAGGAGCATACATAGACAAAATGGGTCACATCTACATAGTGACCGAATTTCCGGAGTTGATCAATGAAAGGGGAGATTTAGTGGAACCAGAAAACTCAGGAAGACCAAACCCTGAGAAGCTACTGACAACTCCTAGAGGTAGATCCCAAGTAACACGAGTCTTGAAGGGAGACTTGATACCTCAAGACGACTACCTGTTGGAAGTATATATGATCCATGGATCATACTTATTGCTTCAAACAGACTTACCGACTCCAGGGAGAGAAGAAAGCCCTATGACATTTTATGAGTTGAAGGATCCAGAAGATGAAACCAGGATCACATATCTAGACAAAAATCAGAGAAGATACTGGTTGGTTAGTGCCTTGGACAGGGCTCGACTGAAATACATGGTTGTGCCTGTATTCCCTCAAAGAGATCAGGCAACTACTTCGCAGAACCCTTTTGGAAATCAACAAGAGACAGAACACACCACGTCAGGACAGACCAGTCAATGAAGTGTGCCAAACCGTAATCATGTACAATTTGCAACTCCAGGAGTGCAAACAAACAATCAGACCCACCCAAGAGTAAGAAATCAGTACCGGCCACCAGTAAGACCACGGCCACCAGTAGGAGGACAGCCGGGAATGCCCCCAGTTAGACTAGCAGTTCCTGTCTTCGCTGTAATGCTTAGACCACCAGAACCAATGAGAAGATTGAGACCTATCCAAGTGGCCAAGTGTGTAAGAAATCATTATGATGGATTGGGAGAACCCTACGATCACATTGCTGAATTTAAACAAGTTCTAAGGGCAGAACAAGTAGACGACTTCTTTGTGCAGTATGAGTCTTTTGGACTCACCCTCACAGGAACGGCTCTAACTTGGTTCAAGCCATTAGATTCCAATCAATTTGGAAACATGGAGCAATTCTTTCAAGAATTCATTGGGGAATTCACCAAGAGAGGGATTAAACACAATTCTGCATCTTTAATTCACAGTTTTAAACAAAACCCTAATGAAACAGTGAATACTGCTTCCCGAAGATTCAATCAGTATGTGGATAGATGCCTAGTGGCAGAGAGACCCACTCAGCAAAAAATGATTTCATTATTTTTGGATGGACTTACGAATGGAACCCTAAGAACCTTAGTTTACGTGAAGAGGTTACAAACCCTAAGTGAATGTCTCCAGGAATGTATTGATTTAGAAGATAACCTAGCTGAGGACCTCAAGAGAACACCCAGCCCCACTAAATCAGAAGACTCACGAAGTACCATTACTTCCAACTCCAGTAATATGGAAGAATTAGCGGAGCTATTAGCAAAGAAACTAGGAGTCCAGGGGCAAAGAACTTACCAACAACCAGCCCTAAGAGTTCCAATGTTACGAAGATGTAGTCTATGTGGAGGAGATCACCCCACACACATGTGTGTGCAAGGAGGGACCGGTGCACATCAAACATACCCATATAACAGACAGCACCAACAAGGAACCGCTTTGTATTGCCACATAGAACAAAAATACACTAATCACACCACTAAAAATTGTCCATTCAATAGGCAGGCACGACCTTTCCAACCACCAGAGTACCGACCATATGGATATCCACCTAGAGAGCAAGGCAAAGAGATGCCCAGATACAATCCCTATCCAACACCAGCAGGAGCACCAAGACCATATGAACAGGCACCGTATCCACCACCACAACCAGTGTTAGGACCCCAACTATCACAACCTCAACAGGTAGTACCTGTGAAGTATGCCCAGCCAGAAGAAAATTTGGAAAGTGCCATAGTGCCAGCATCATCAACAATCAATATGGAATCAGCTAACCCTGAATATGAGCTGCCACCAGGAGATTACTACCCATATGAAGCCAACATGATAGATTACGAACCAACCTATGATTCGGCTTATTATGGATATGAAAACTATGAGACCAGAGCTATGGGACAGAGGTCACAACTCTAATGTATACCGCTCCTAAAGCACAACCACCCATGAGACCAACCATTAGACCACTTGTGCCAAGAGGACCGTGTTATAGATGCGGAGGAGACCATTTTATTAGAGAGTGCCCTCGACCTTACAATCCACCACCACCTAGGACTTCGGAAGGATATTGCAATGATTGCGGAAAGGAACATCTTTTCAGGGACTGTCCTAAGAATCCAACCAAAGTCCAAGATACTGCACCAATCAACGTAATTGAGGTAATACAGGGATCTGGAAGTGATAAGGAGTATATAGTGCCATTAAAAGCCATTACCAGAGCTCAGATAAGGCAAAAAAAGGGAAAACAACCAGAACAGGAACAAGAGAGCGATAAAACAGTAAGCCCTAAAGCTCAGGTAATTGAGGATTCTGAGGATCCGCGAGAGAGTATCCAGAACACAAAAGCACAAAAATGGAAGGAAAGAAGAGAAAAACTCAAAGATAAATGGGCAAAAAATGAGAGTCAAAAAAATAATAATAAAAAACAAATCCGAAACAAGAATGAGCATAAAGAACAAAGGATTCGGGAGGAGATTCTTGTGCCACCACTTATCCAAGAGATAGAGAATTCAGGATCAATTCTAGCTGACCCAAAACCAGACGACTTAGATATGTGGCTGAAAGCTTACCAAGCTAGAATTAAGACGGGTCCGAATGTAGAGCAACATGAAAAACTTTACCCACAAGGGAAATTAGGAAAAGAAAGACTAGCGATATGTAGAAAGCTTATAGAGGTGGCACAAGCAACCCTAGAAAAGGCTATCCCAGCTCTGCTAAAGACAAGGATAGCAGATGATCAATATGAGGAATGTGTCAAATCCAAAGGTAAAGAACTTAGAAGGAAGGACGAAAAAGATGAAAAAATGAAAATTCAAGATGAACCTGTGTCAATAATACCGGACTTAGAGGCAGAATGACCGAAGGAATTATGGAATAGACTACGAGAAGAACAATGGAAGAAAAATGGAGTATCAAAGACTCCTTTTGAGGAAATAGATGTGGAAGTTTATCAACCAAATCCCAACCTGGAGGAAGTATACAAGGAAGTATCAAGACTCGATAGAAATAGAGAGGAAACCCTGAGTGTTTCAACTTTACCTAATTACATGGGAGAATACGAAAAGGAGTCTATAATAATACGAGCACCCAGAGTACATGGAAAAGGAAAAGGAAACTCAGAAAAAAGTTCACACAATCTAACGAAACTAAAGAAAACAAAAGTACAATGCAAATTGACTGTGGAAGAGTTACTTCAACTTAAGCCACAATTATGGAGACAATTAGCGAGTCAATTAGAATTAGAGCCAGAGAAGGAAGAAAAGGAAGGAAGGGGAAAAGAAAACACTTCTAAAATACAAATCCCAGTTAATAAAGTGGGAGAGTTTAGTGAAGGAGACGAAGGTAATACGTGTCTACCTGTCACTTACAATGGGTACATGACCAAGGCTATCCTAGACACGGGAGCCGGGGTAGGAATTGCTACCAAGGAGATTTGGGAGAAATGGGGAAAACCTGCCTTACGACCCACATCCATGAAGCTCCAATTAGCAGATGGTCATGTGGAGAAACCCCTAGGAATCCTAGAAAGAATCAAGTTAATGACCTGTGGAGTTGAATTTGAGCACACACTAGCCATTTGTAAGTTTGAAAAGGCTAACAATTACGAGATGATATTAGGACGACCCTTTATGAGACAAATGCGGGTAGTGCAAGACTGGGGAAGAGATTCATTGTACTTACAACATCAAGGAAATACAACCAAGATAAACTTGCACACCTTTTCCTACAGAGACGTCCCTCCACTACAATGGAATCCCATACACAAGGAGGAAGATGACCTATCCATTCATAGTGCTGGATCGAGTGATCAATCATGGATACACGAGGATGCTCAATTATGGATGTGCATAGAAGCCAAGAGAGAGGATAGTAAAGGACAAATGTGGCCTGTAGGACATCCTAACTACCGACCAGTATAGGACCCAAGGTACATGCCTCAAATCTTTCCGGATGAGGCCTTTGAACCACACGGATAGATGGAAATCTTAGCCACCTTAGATGTGTGCATGAATGAGGAAGTCTTGACAATGAATGAGTGCGTAGATGAGGAAGGCTATGATGTAAATCTTTACATGGTTGTCCTTCAAGAAGTAGAAGAAAGGGAAGTCTTGGAAAAAGAATGGAAAGAGGAGTATGAGAGTATAGAAATGGAACCAGAATTCGATTCAGAGGAAAGCTACCTGGACACCACTCAAAACAGAGAGAAACGGGAACTGACCAAGATCCTGGCAATAGAAGCCGCTCCTAGAGTACAAGAACAAGAAGCAGAAATGAGTAAAATAGGACCAGACCCAGATCTGTTTGAAGTCCCTGAACATTTTAAAAGATACAAAGTAGAGGAGAGAAAAATATCTATTCAAATGCCTAAACGCGAAGCTCGAGATGGAGAAGCATACGACAATAAAGAACCAACAAAAAAAATTATAGTAATAGTGGAAGAAGGAGAAGAACGATGCACATACCTAGGCAAAGATGTATTAGTAGAGGAGGAAGAGGAACTCATACAACTGATCCAAGAATATCGAGACGTGTTCGCATGGACATATAAGGATCTCAAAGGCGTGGAACCCTTGATATGTTCTCATAGGATCCCAATGACAGCAGATGCGAAACCATCAAAACAACGCCCTTATACATACAATGAGATCTATGCTGCTAAAATTAAGGAAGAAATAGAAAAACTATTAGCAGCAAGATTCATATACGAGATAGAACACACCAAGTGGGTATTTCCATTAGTAGTTGTGCCTAAGAAAAATGGAAAATTAAGGGTGTGCATTAACTTGAAAAAATTCAATGCAGCCACCATACGTGATAGCTACCCATTACCCATCACGGACCATCTATTGGAAAGAGTAGCAGGAAAGGAAGTCTATAGCTTCTTAGATGGATTCTCCGGATACAACCAAGTAGCTATTGCTACTGAGGATCAACATAAGACCGCGTTCGCGACCGAATGGGGAGTCTATGCTTTCAGGGTGATGCCTTTTGGACTCACTAATGCACCGGCTACTTTCCAACGATTGATGTGTGATGTTTTCAATGAATTCCTGAAAAAGAGCATGGAAGTGTATGTAGATTACCTATGTACATACTCGAATCAAAGACGATATCATATTCTCGAGTTGAGAAAAATATTTAATAAATGCTGCCAGTATCGAGTTTGCCTGAACCCAGAAAAATGTGTCTTCATGGTAAGACAAGGAAAGATCTTAGGACACATAGTCTCCAGAAATGGAATATCCACGGATGAGGACAAGATTAAGGTCATCTTAGAACTGCCAAGACCTAAGAATGCGAAGGAAGTACAAGCATTTATGGGACATTGTGGATATTACCGTCGGTTTATCCACATGTATGCCATAATAGCCAAACCCCTATATGGTCTCTTAACTCAATTCAATTGGACAGAAGAGTGCGAGAAAGCATTCAATGAGTTAAAAGAAAGACTTAGCACAGCCCCAATTCTGAAGATGCCAAATTGGAACAAGCCTTTTCATATTCATGTTGATGCTTCTAACTACGCAATAGGATGTATCTTAGCCCAACCAGCCAATGAAGGAAAATTAGATCATCCAATTGCCTACGCAAGTAGACAACTAAATCAAGCTGAAAGGAATTATACCACTACCGAGCGAGAAGGATTAGGAATAGTCTATGTAGTGAAGAAATTTAGACACTATCTCTTAGCCAACAAGTTCAAGTTCTTCATAGACCATCAGGCTTTACTGTACTTAGTCAATAAACCTTGTAACACTGGAAGATTAGTAAGATGGTTCTTACTTTTAATGGAGTTCGCTTTTGAAGTGATAGTGAAAAAGGGGAACACCCATGTAAGAGCGGATCATCTTTCAAGGTTAACACACGGAGAACCACCAAGCGGAGTACCCGATGATCTGCCAGATACTTATTTGTTCAATCTGGAAGTTTGTCCAAAGTGGGAAGAGAAATTAATTCCTATACTCACCCATGGCCCACAACATTCAATCAATAAGGATAGCACAAAGGAAATTCTCTAAGCAAGAAACTTGCATATTATCGCGGGAAGTGTGTGTTGATATATTTAGGTAGTGATGTGTGTGAACACTCTAGGACCGCCCAGGCACTTTTTTCCCTCTTTAGGAGGTTTTTTTCCCCCAGGTTGTACATACGCCTATTGCCCTAATGGGCTACTTATCTTTGTACATTCTCTAGTAATTCATACAGTATTGTGTGTTTGTTCTCCAAGCTTCTTCTTCTTCCTTGTGTTGTTCGCGTGCTTCCGCAGACGTCTATCTCCAACAATTGGTATCAGAGCAGGTCGTCGCTTCTTCTAGGGCGCTGTCGACACTCCTCCGTTTGCAATCTCAGATTCGCACGAAATTTGGTGAGCATACTCAGGGTGTTTCCGAGATCAAAACAGTATTTCGTCCTTTTGTGCCAAAGGTATATACCAATTTCTGTTCACCAGTTTAAGTGTCTCGAAGTCTGCTACAGGTCTAGCAGAACTCGTCCGTAACGACAGGTACTGCAAATACAGGTGTTGGAGCTGATGAAGATGGTGTCGAAGATGATATTCTGTAGATTCCTGTTCATGCTGTTGTTTCTGTTGCACCTACTGCAGAGCAGATTCGTTGGGATCGCAGAGATGCCCAGGCACATGCATTGATAGCTTTGTCTGTCAAACATGCCATTATTCCTCACATTCGCTCTTGCAGAACAACAAAGGATGCTTGGGATACACTTACCACTTTGTACCAGGCTAGGAATGAGGCTCGTGTTGCTTACCTCCGAAAACAGTTGGAGAGTGAGCACATGAATGAAGGTGATTCTATGGACAGTTTTCTTACAAAGATCAAAGACCTGAAGGAACAATTGATTTCTGCTGATGAGGTTATACCAGATAGCTCACTTGTGCAGACCGTTCTGAATGGTCTTCCTGATTCATATCAGAGTTTTGCCTCTACTCTTCGGTTGATGATGAAAGGCAATCTGAATGCCTTGTCAATTGAGGAATTAGTCTCTGTTCTATTGCAGGAAGATCAGTCTAGGCAGAACAGGTCCATTATGTGTGTTGCACATCAAGCTTTCCTGGCTAGTCAGAAGGGCAAAGGAAAATGGAGCTCTTCTACTAGTAAGCAGAAATCTGCAAATGCTGCACAATCGAAGAACCAGGATAAAGATGAGAAGAAATCAGAAAAGCAGAAATTGTTCTGCAAGTACTGTAAAGGAAATGATCATATTATAAAGAACTGTCCAAAACTGGCTGCTAAAGAGGCAAAGAAGAAAGATGCTGGAATGGTTGTTGCAAAGGCCTCTACACCAAAAACAGAGTCTGCAAATCTTGTGCAGGAAGAAGAATGGGCATTTACTACTGTCTACAATTTTGACCCATCTTCTCATGATCAGTGCATGTCTGCAGTAGACTCAGATGTTTGGTACTTTGACATGGGGGCGACCAAACATATTACCTCACAGCGCAGTTTCTTCTCTTCACTCGAGCCTGCCCCTACAGGGAATACTGTCACATGCGCCAATAAATCCTCTTATCCTATTATGGGAGTTGGTAAGATCATTCTGACTACTGTTGATGGTAGTTCTTTCACTTTGTCAGATGCTTTATTTGTGCCAGGGATCAAAAAGAACCTGTTATCAGTTTCTGCATTAGCCAAGATTTGCTTGGTTGTGAAATTCGTTGATGACAGCTGTACAGTCCATGATCTCTTAAATGGCGATATGATTATTGCTTCTGGCATTTTATGTTGTGGGCTGTATAAGCTCATAGACTATGAAAGATCTGTGAATGATTCGGCATGTGCAGTTCATGATTCTCAGGCTATGTCAGATGCAAAGCTTTGGCATGCACGCTTTGGTCATCTGAATTTTGCTAGTTTGTTACGCTTGCAGAAATCTAAAATGGTGTCCTCTTTGCCCAAACTTGAGGCACCTGGAAAACATGTTTGTGAAGGCTGTATTTTGGGCAAAATGCAACGTTCTTCCTTTCCAAAAGACGGTTCAGTTCGGGCTATGCAGAAATTGCAGCTTGTACATAGTGATGTATGTGGTCCTATGCAGACACCCTCTTTTGGAAATTACCTTTACTTCGTGACTTTCATTGATGATTTTTCCAGGCATGCATGGGTATATCCACTCAAAGTAAAGTCCGAAGTGTTCATGTGCTTCAAACAGTTTTTGGTTTTGGCTGAAAATCTGTCAGCATGTAAAATGGGCACCCTCCGTTCTGATCGAGGGGGGTAATATATGTCTTCAGATTTTAATGCATTTCTAGCTAAACGTGGGATAAAACACCAGTGTACAGTGCCGTATACACCTCAACAGAATGAAGTTGTTGAACGAAAGAACAGGTCACTCATGGAGATGGCGAGGTGCATGGTCAAAAGTCAGGCTTTACCACATAGTTTCTAGCTTGAGGCTGTCATGTGTGCAGCATATGTACTGAATAGGTGTCCCACTAAAGCGTTGCAGTCTATCACTCCATATGAGGCTTGGCATGATCGCAAGCCATCTGTTGCTCATCTACGTGTTTTTGGTTGTTTGGCATATGCATTAGTGCTTGAACAACATCGCAGAAAATTGGATGATAAGGCTGTAAAATGTATTTTTGTTGGGTACAGTTCTGAAAGTAAAGGCTATCGTCTGTATCATCCACAGACTAAATGCATTCTGGTTAGCCGTGATGTTGTCTTTGTGGAAGATGCTATTCAGCCATTGCTTTCATGTACTAAGGAGACATTATTAGCTCCAAAGACATGTATGATACTTTGATGCCTCTTTTTACAGGTGGACAGGCTAGTGCTGGTCCTAAAGAGGCAACTTCTCAGCCTTTACAGGTTTCATATGATGATGCAGATCATTCCATTTCTGATGCAGATTTACATGATGCACTTGTTGATGAGAGAGCTGATATTGAGCAGGCAAAAACTATGCCAAAATGGCTGGTGCAGACTTTGTTTGACAGCAAATTAGATGCACCTTTGTCATATCGTACTCGTTCAGGCTCTCATAGTGCCTCCTTTGCATCAGATTTCTATGATATGGCTGCATCTAGTCTCTGTGATGAGAATGAGCCTGTTTCTTTTGATGAAGCACAAAATTCAGAAAATTGGATGGCTGCTATGCAAATTGAATATGATGCTATAATGAAGAATGGTACATGGTCTTTATGTGACTTGCCTCCTGGCAAGAAGGCCATTGGCACTAAGTGGGTATACAAGCTGAAGCGTAAACCTGATGGTACAGTTGACAGGTATAAGGCTAGGCTTGTTGCAAAGGGTTATGCACAGGAAAGAGGCATTGATTTTGATGAGACCTTTGCACCTACATGCCGTATGACTACTGTTCGGAGCATTTGTGCACTTGCAGCCCATCATGGTTGGAATGTACATCAGTTGGACATTAAAACAGCATTTCTGAATGGTGACTTGCATGAAGAAGTGTATGTTTTTCAGCCCCGTGGCTTTGTGCAAAAAGGGCATGAAAACCAGGTTTGCAGGTTAAAGAAGGCATTATATGGTTTAAAGCAAGCACCACGTGCTTGGTATGAGAAGATACATGCCTATCTGATTGCACATGGTTTTGAGAACAGTCCAACTGAAAGCACCTTATATGTTAAACGTGCTAATGATGTGCTTCTGATCATTGTTGTCTATGTTGATGACATGCTGCTTACTGGTCCTATTGAGACACATATTGCTGATTTTAAGGCTGATTTGCATGCCTCATTTGAGATGTCTGATTTGGGACATTTGCATCACTATTTGGGCGTTCAGTTTATGCACGTTGATGGTGGAATGGCTTTGTGTCAAATGAAATATATTGACACATTATTGCAGCGTTTTGGCCTTGAAGACTGTAAGCCTATTGCCACTCCTATGGAGACAGGTTTATGATTGAGTCTTCATGATGCTGGAGATGCATTTGATGTTGTTCTGTATCAGCAGGCTGTTGGATGCTTGATTTACTTATGCATTACTCGGCCAGATATTCAGTTTGCTGTCTCACAGATGAGTAGGTTTATGCATTGCCCAGGAGTCACGCATTGGAAAGCGGTTAAGCGCATCTTTCGCTACTTGAGTGGTACTCGGCTACTTGGGTTGTTTTATCCCAAGGGGGGATCACTACCGCCAGATTTGCATGCTTTTTCTGACTTAGATTGGGCTGGTTGCTATGACACTCGTGTGTCCACCAGTGGTTTTTGCTTCATGCTTGGTAGCTCATGTATATCTTGGTTGAGCAAGAAGCAGCCTACTGTGGCCACTTCCAGTTGTGAGGCTGAGTATAGGGCAGCTTTCACAGCGACTGTTGAGTGTGTGTGGCTCAGACGCCTTATGGCTGATTTGGGTGTTGGCCAGTCTTCTGCCACCACCATCTTCACTGACAGTCAGAGTGCATTGGCAGTTGCGAGGAACCCTGTGTTCCATGCTCGCACTAAGCACATTGAGGTGCATTATCACTATGTCAGGGAGAGGTTCTCTGCTGGGGAGATCAGCTTGGCATATGTGCCCACGCAAGAGAACATTGTAGACCTTTTCACGAAGGCTCTGCCTAGGGAGAAGTTTGAAGCTTTCCGCAAAGCTTTGGGCTTACTTCCTTTTGTGGAGTGATTTCCACATAGCTTGGCACTTCCTTATACATGAGTGCCAGCTCCTTGTTCATCGCATCACTCCCAGGGGGGATTTGTTGATATATTTAGGTAGTGATGTGTGTGAACACTCTAGGACCGTCGGGGCACTTTTTTCCCTCTTTAGGAGGTTTTTTTCCCCCGGCTTGTACATACGCCTATTGCCCTAATGGGCTACTTATCTTTGTACATTCTCTAGTAATTCATACAGTATTGTGTGTTTGTTCTCCAAGCTTCTTCTTCTTCCTTGTGCTATTCGCGTGGTTCCGAAGACGTCTATCTCCAACAGTGTGTACTATAAGGAACCCAATGGAGTTTTGCTAAGATGTGTTGAGGAGGACGAACAAACGAAGCTAATTGAACAAGCACATGTGAAAAAATGGAGAACACACCAAGCAACTCATGGAACCATCAGAGAATTAAAGAGATTAGGAGTATACTGGCCTGACATGCCCAAGGATGTCCATGACTACGTGAGTAATTGTGCAAAATGCCAGGAGACAAACCCAGAGGATCATACGTCCATACCCTTCTCAACGATAGCACCCAATTGGAGAAAAACATTAGTGAAGTTCCTAAAGACAAGAGAACATGAGGAAGGAGTTAGCTTGGCTAGAAAACGATCCCTAGAGGAGATGAGCCAGGATTATGTTCTCATAGGAAGAAACTTGTTTAGAAGAGGAAAAGACAACCAATTACGATTATGTATTCATGAAGGAGAGTATTTACCCATATTAGAGATGGCGCACGCAGGTGCAGCAGGAGGTCATTTTTCCGTCGAAAGGACTGTAAAAATGATCCTTTTCGCAGACTTGTGGTGGCCAACTTTACATATGGATGCCCAAACATATGTACGAAGTTGTGAGACATGCCAGAGAGCTAAATACCCAATTAGGAGAGATGACATGCCATTGAGACCTAAGGTGTGTGCGAGAGCATTCTCTAAATGGGGTATTGACTTCATAGGACCCATCAACCCACCAGCCAAAGGATCACATGCTGAGTACATCATAGTAGCCACAGATTACTTGACCAAATGGGTAGAAGCAAAAGCTACAAGAAAGAACGATGCTCAAACCACTGCTAAGTTCCTTTTTGAGCATATATTCACCCGTTTGGGATTACCAATTGAGATTGTGAGTGACCAAGGAACGCACGTCCTTAATGAAGTAATAGAGTCGCTAATGAATGAGTTTTTAGTGATTCACAAAAAATCAGCCTCATACCATCCCCAAGCCAATGGTCAAGCAGAAAGTTCCAACAAGATATTATGTACAGTATTGACAAAGATTGTCAATAATGGGATGTCTGACTGGGACAAACAATTGCATCACGCAATTTGGGCCTTCCGAGTAGCATACAAGACTGCCATTGGAACTACCCCATTCAATTTAGTGTACGGGTAGAATGCAATTTTGCCAATTGATTTTCTAATCCCAACATTGAGAGTAGCCCAACAGTATGAATGGAATGGACATGAGTTATCCCAACAACTAGACCAAATCAACTAGTTACATGAAACTAGGTTACAAGCAGTAGTAGGAATCTACACAGCCAAGAGAAGACAAAAGGCATATTACGACGCTCACATAAAGGACAAAGGACTTAAAGAAGGAGACCTAGTCCTAGTTTACACCTTAAAGCAACATGCCAAGAAGTTACAAAAGCATGGATATGGACCTTTGATAATCAATAGGATCTCTACCAGTGGAGCAGTTAATCTGGCCACTCTAGATGGAGACATTCTTCCTAACTACATAAGTAGATGCAGAGTTAAACGGTTCATGGAACCATTGACGGATCAAATGCTAGCACGACTAGTAGGTGCCCAAAATATGAAGAAAGAAGAAGAACGGATTAGAGAGGAGGCTCGACAAGAAGCCCTAGAACGCATCAAGAAAAGGAAAGAATGGATTAGGCAAAGAGATGAACGCTATCTCCAAGGAGAAGAACCTATCCCTATGGCCAACTACCAAGTCCATAAATCTGAAACGACAAAGTCGTACATGTCACAGCCTTACTTAAACCTAGGGATTGGCAAGACAGAATTCAAATTGATAAATGCCTTGATAGACTCAGGAGCAGGACTTAGTTGCATACGTAATACGGTCATAAAATATTTGCAAATGATTATGAGTCCCACAAAAGCCCAATTGAGAGGAATTGGAGATCAAACCCTAGAATGCATTGGAACAACGATAGTATCCCTCCACCTAGGAAATTCTTCCATGGAACAAAGAGTTTTAGTGTGCAGAGATGAAGATTTAATAGAAGATTTGATCCTAGGACAGGATTGGATTATTGAGAATGAAGTAAGCATCAACCTAGCTCAAGGCTATATTTCCGTGAAGATAGGGCACAAGGAAATTTTCAGTCTATCAGGAGAGAAGCACTTACTACAACCAAAGGCCATCAAGAGTTCAGGGAGATGCAAAGAAAAACTACTGAAACATGATCCCAATCCCACCACCTCAGAAACCAAGCTAGGAGAATTAGAAAGTTCAAACCCTAAAATTTCCAAAGAAGAAGGGAAATCATTCCATTCAGTTGAAGAGCAGCCAGACACTAAGGAAACCAACTCTCATGCTACTTCTCACCCAGACAAAGGATTACCAATAAGGAATCCAACACTCAGATACTTACATCAAGGAACAGTCAAATACAAATGGGTACGCAAGGATCAGGTGCACAAAGAGAAGACGTCAGCATCAACTCATAAGGAGAAAATAGAAATCAAAAAGTCAGTTTCACTAAAGTCCCAACCAAAAGGAATCTTGCAAGTATGGCTTCCCAAACCTTTGATTGAAGCTCAGAAAGCACGACATCAGATATGGACTCCCAAGAAGATAATACAGGTAGCCAAACCAAAGATAAGCACTCAGGAGGATGCATTACATCAGAATAGGCGAATGAAAAAGCCAAAACAGATTAGTCCTAGAAACAGGAAGAGAAACACCTCTATCACTAGGACACTGGAGAAAACAAAGAAAACATATGAAGCCCGAGGAATCAAAGAAAGAAAAAGACCTACCCAAGCACCCATGAAATGGCTTTGGAAACCCAAGCGACTGCAAGGAGTGGACCATCGAAACAATGGATATGCCAATTGCACTCATGAAGTATCAGATGCACCTAAAGTATGCATAGTAGGGCCACATTACAAGGCCACGCATTCGGCACATGATGTACCTGATAAAATTAATGGTGCACATTCTCCAATGGAGATTAGATCATAGCTTCAACTCTCTTTGGAATGGACATACTATGTACATAAATAAATGCTTCGGCTATACTAACGCTTGTTTTCTTTCAAGATAAGAAATGAAAAGATGTGGTAAGAGATCTCATCTATGGAAACATGGGAAACGGAGTGATGGAACGACAACAAATCACTGCAATGCACTACTCAACTTCTATACTTTCCCTTGAAGCTAATGCGCTTTTCCTTACAAGTGCAAATGGCTTCTGAGGATTCTGAAGCAACAGTACAAGAGGAAGTACTAGAATTTCCACTCCAGAGTATCACCAAAGCAAAAGGACATTGGTTCATAGAAGATCAACCGACTAGGGAGTATCTCTTCATGGCAACGATAAAAATCATGGATACCGATCATTTCCAATCATGTCCCAAGACTTCAAAGTGTTGCATGGACTCCCGTCTACAATAGACATCATGAAGAAAGCGGGCATACATAAATATTTTGAACTGCCAATCTATAAGCCTGACTTTCAAAGATGCACACAGGTCATGAACACATTACAGCCGGCACTGCATGATCCATTGCTGCCTGAAGCTAAAGTGATGGATAAAGTCGGTGAATGGGTAGTCATCCAATTTATGCATGACTTGATTAAAGAAGCTTTTGGATGGGGAAAAGACAGAACTACGGTAGTGAAAGAAGAGAGTCGAGGCGCAAAAACACGAACATTCCTGGATATCAATAGAATTGACATAGAAGAGGAAGTAAGGCTTATTCACCAACACTTCTGCTTCTCGAATATGCATCGGTACACGGCCCCTCAAAAGATTATTGTTCAATTGCTCTCACACGCCATCAAGCAGATTGGCAATCAGATTAACTTGACTCCTTACATCCAAGAAAGGTTATTAGAAGCAAAAAAGCAATGGAATAATAAGAAGTTCCTCAATGGCAGCATTGCTCTGACAATATTGATTTACCACGCTTTAGGTATTAGAGAGCATCTGCAAGAAATGCCATCAGCAACGGCCATGGCCAAATATGCCAAAGTCGCCATTGTTCCTAAAAAGAAAAGAGGAGTCAAGATTGCGGAAGAGGCAGAAACTAGCTCTCAACCCAGAATGAGAGGCACGAAGAGACTCAGGGAAGTCAAGCAAGTAGAAGAGGAAGTTCCAGGCACGAAAAGAATACATGTGCTTCCAAAAACAAGAATTGAAGAGCACACGCCGCTTACAGAGGAAGATTTAACTCAAGCCCTCGAGGATACACATCAATATATAGAAGGGCAAGTCAATTTGCCAGTACAAGGGCATCATTATCAGCAAGCCCAACAGGAGATGGAAGCCAGAAAGAAGCTCACAAAAGTACACCGCTACAGGGAATTAGGGTTGGACAATTCAAGCTCATCTTCAGATATACAAGAAGAACCCGACAACTCATTGTTGAATATGGATATTCAAAGTGAATCCAAGGATGATGGACAATGGATGGAATTGAATGCAGTAAATTACAATGAAGAAGAGGACATAAAAGTGGATAACAACTCTACCCACCGAGTTGAACACCGAAGGCATAGAAGCCAACAATGAAGGAACGCATGAAATTCAACTTAATGAAAGTTCCACTATTCATATCAGGGAGGCACCACTTTCAAGGGAAGAGTCACTCAAGATACCAATGAAGGAGCCTCAAGACGAGACAGTAGAAGAACAGAAACCCTTCACACCAATAAGGGTCGTGGCAGAACCCTCCCCCATGGATGTCACATTTCAAGGGAGTGCCATGAAAGTTCTTGAATTGAAGGAAGAAGAAAAAGAACCACAAATACAATTACAAATTCGACAACCCCACAATGAAACCATCCATGTGGAGCAGGGAAAAGATGTGCAAACCGGCGAAGCTCCAAGCATACCAAGGACATGGTTGAATTTCGACATCGCTCAACTCAAGCCTGTCGTACAAGATATGATCAGAACTGCACTGGACACACAACAATTAATGCTTGAGGCTGATGAAGATTATGATCAAGCGATGCAAGACAAGAATGAACTTCAACAAATTGGTAAGAATCTTTCTACTGAGTTAAAGACAGCAAAGGAACAGATCTTAAAGAAAGAAAATGAATTTCAAGAAGTCAAAACGTAGTACAAAATTCTAGAGACGGAGAATACCAGATCGAAAGAACAACTTCAAGAATTCACAAAGAAATATGAAGCTAAAGAGGCTGAGAAAGCACGAATGAATGCCAGGAGCAAAATACTGGAATCACAGATCAAGGTATACATGGAGGAGGCAGAAAACCTAAGGAACCGAAACAAGGAGCTCATGATAGCTCTTCTAAGTGATCATCCCCGTTGCAACTCAGGGAAGCCCAGCAAAGGATATCAAAGACTTGGAAGAAAAGCTAGCTAAGTATGAAGATCAGCTCAAAAAGGAGCAAGCAACCATTGCCGAATGGGAAAAGAGGTACATGGAAGACACCGCCGCTCTTAGAACCAAATGGAAGAAAGCGGAAAATAGATACCTACTGCATTGTAAAGAAGATACAGATCAACTAGCAATAGTGGCCGAGGAAATCCAAAAGAATAAGGAAACAATTTTGCAGGCACAGGAAGAAATTAAGCAAAAGAAAGAAATGATAAAGCAACTACAGGATCAACTAGCACACAAGGACATTGAGGGGACACCAGTAGTTCCCAAATCCACAGAGGCTACTGAGGAGACTGAGGTACGTCCTCTCTCTCCCCCCTTGTATCATTCGCCAATAAGGGAGGAACAGGAGGTCCAAATTGAACATAATACTCAGGACATTGCAGAACTGAGCCGACCGGAAAGGGCACTACTGGTGTCCCAGCTTATCGCTAAATTTGAAGATCAAATAATACAAATCATGAAGGAAGCTAAAATAGAGAGCAAAAACTTGGACCAAATTTTGAAACCATTCAGTGTACCATATGGACTACTTAAAGAACAAACACGACAATATATAAAGATGATAACAAATAAAGAACCTGATAGAAACCTCCAGTTCAACAAAGATACTTTCAATTACACTCAAGAGGAGTTCGAGAGGGCTGATCCTATCTGGAGGAGGAAGCTTTTGGAAAAGAATCCTACACTGCGGGTACAGTGGGAAGCATCACCATATGTGCTTCAGGTAAACCCATCTTTTTGCCCAGTACCCCGCAGATGCTCCTGGTCGCAATTTTGGGAAGGACAGCGCTAGGGAAGCATCAATAATCAATGGTTGAATTACCCATTGTTACCTAGTCTGCCTCATAATTACCTACCAATGGAAGAATATATGGTAAAAACAGTGGAATTTTGGATTGCCAGATACGCTACAGTCTCGGACTTAGCAGTTAAAATGACAAATAAGATATTCAGTATGCTACTCACTATAATTAAAGTCTTCCAACACGCAAAATATACTTTTTTGAATTTCATCGGCATTACACAAGGCTCTGAAGCACTCATTTTTTATCTATCTACTATTCCGAGCCGCTTAACACTTACGGCATACTATTCTCGACTTATGTTTTTGCCGTCCATATACATGCAGACATTTGAAGAAGCATTTTCCACCGGCTTCTTCGAAATAGACTCAGAATTTTTTGTTAAAATGTCTTCGAACCTTAATGCACGTCTGGTGGCTTATGAGATAAGCTTTTTTGCGGATCATAGACAAGCACCAAAGGATGTTAGTCAACATGTCTGCACATTGCATATCTGTAGAGACATAGGATAGTTGAATATCCTTGCTCATTAGCTTCTCCCTTACGTAATGGTAGTGGACTTCAATATGCTTGGTTCTAGCATGGTATACCGGATTAGCTGCTAGATGTAGTGAGCTTGTGTTGTCACCAAAAATGTGAGGTGTTGAAGAATGAAGTCCAAGATCTATGTACAAAGACTTTAACCACATGATTTCTTGAGTTGCATTAGCCAAACCTCTATATTCAGCTTCGGTAGAAGATAATGCCACGGTTGGTTGCTTCTTCGATGACCAAGAAATGATTTTTGAACCTGCAAATGATATATACCCTGATGTGCTTCTTCTATCATCTTTAGATCCGGCCCAATCTGCATCTGAGTAGACCTTTAGCTCAATATCTGAAGTATATGAATAGAACAAACCTTCATTCATGGTCCCCTTTAGGTACTTGAGGACTCGCTTGGCCGCTTCCATATGTGGTCTTCTTGGCTTATGCATAAACTGACTCAATATGCTAACACTATAGCATATATCCACCCTTGTGAGTGTTGCATAGTTCAAACTTCCAACCAAGCTTTGATAGCTTGTGATGTCTTCAATTGGCTCTCCTTCATAAGCACTAAGCTTATGATTTTGCTCCATAGGTGTACCTACACACTTGGTATTTTCCATCTTGAACTTGACGAGCATGTCATGGACATACTTCCTTTGTGTGATGTATATACTTGAATCTGTGTAGATCAACTCCAATCCAAGAAAATAAGTGAGTGGTCCGAGGTCACTTATTTTGAACTCCTCCTTCATTTGACTCTTTACCTGTTTGATTCCTTCAAGATCATTGCCTGTGATAATAATATCATCAACATACACACATAAATAGATCACTTCAGATCCATTCCTCTTTATGAACAAAGAGGTATCCGCCTTGCTAGCTTTGAATCCTTGGTCCTGCAAATAAGTCACCAATCTGAAATTCCAAGCTCTTGGAGCTTGCTTCAATCCATACAAAGCTTTCTTTAGTTTGCATACATAGTTAGGATGATGTGCATCCTCATATCCAGGAGGTTGTGCCATATACACTTCCTCAGAAATCCATCCATTCAAGACAGCATTCTTTACATCAAGTTGATAAAGATTCCAATTTCTAGATGCAGCAAGACTAATGAGAACCCTAATTGTAGGCATTTTTGCAACAGGAGAGAAAGTCTCCTCATAATCAATACCATGGGTTTGAGAAAACCCTTTAGCAACTAACCTTGCTTTGTGTCTATTTATACTTCCATCTGGATTCCTCTTGATTTTGTATATCCATCGAGATCCGATTATCTTCATAGATGGCTTGTTAGGTACAAGCTCCCAAGTGTCATTCTCCTTCAAGGCTTCCATTTCTTCATCCATTGCATCTCTCCAAGCTTTCTTGCTTTGTGCTTCTTCGAATGTGGTAGGTTCTTCATTGGTTGAATCCTTTGCAATGTAGATTGAGTGCTTGGTGACCAAAGAAGTATCATAACCAAACCTCTCTGGTTTCTTCTTCTCCCTTGAAGACCTTCTAAGTGGTTGATGTGAGCTCTCGGGTCCATATGTAGCATCCTGCATCTTTGCTTTACCTTTGTTCTTCCATAGCTTTAGTCTTTCCAAGTCTTCTAGGTCAATCTCCGAATCACTTTCTTCAATCTGCTTTGGCTCCTTTGGTTGAAGTGATGGAAAATCTTCATCCAAGTCATAAGGCAGCTTCACTTTCCTGTCATCATCAAACCATGATTTTTTTTCATCAAAAATTACATCTCTACTCACAGAAAATCCTTTATTGGTTGGATTGTACAATCTATATCCTTTTTTGTTTTGGTCATAACCAATGAATACACACTTCTCTACCTTGGGATCCAATTTCCCTCTTACTTGAGAAGGAATGTGAGCATAGGCTAAGCATCCAAAGATTTTCCAATGCTCTAGACTAGGTCTCCTTCCATTCCACACTTCATATGGAGTGGTTCCATCTAGTGACTTAGATGGAAGTCTATTTATGAGATATGTGGCTGTCGACACAGCCTCTGCCCATAGGTAGTTCGGCAATCCCTTTTCGTTGAGCATGGACCTTGCAGCTTCGACAATAGTTGTGTTCCTCCTCTCTGCTACACCATTGAGTTCGGGTGTATACCTTGTAGTGACTTCCCTTTTAATGCCTCTTTCATGCAAGAAGGCATCAAATTCAGAAGAGAAGTATTCTCCTCCACCATCTGATCTGAGTCGTTTCAAAGTCCTACCTGTTTGGTTTTCAACAAGAGCAATATACTTCTTAAAGCAATTAAACACTTCATCCTTGTGCTTCATGAAAAACAAAATGGTCCACTTGCTACAATCATCTATGAAAGACACATAATATCTTGAGCCTGATATAGATGGCTCCTTACTTGGACCCCACACATCCGTGTACACTAGATCCAAAGGATTTTGATACATATATCCTTTCTTATTGAAAGGTTGTCTATGAGCCTTGCCGAGTTGACAAGCTTCACACTTATAAATCATGTGTTGCCTTGTGATATTAGGCAAACCAAGTACACTTTGGTCCCTACAAATTTGTTTGAGTGTCCTCTCACCAATGTGAGCAAGCCTTTTGTGCAATATCTCCAACTCTGTTAGAGTTTGAGATCCATAGCTAAACAAAGCTATGTTCTTTGTATCTTCCACTTCAAAAGTGAAAAGCCTTCCTGTCTTTTCTCCTTTGGCAATCCTTCGAAAGCCTTGCCTTGGGTCTTCAACATATGCTCCAAATCGGTTGAATCTAACCTGCAATCCTTTTTCAACAATCTGTCCAACACTTATTAAATTTTTGGTAATTGTAGGGCCATACAGGACTTTGCTTAAGAGATTCATATTCCCATCTGATGTCTTCACATTACCTATCTTCTCCACTGAGTGCTTTGTGTCATCTCCTGTCTGCACTTCATGCTTGTTATGAGGATCTTCCAAATCAGAAAGTAAAGCCACATTTCCTGCTACATGGTTCGAGCATCCCGAATCAATGTAAAATATGTGATCATCATCCTTACCCTTCTTTGCTGATAGATTCATAATCAATAATGAATCTTCTTGACTTTGGTCCTCTGCATAGTTATTGTAATCTCTTCTTCCTCTATGGCCACTTTGATAGTTGTTGTTGTTGTTGTTGTAATTGTTGTTGTAGTAGTTGTTGTTGTTGTTGTAGCCTCCATTGTATCTACCTCTATTTGATCCATAGCCACCTCTATTGAATCCTCTTCCTCTTGAGTTCCTCGGGTTCCTGAAACATTCTTCAGTACTATGGTTAGATAAGCCACATATGTTGCAAGGTTGAGATGATTGGAATCTCCCCCTGCCTTGCTTTCCACCTCTACCTCTTCCTCTAGATCTTCCTCTACCTGCAAAGTTTGCTTGGAAAGAGCTTCCTTCATCTTCATTCTTCCTATTCTTTGACTTGTCCTTGACCTTAGCTTTATCAGAATATAAGGCAGAAGTTTGATTACCTCTTGAGGACTCACCACCTTTGCTAATCTTTGCTTCATGAGTGAAGAGTTGGCCCATGAGTGTGTTGAGATCGGGTACATGCATATCCATGTATAAATCCATGGCTGTTGTGAATGACTCCCACTTGTCGTCTGCTTTGATTCCATTCATGATTTAGAATATAGGACCTTGCAAGTGCATCCTTCGAACACCAATTCGAAAGTCCTTCCACTTCTTCATGTGATGGTTGCCCTTTGTTCCTCATGGTTGGCATTGCTTCATCTCCGGATATGAATCCATATAGATTCCTCCCTTGAAGGTAAGCCTCCATCCTTAGAGACCATGCCGGATAGTTGTTTCGATCCAATTTGTCAATTTTTGATGGAAATCCATCTCCCATGTTGCTTGACTATGCTCTGATACCACTGTGAAGAGAGATGGTGGATGCAATCCAAAGATGAGTAGGTGCTGCTACAACCAGCTTCACACCAGCCAACTGAGACTTTAAGTCAAGACAGACTAGTTGCGAAATGACTAGCTCCCAAAACTTGCTATTTTTGGACATACACCTGCTGGAAAAAATAAACATTGCTCTCAACCTGGTAGGAATTAGAAAAATTCCTTTTGTGCATAGCAAATATACTTAGCAAGCTTCCCAATCCAAGTTAAAACACTTCAAATGATGGACTGAGCACTGAGAACAAGTTTTATCAATTTCTGGAACATTCCCACAATTCTCGGGGCTCTGCAGAGATAGACTAGTAAGCAGTAAAATACAGATATCTCCAAACGTATTAATCCAATGACCTTGAAAATCTATATGCACAAAGTAGATAGTACACGCTATCCAACGCAAGTTAAATCACTGAAAAAGGTTCAGTAGAACGCGAGATATGACCTTCTAAAGTTACTGCTCTGAGTGAGTATAGCAGAGAACAAAACAGAGAAGTAGATGATAATAAATGTATAGATTCACATATGATTACAACCACATTGGCAGTGAGTATAGCAGAGAACAAAACAGAGAAGTAGATGATAATAAATGTATAGATTCACATATGATTACAACCACATTACAACCACTATGGAGTAAGCTCTTCAATCTCTACAAAATGACATGAAGTGGTCACGTACAAGGCTTGCTAATCGCCTCTTCCTTCTTGCTCCTTTTATAGCTATTCTTGGAGGGAGTTTTGAATTCGAATTCGAATGGCTCCACCTAAAAGTGATCCCCAAAGTTAGGAGATATTCCCTCAACTAAAAAAGTCCTGATTTTGGTAGTTAGGGCCACGAAATTTCTTTTACATCATGCATGAGGTAAGCCATCCTTTTCCTTTTTCTTTTTTCAATTACAAGAGATAAAAATGAACTCTTTTACAAGAGGTGTTCACATGACTACTCATGTGACTTACAAATGAGGATGATATCAAATATATCAAGCATGTAGGCTTGGGTAAAATGCACCAACATTTTGAGCTACTATAGTGCGTGTGTGAGCTTGTAGGAGTTGTGGCGTGAGTGTGGGTGCTTCACGCCATTCACTACTTTGGTCATAACTTGAAGCAGGGTTGTCAGAATCGAGTGTCAACCACTTCTATTAGATGCGTCTTGTCGAGAGCTTCGAAACGAGTACCCTATTGACTATATTCGGAGCTTGGAGCTGGGAGAAATCCTTGGTTTATGGAAAACTTCTGTAAGAGGTATCACGGCAGACACTTTCAGCTTCAGTGAGTTTGAGAGGTGGATTAGTCTTTTCTCATGCATATCAGCTGAACCACTTCATTTCCATCATGTGTGCACATGTCTTCATACACTTGGTTAGGTCGTTTGATCGGATTGACATATAAGCGTGTGTCAATTTTCCACTATATGCACTTGTGTTGCAAATGAGGTTTAGTCTCTTTGGCACAAGTCCTTGAGTCTTCTTGAATTAAGTACATAATCACCACCACCTGTAAACGCTACCACTCAACCTGAACAAAACACAACTAATAAAGAAGTAGAAGAAGAGGAATTTATCAAAGACCGTATTACGAGTGAAACTCTAGTGTCGCCATCTTATGAATATTGTCTATCTGGATTTCTAGATGCACAACCTTATGGTCATAAAATTTAGATTAGGCCATTAACACCTAGATAAGCATTTCGCATAAGTTGATCTTAGATATTTTATTAGTTCCTAGTTAAGCATAAGTAATTAGAGCTGTTTGGAATTACTATTAATCCTTTCTTCAAGTTTGCATGAGACATCTCAGTTGCTCCAAGCACTGGGCATGCGCCATTGGATTTGACGGTTGACTTGATCCACCAACCGCGCATCTACACCTTCCCAACATATGTGAACCTGACATGAAGAACCGGCATTGCAACTCAGTTGTTTCTACATCCTTGGGAGCAGTGGCTGTTTCTTAAAACCTTGCAATCTTTGGGATCGAGGGCTGATATTTTTTATCTGACCACCTCCACAAAGATTGGCAAGTGGGGGATCCTCACCATGCCAGCCCTCTCATCGATAATTGAAGAACTGAACAATTGCACACACACATCATATGTTTAGCAAAAGTTGTACTTAGGATTTTGTCAATTGACAAAGAATGTATCAAAATTCATATGATCGCGACTTTTGAACCTCTTCTTCAATCCCTATTTGGTACGGTTTCTTCTTACCTTCAAACTCTTTGGTTTAATTGCAAGTCATTGGTACATTTTAAAACATCAAAACTAGACACCAAGGGGATTGTAGAATTGGTCATTGAACATAAAAATAGGGTTAAAAAAGAAGTTCAAGACATTGTTAAATTTGTTCAAACCAAATCAAATCAAGATATAAAAATGGAAAAATTATTTAAGAACATGATGCATGAAACTCAAGGTCAAAAAGTTGCTAAAACTCTATTAAGGGATAAAGGAAAGTTCACAAGAGTGAATGTAACGAATTACTTAGATACATTCAAAGAATTAGCTAAGCTTCATGGCTTACCTGAGTCTAAATGGATAACATACCTAGGAAGATTTGCCATAGGAACAATCATGGTTGTTATTGAACTACATGATAAACGTGAATGGGAAGAATTCAGGAAGGAGTTACATAAAGAACTCTATCTAGGGGATTATAGCCAACATAGCAGAGAGAGTTTCATGAAGTGGGTTAGTTCCCCAAACCCTCAAGTTTCTATTACTCAACTTCATGGTGAGTTTATGAAACAATTTTCCCAATTACCAAAAAATGATAGGGTAGCCCTTACTCCGGTTATAGCCTTATATTTCCTTAAGATTTTGACCCCTGATGTAAGAATAGAGGTTGAATGAAGACTTGAGGAGCCGGGCAAGAGATACAGACTTACTGATGATTGGGCTATTGTAAAGACAGTGGTTGAAGTTGTTGCCCATATGAAGCAACATCAATCACTTCTTTATGATTCAATGCCTTATCCATCTCCTAGTTTTCCCTCCACTCATGAACCTAGAGATACTCATATAGCCTCTAAGGTTGATCCAACTACATCTAGATCTAAAGTTCCAACTGATCTGCAATTTGAAATTTTATTTTATAAGTTGGATAACATGATGAAAATGCATGAAAACATGTCAAAGGAGGTATCAACTTTACAAAATGTAGTGCATGTAGGAGGAAAATCCTGAAAATGAAAAACAAACTCATGAGAAACAAGTAAAGAAACCAAAAAGAACTCCTAAAGCTATTCTCATATCTAAACTAGAACAAAAGATTGGTGCAAAAGAAATATTATATGATATCTTGTTGAAAAGCTTAGTAACTATGACACTTGAACAAATATTTTCAATTGCTAAAATTGAGTTCAAAGAATATTTCATTAAATTAATTAAAAGAAAGAGATTCCCTCTTACACAAGAGGTGGAAATGCAAGATGTTGCTGATGTAACTCAATTAATGCAAGAATCTCTTTCTTCTAATTGAGATGATGAAGAGGAAAATACTTGTAAAGTCAACAAAAACTTTTTAGGTCCAATTATACCCGATGATGAAAACAAACATTTGGAGAGTAACTTTAGGAAAAGATTTTGGGCAAGAGACACACCTAAGGTGAAGATTAATTTAGGTGACCAAAAGAAATCATATTCTGCTTTGGCTCTAATTGATTCTGGGTCTGAGATTAATGTGATTTGAAAAGAGCTATATGACAAGTTTAAATGGCCAATAGATAAAAATCATGGTTGGATTATGAGAACTGCAGACAATGGATGTGCTTCACTCTTAGCAGCATGTGCAAATATACATCTGATGATAGGTGGAATCTCTGAGACATTTCACTTTTTCATGATAATTGCTCCTATGAGATTATCTTAGGTGAGCTGTTTATATGTGAGGCTAGAATGGAAACCAAAGTTATGGACGATGGGTCTGCATACGCGAGAATTATATCTAAGGAGGATTTGCAATCAATCCAAGTAATGATAGTAAGTCCTAATCATATACGAAATAGAGAACAAATTAGAAAGACTCCCATCCGTTCACACGAGAAGGTATGCGATGATCATATGCCTCTTCGTGAATTCAATACCTATTTTGATCAAAATTTTGCCTAGATGCCACTGTTGAGCGAGACAATGGTGGTCCTTGGATTGATGTCTTGGATCCATATATAATTACTCTAGATAGTTTTGCACTTTATTTTCCTTCATCTTATTTGCAATTCATTCATTATAAAGAAACTCCTTAAAAGATTATAAAAAATTATGAAAAATTTTACAAAGAAAAAGGATACATTTCATCTGATGAACATATCAAACATGTGATTGAAGCTTCATCCGCATTTTCATTACTTGAAGAACTTCAAAATATTCTGCATGAAAAAGGAGCTTTCATATTTGTGCTCTTAAATTCAATTGATGAATATGAACTTATTGCTAAATTTACATTAATGAAAAAGCCAAAGTTGACATGAAATATAAAACTGTTGATAAAAAGATTAAACCAATTCCCCAACCTTTACCAAAAGGGAGTGAAGAGAAATTCAAACAGCCTCAAAAGATCCTTGTTTACGAGAATGTACAAATATTGATCATACATTTACAGATGAAACTTTGAAATTAATCAAAATAGGAAATGATGATCTATTTTTTGTTAACTATTGAACGCGACTTATTCCGAAGAGTTATTAAAAATCATGAAAAGGCTTTTTCATTACATCCTCATGAGATAGGTTGTGCCAACCCACAACTTGTACCTCCAATGATTATCTTTATTGTACCTCATATCCCATGGAATCTACATCCTATACCAGTCCCAAAAGCTCATTTACGTGAGTTAATGAGACTACTTAAGGAAATGATTCACATGAGGATTCTTGAGCCATCTTCTACACCTTGCTCAAATCGGTGGTTCACTGTACCTAAGAAAAATGGAAAATAACGATTTATACAAGATTTACAACCTGGGAATAAAGTTACGAATAGGAATGTAGGAATTGGTCCTATTATGGAGAATTCGCTTAAGCATTTGCTAGTCATGCTATCTATTGAATGGGAGATTTATATTCTGGCTATGATCAATTTCAACTTGCTATTGAGAGTAGGGATATCACGACTATGAAAACTTCTCTAGGCTTAGTCTGCATGTGCACTTTGCCAAAGGAGCTACTAACTCAATAGCATGCATGATGAATGCCATGAATATGATTTTACATGACTTCATTCCTAATGTAACTATGCCATTTATAGATGATATACCTATCAAAGGATGTGATGAGAATGCAAAAGATGAAACTATAGATTCTTCTAGCTATAAAAAATTTATTGTTGACCATATCTCTAATTGTGAAAGAACTTTTAAGAGATTTGAAGAGGTTGGTCTCATATTTTCGATTGAGAAGTTTGTTTTGGGTGTTAATGAGGTTCTCATAGTTGGTCATTTATGTGGGCATTATGGTCGGGGACAATATCCACCTAAGGTTGATGCCATAAACAAGATTTCTGAGACATGTAGCAATATTAGTGAAGTGAGATCATTTCTTGGTGCTTGTGTGTTTTATTCAATTTGGATTCCTCACTATGCACATGTTTCTAACTGTTCATATGCATTGCTAAGAAAGAATCGGACATTTCTATGGACAGAAGAGCATTCAAAAGCTATGATGAAAGTAAAGAAATTGCTTCTTAATGCTCCTATTTTAAAACATATAGATTATTCTGAACAAAAGCCCATTATCTTGACTCTCGATACGAGTCCCATAGGCATAGGATGGGTTATTGGTTAGGATGACGAGGAGGGAAAAAGATATGCAATTAGATTTGGAGCCAAAATATTGCATGAAACTCAAAGAAATTATCCTCAAATTAAAAGAGAACTCTGGGGTTTATTTATCGCATTAAAAAATGATAAAGAATATTTTGATTGAGCCAATGTTATTGTACAGACAGATTGCTTACCACTTACAGGAATGATAGCAAATTGTTCATCAACTGATATTGCTATGCTAAGATGGATTTCTTATATTCAATTTATAAATCCAGTTTTAATACATATTGCAAGAAAATCTAATTCTATTGCTAATATACTTTCTAGAGCTAGGTATGATGAAGAAACAGAACTAGATACTAATGAAATTAATTATGCATCTCATGCATATGTGTATGAGCAATTTAACACTTATGAATATGAAGGAGAGTGGCAAGACATTGGAAGATATTTTAGAACTTTGATTAGATCACTTGCATGGTCTTCAATGAGGTTTAAGAATATTAGAAAAAGAGCTTTCAATTTTTTCTTAAAAGATGGACTAATTTGGAGACATGCAAGGGGAAAAATTAAATTTCCACAAAGAGTACTCGGAACTAAACAACTTCAAATGCAAGTCATGAAAAATATGCATGATACTTTATGGGTTGGACATAAGGGATTTGTGGCTACTTATGAGAAGATTAGAGAAAGCTATTGGTGGCTAGGAATCTCTGTTAGTGTAAGGGAATATGTGAAATCTTGTGATATATGTCAAATACATTCATCAGTTAAGCATAGGGATCCTTTACATCCTACCTATCCACCATGAATACATTATAAATCGGTAGTCAACCTAGTGATCATGCCCAAAGGTATAGATAAAATGAGGTATAATATTACTTGCACAAGATGACCTTAAAAACCATGTAGAAGGTTGAGCCCTAGAATCTAAAACAACATTCAATGTTTGTACATTTTTACTTGAAGATGTAATATCGAGATTTGGTTATGTTGAGAAAGTAGCGGTTCATAGGGGTGGATTAGACGCTCAAGAAGCTAGAGATTTATCTGCTAGGCATGGAATTCATTTAGCTCTTTGTTGGCACACAAAGCAACAAAGGAATCATGCACAATACGGCAACAAGGCCAGATTATTTTTTCCCATAGATTATGTACAATTCAAGTGATTTTAATCGCTACACAAACATTGTAAATCCCGTTTTTGGTAGATTAGACTCCATTTTGTGCAAGCCGAGGAGTCCTCGAGCTTGAGGAGTATTAGAAGTACCATCGTACCAATTTTCATAATTTTTAGACTTCGTTTGAGCCCTCAAATAAGCCCTGGAACCTAATTTTTAACTAGGCCGGACACTAGGTCTGGATAGGGCCAAAAGCTAGTCAAAAACTATAAAAAGAGCTAGAGAGCTCATTTTTGAGGTGGATTGTAATTGAAACGAACTTGTAAGAGCATTTTGAAAGTAATCTAAAAGCTCCATTGATTCTCACTCTTTGTCTTGCCGTGTGTGCGCGTGTGTGTGTATGTGTGTGCATGCTTGTGTGCTTCTCACTCACCCACTTGTGCCGCCACTTGCTCGAGGTCTTCATACCATCCTCACGTCTTCCCGGATTGACATTAAAGGAGGTGCTACTCATCATTGAGCTACACCAAATTTTGGCGCCGTTGCCGGGGATCGAGCTTTGAGGACGAGCGTGTGATGGTAAGACGTAGAGTTGACGCGTTGGAGTTGTAGGTATTTTCTTCACTCTCATCGATTTTCTTTTACTTTCTTCAACATCTTCATCACCATCATCATCATCACCACCTCCCACGTCCATCTCCATCATCGCGAAAATTTCAGTTTTTTTGACTATATCCCCATCTCCACCCCATTTCCCTCATTTCACTTGTGAGAGAGAGCGAGAGAGCGAACTTGCATGTGCTGTTTTTGCATGTTTTCTGAGCTATTTTGCAGGTTTTTTGCTGTACCATCATCCCCAGCAGTGTGCGCAGGTACGACAGGCTCTGCACAGGTCCCGGGACGACAGCCTCTGTCTATCGCGACAGACAGAAAATCTTAACATTTTGAGAATGCATGTTTATCATTGTAACCTACACCTTGAGGGCACTCTAGATCACTAGAAGTTTTTCAAAAATTTGCATTTTTTCAGTCTATCGCGACAGACACCGTCTATCGCGACAGACACCGTCTATCGCGACAGACACCGTCTATCGCGACAGACAGAAATCCACGATAGACACCGTCTATCGCGACAGACACCGTCTATCGCGACAGACAGAAATCCACGATAGACACCGTCTATCGCGACAGACACCGTCTATCGCGACAGACAGAAATCCACGATAGACACCGTCTATCGCGACAGACACCGTCTATCGCGACAGACAGAAATCCACGATAGACACCGTCTATCGCGACAGACACCGTCTATCGCGACAGACACCGTCTATCGCGACAGACAGAAATCCACGATAGACACCGTCTATCGCGACAGACACCGTCTATCGCGACAGACAGAAATCCACGATAGACACCGTCTATCGCGACAGACACCGTCTATCGCGACAGACAGAAATCCACGATAGACACCGTCTATCGCGACAGACACCGTCTATCGCGACAGACAGAAATCCACGATAGACACCGTCTATCGCGACAGACACCGTCTATCGCGACAGACAGAAATCCACGATAGACACCGTCTATCGCGACAGACACCGTCTATCGCGACAGACAGAAATCCACGATAGACACCGTCTATCGCGACAGACACCGTCTATCGCGACAGACAGAAATCCACGATAGATAGCGTCTATCGCGACAGACACCGTCTATCGCGATAGACAAGCATTTTCGGCAAAAAATTAAGGAGTGAATTTTTGGAGATTTAGGCTAAATTTTGGGCATATTTGCACTTTCATGTACTCATCTACTTACGAAGGCCTTAGAAAATGCATTAAAACCCCGAAAGGTTCTGTTTGTCTAGTTAACCCCCTAAACCCTGAACGGTCATAACTTTTTCATACGAAATCCATTTTCTGAGCTCTAGGGCTTGTCGGAAAGCTCGTGACATATACTACACACCCTCAACTGTTTTTTATAAGAATAACACGTTGATTTTCAGATAGGATATTTGGAAGTTGACACACTGAGGGGTAGGAACACCAAGGGAGCTCTAGAGTAAATTTCTAACAATGCAAAAGGGGGAACAAGGGTCATTAAAAAAGTGTCTGAACTAAATTGTCTGTCAATTGAAAGATCTACTTGGAGCTAATCTTGGGATTTATGCAGGCCTATTGAGAAGCAACTGAGAGTATCCAAGCAACGGTGTGGCGCACGCTTGAGAATCAACTTCTCGAGCACTAAAGAGCAAGGTTCGGCAAGAAAGGTCGGAATATTCTCAACTCCTCTTCGTCAATTCCTAGCTTAGGCTAAGAACGATTAGAAGTAGGAGTAAGTCAGGGCGACGATAGGCCACTATCAAGTTGAAGACTACCTAAAAACTCAAGTTCAAGCTAAAAACTTAATCTCTGTACTGTCGACAACATAAAGGAAAGAACCTAACGTGGAACGATCAACCTGAAAGTACGAAGAACATTCAAGTATTCCGGACGACGTAATAGCAGACAAGACTTTAAACACGAGAAATAACTAAAAAGAATCAAGTGACTGGTACCCATTGATCGACAACGAGGTTGTACTCTGGGCAAAGAATTGGGCTACTTAGATAGGCATATGAACCTTAGATCAGGACGACACCTAGTAAGAGAGAGACAAAGCCTTAGATCTTCAGAGGCTAGTGTCAACCACACTGCTAGGTCCTGGGCCCAGCAGTTGAGCCACCAATCGAACTACCCTAGCTCTGAGACCAGTGATTCAGAGATGTCTCAAGGCATGGACAGACCTACGGGAAGTTCAGGAGTGCCTTACTTGTACAGGGTAGAAGGCCCTTACAAAACACAGTTGGAATACCTTAGGACCAACCGATTAGGTGCGAGCATCTATGAGGACGGCCTAGGAAGATCAGTGGTCCAGATTAAAAACCCTGACCAATCCATAGGACTAGAGCACCCAGCTGTCAAGTTTGAAAACGGTGCATACCTGGACAAGGAAGGAACTATATACGTAGTCACCAGTCATCCAGATAGGACAGATGAATTTGGAAATGTAATCTCAGAAGCGGACTTAGGTGACTTGGAACAAGGAAACATGGGAGTGGAACCTAGAACCCCTCGAGGTAAATCAGTTCTTACTAGGATTATCACGCCTGAGTGGGTCCCCCAAGATAACAAGTGCATAGATTTGCTTCTCAATCGAGAAACAGACGAAGCCTTTTGGAGGTATAAACCGGATCACCCAACGGATATAGGAACAATCATGATCTATGAGTTTAAGGATCCAGATAGCCCAGGTAGAGTGACCTACTTAGACCACACTTCAGAGAGGATCTTTGTGGTGACAGAAAATGATAGGCATGCTTACACTTGGAAGGGCGAATTCATTTTCCCCCAACCAAGATCAAATGTATCCTATGGTCACCCTGGAGCTGGAACATCCCAGGCTCATGGTATGCAAAGAGACAAAAGTAAAGATAGACCAGAAGTAAGTTTTGCCAATCCAGTGGGCAGAGAAAGAACGAGAACGGAAACGAATAGGGTAGAACCTGAGATGCTTAGAGCCCACAGGAACCAAAGAAATGTAGATGGATTCCCTCTGCCGAGGCCTAGAGAGCACACAAGAACTTTGAGACCCACCCAGCTAGTTAAGTCCATGAAGAATTACTTTGACGGCACAGGAGATCCCTATGATCATGTGGCGGAGTTCAAGCAAGTCTTGAGAGCTGAACAAGTGGAAGATCTGTTCACGCAGTACAATGCCTTCGGTCTAACCCTTAGGAACACAGCACTTACATGGTTTCAGCCATTAGATGAGCGTCAGTTCAGGAGCATAGACCAACTCCTAGAGGCATTTATCGTAGAGTTCTCTAAGAGCGGCATAAGACACAATACCTCCTCACTGATTCACAGCTTCAGGCAAACCCCTCAAGAGACTGTGAGACTTGCAGGAAGAAGATTTAGACAATATCTTGAAAGATGTCCTATTTCGGAGCTACCCACATCTGCTAAACAAGTAGCCTTATTCCTGGATGGATTGTTGAGTACGAAATTGAGATCTTATGTGTATCTGAAAGACCCTAGGACTATAGAAGAGTGTGTACGCATGTGCATTGACATTGAAGATAACCTAGGGGAAGAACTAGAGCTTTCCAAAATCTACAAAGATTCAGATAGTGCATCTAGTCACTCTTCCACGCAGACCACATCAATTGAGGAACTTGCCGAAAAAGTAGCTCAGAAATTAGGTGTAACTAGCAAACAAATCCCAAGGTTTGCCCCTGTGAAAAGGTGCTATACATGCGGTGGTGACCATATGGCGAACGTCTGTCCCATTATGGCTCAACCCCAAGTAAACCCTAGTAGCCAGTACTGCACCATAGAACGGAGATACACCAATCACACCGCACAAGACTGCCCATACAACAAGCAGGCAGTTAGGCAACCCTATCCGCAACCCTACCAACAAGGCAGATACCAGAACCAAAATCCACCACCACAATATGCTAGACCCCAACAAACCTACCAACCACAGTATCAGGCCCAACAAAGGCCTCAGCCTGTGCTAGCACAACAACCCCCTGCCCCAGCTAATGTGATTCCTGTAAAGTATACTGCTGCAGAAGAGAACCTGAATAGAGCAATAGTCCCTGTAACATCCTTGATCTCTGAAAATGACCCAAGTGACCATAGCTTTGATTCTACCCATGTGGATAGCCCCCAGGCTTACTACATGCAGTCCCCAGAACATGGAGAGTCCTACTATGGTGAAGAGTCGAACGAACCTAGTTGGGAGTCAGATTACACGAACGTCATGTATACAAACCCCAACCCTAGACCTCAACCTAGGCAAGTACGACCACCATTTCCTAGAGGACCGTGCTACAGATGCCAAGGAGATCACCTCATTCGTGATTGTCCCTTGCCTCCACCTACGCAAACCCAGTCGGTGACGATCCAAGGCTTCTGCCAAGATTGCGGAAAAGAGCATCTCTTACGAGATTGCCCAAAGAACCCCAATAGCATGCCAAAAATCACCCCTATCAACGTTGTTGGGTTAGTGGTAGACTCCTCAGGAAGCGTCACTTCCACTGCACCAGTACAGGTAGTCACTAGGGCTCAGGCATTGCAGCAAAACCAAGGGGTAGGCCAGGAAAAGAGCCTAGATGCTAGCGATACTGAGAGCCAAAATAAAAAGAGAACAAGAGCTTGGAAAGATAGCCGCGAACGCATGAAAAGGCAATGGGCAAAGAAGATGAGTGAACTTGAGGAAAGTCTACGAGAAACCAAGGCTAAAATCATAGAGATCACGTCTCAACCGCACTCTCACACATTCCCACCGCTACCATCCCCATCACCCTCCATCCCTTCACCCTCTAAGACAGCCCACGCAACCCACCCACCACCCCAAACAGGATCCGTATTAGCTGATCCCACTCCCGAAGACATAGACATGATGCTTAAGGCATATCAGGCCAGAATCCAAGAAGGGCCAAACGTCACGGATCATGACAAATGCTATCCTAGAGCTGACCTAGAGATAGAAAGAACCAAACTATGCGCGAAAATGGTCGCATTGGCTCAAACTATGTTTGAAGCCAGTCGCCTTTTCAATTACTCAGGCTCAGCCAAAACGCAATTACACTTGGATGGATTCCTAGAGAAGTTAGAGAGGATAATTGCAAGATCTGACAAGGAAGAAAAAAATCAAGACCAAGAAAAAGCAAGCAAAAACAGGAATCATTCCCAATCAGAAGTGTATGTGGCCAATGCCCCTAAACCGGACAACTTCCCCTCCTTAGAAAGGATAGAGAGGCCAATAGCACAGCCAGAAAAGGAACCTACCCCTCAAAGAAAGGAAAGGGCAAGAGAACGGGTAAGCAAGCCTCTTCAGGAAGCCCGTGGGCCTCCTCAAGAAGCTTATCTTCCCCCCCAAAAGGCAGATGAGCCTCCCTCGGAAGCTCACGTACCTCCACAGATGGCCTACATTCCTTCTCAGGGAGTGTATGAGCCTGTTCGGAAAAGTAATAGAACAAGTAATCCTTCCCAAGAAGCTTGTGCTCCAGCCATTTGCGAGAACGCGGAGAGAGTCAACAATAGAATCAGCCCTCCTTCACAGGTTGCTTATGCGCCCAATTCTACGGAGCCAGACACTTCTTCTTCTATGAATCGGTTTGCACCAGACTTCCTACGAGAGATTCAAGAAGACAAATGGGATAACGAAAGCGAGGTCGCCCCTCCTTTTGAACTTGTGGACGATGCACACGACCAATTCCCACAAGACATCCCATCTATTTACGGGGAGCATGAGAGTGTTCAGTCTCACGAGAGATTAGACTTTGAGTCTAATTCCATACAAGAGCTACCCCACTTCACAGGCCCATGGGAAGCAAAGTCCACATGTATGAGAGCACCCACAGTCTTGGTAAGGAACGACGACTCAGTCATACCTAGGAACACAGAGGTAGTGAAGAACACTAACGTGCAGTGTAATCTCAAGTTAGAAGAGCTACTCAAGGTTAGACCTGAATTATGGAAACATGTAGCCAAACAAGTACCAGAGATAGCAAAACCTCGTTCCCAGGTAGGATCCCATAGGACAGTGCCAGAAATTCCCTTGGATAAGATAGGGGATATGTGTGAAGGTGAAGAAGGGAACACCTATCTGCCCATCACCTACCAGGAGTACACCACCAAGGCAATTTTGGACTCAGGTACAGGAGTTGCAATTGCCACAACCTCCTTATGGAAACGTTGGGGCAAGCCGGCACTCAGGCCGACGAGAATGAAATTGCAGATGGCCGATGGTCACATAGAGAGACCCCTAGGATTGCTAGAAGGGATAACTCTCACCACTTGTGGTGTCGAGTTTGAACATAGTTTTGCTATATGTGACTTCAGCAAAAATCATGCTTATGAGATGATTTTGGGAAGACCATTTATGCGACAATTGCAAGTAGTACAGGATTGGGGAACCAACTCCTTGTATTTGCAACACTTGGGTGTTACGACCAAAGTCAATCTCAAGGATTATTCTCATAGAGATGTCCCTCCTATCCAATGGAATCCCATCCATAGAGCCAAAGATGATACAGAATCGGTGCATTCCATAGGGTCTGGATCCTCATGGATGCATGAAGATACTCACTTATGGATGTGCAAGGTAGCAGTAGAAGAAGAGAAGAGAGAGAAAGCCAGAGAGGTAGGTGCGAACGAAACTCATAGACCCATTCAAGACCCAGCCTATGCACCTATAGTCTTTCCAGATGAGGAGTTTGAACCCCATGGCTGGGCGGAAATTTTAGCAACAATGGACGTAGCCATCAATGAAGAACAATGGACACCTCACTGTGATGAGGATGGCTATGACATTTCAGTCTTCTCCATAGAGCCAATCATGGGAGAGGCAGTTTTAGAAGAATGCGAACCTAGCCCTGATGCAATTGAGGATGCAAGTGACTCCGATCTAGAGTCAATCATTATGGACCCACCATTTGCATCAGATGAAGAATACTTCCATGAAATAGAATTTCAACCCCAGAGGCATGGAGAGGTTACAAATGATGTAAGATTAGCAACGCATATGACCCCTAAGGAAGAAGGAAAGAAACGAAAGAAGAGAGAAGCCTTACCAGAAGAGGAAGAATCTTTGTTTGAGGTCCCAAAAAATTTTAAGAAGTATGAGATAGATGACAGGAGAGTCATGATAAGAATGCCTAAACGAGAGGCACAATCAGGAGAGGCCTATGATAACAAAGAAACCACCAAGAAAATAGTAGTGGCCCTAGAAGAAGGAGAGGAGAGATGTACGTACATAGGTCATGACCTAACAGCGGAAGAAGAGCACGAATTGATTGCCTTGCTAAGAGAATACAGAGATGTATTCGCTTGGAGTTACAAGGACTTGAAAGGTGTTGACCCGGACATATGCGCACACACCATTCCTATGACTTCAGACGCTAAACCCTCTAAGCAAAAGCCTTATACATATAACGATAATTATGCTGCTAAGATCAAGGAGGAGATAGATAGACTGGTCGAAGCTGGATTTATCTATGAAATTGAGCACACTGAATGGGTATCCCCCATCGTAGTGGTGCCCAAGAAGAATGGCAAACTGCGTGTGTGCATTAACTTGAAAAAGGTTAATGCCGCCACGATTCGAGATAACTATCCGCTTCCCATCACAGAACACCTCTTAGAAAGAGTGGCAGGCAAGGAAGTGTACAGCTTCCTTGATGGATTCTCGGGCTACAATCAAGTAGCTATAGCTCCAGAGGATCAGCATAAGACAGCTTTTGCCACAGAATGGGGCATTTTTGCTTTTAGAGTAATGCCATTTGGGCTTACCAATGCACCAGCTACCTTCCAGAGGCTGATGTGCCATGTGTTTAAGGAGTTCCTGAGGAAGAGTTTAGAAGTCTATGTTGATGATCTCTGTGCTCATTCCAATGTTAGACGAACCCATATCCCTCAACTCAGACAAATCTTTGACAAATGTAGAGAATATCAGGTCTGCCTGAACCCAGAAAAGTGTGTTTTTATGGTCAGACAAGGCAAGATTCTAGGGCACATAGTGTCAAAGAATGGCATATCAACAGACGAAGAAAAAGTGAGAGCCATAGCAGAGCTACCGAGGCCAAAGAATGTCAAGGAAGTACAAGCTTTCATGGGGCATTGTGGGTATTACCGACGTTTCATCCACATGTATGCGGTCATCGCAAAGCCCATGTACGGACTTCTTACTAACTTTGAGTGGACGGATGAATGTGAGAATTCCTTCCAAGAGCTTAAACGAAGATTATGTTCAGCACCAATCTTGACCACACCAGATTGGAATAAGCCATTCCATGTTCATGTGGATGCATCCAATTACGCCATTGGATGTGTGCTTGCACAACCTACTGGTGAAGGTAATATGGATCTTCCAATTGCCTATGCCAGTAGACAATTGAATGCGGCTGAACGGAATTACACCACTACGGAGAGAGAAGGATTAGGCATGGTATACGCAGTTAAGAAATTTAGACACTATTTGCTTGCAAATAAGTTTAAATTTTTTACTGATCATCAAGCATTGTTATACCTAGTAAACAAGCCATGCAATACAGGTAGATTAGTAAGATGGTTTCTCTTACTAATGGAATACGACTTCGAGGTTGTGGTAAGGAAAGGTAGGACTCACTTACGAGCAGACCATCTCTCTAGACTCACATCTGGAGAAGCCCCACAAGGAGTGTCAGATGACCTTCCTGATGCTTACTTGTTTAATTTGGAAGTTATACCGCAGTGGGCTAAGCCATTGGTACCAGTATTGACCTACGGGCCTAATCATCCAGTCGTAAACACACGGAATAGAGAGGTTGTAAAAGCCCAGAAGTACCACATCATGGCAGGAAGCATGTACAAGCACACAGACCAAGGGATCTTGGCTTGTTGCGTAGAAGAGGATGAGTACTCTAAATGGTTGCAATTAGCACATGTAGGTGCACTAGAGCAACACCATTCAAAGCAACGAACGTTACAGACTCTAAGGAGACTCGGAGTACATTGGCCAACTATGGAAGCTGATGTCCAAAAGTTGTGCAAGGAATGCCCAATCTGTTGCACTAAACCACCTGTGGAACATGCCACTCTCTATCAAGTATCCATTGTGCCAGATTGGAGTGAACCTCTAGTATCATTCTTGAGGACAAACACATTCCCTCCAGACATGACTCTAGCTAGAAAAAGGAGTTTGGAACAAGAAGCCCAGGATTATTCACTCGTTGGGGATAATCTATACAAGCGCGGTAAGGATGGTTACCTGAGACTGTGTGTCCATGAAAGTGAGTATCTTAAGATCTTAGAAACTGCTCACCAAGGTGTAGCAGGAGGACACTTTGGACCGGATCGGGTGATCAAGGCAATCCTATTTGCGGGCTTTTGGTGGCCTACCCTTCACATGGATGCACATACCTATGTGAAACGGTGTGATGTCTGTCAAAGAACTCAGTATCCTATATGCAAAGATGAGATGCCACTGAAACCTATGATGGGTGGACGTGCATTCTCTAAGTGGGGAATAGACTTCGTAGGTCCTATTAACCCCCCAGCTAAGGGTTCTCATGCGGAATACATCATTGTGGCAACAGATTATCTCACCAAGTGGGTAGAGGTAAAAGCTACAACCAAGAACGATGCTCAAACGACTGCCAAATTCTTGTTTGAGAATGTATTCACAAGATACGGGCTACCTATAGAGCTTGTGAGCGATAGAGGCACTCATTTCTTGAACGAAGTGATTGAAAATCTACTCCAAGAATTCTTGGTAATACACAAGAAGTCTGCCCCCTATCACCCTCAAGCTAATGGACAAGCTGAGAGCACTAATAAGATTTTATGCAATGTACTGACGAAATTAGTGAACACTAAACGCTCTGACTGGGACAAACAGCTACACCATGCTGTTTGGGCATACCGAGTTGCCTACAAAACGGTACTCCAAGCCACCCCCTTTCAGATGGTATTCGGTCAAAACGCTGTGTTACCCTTGGACTTCTTGATCCCTACATTGAAAGTAGCACAAGAGCACGAATGGACAGGTCATGAGCTCTCCTCTAGGATCTTTGACCTTGAACGATTAGGGGAAACAAGACTGAGGGCCGCCGCAGGAATATATGCAGCCAAGAAGAGATAGAAGGCATATTTCGATGCCCATGTGAAGGATAAAGGCTTGAAAGCAGGAGATCTAGTCTTAGTCTATACACTAAAACAACACGCGAGGAAGCTAGAAAAGAGAGGCTACGGACCTATGATCATCAATAGGATCTCCACGAGCGGAGCAGTACAACTAGCCACGTTAGAGGGTGATGTTCTCCCAAACTATATTAGCGGTTGCAGAGTCAAGTTGTATCAGGAACCCCTCACGGAGGAAATGCTCAGTCGACTCAACACTGCTAAGAAACGCAAAGAGGAAGAAAAGAGAATTAGAGAAGAGGCTCAAGCAGAAGCTTTAGAACGCATCCGAAGGATGAAGCTACGAAGACAAGGCCGAGATCAAACCAGAACAGTTGACCATGCAGATCAAGGATATCCCATGGCCATGTGTGAAGTTGCAGGAACAAGCTCGAATAGAATAATTGATAGACGTCCTTTCATAGCCATAGATATAGGACAAGGAAAGAGTGCAAGGACCGTAAGAGCCTTGATTGACTCAGGTGCTGCCACTAGCGCTGTTAAGTTGTCTTACTGTCAAGAGTTACACTTAACTGTCCATCCTGTGGAAGCATACCTCATAGGATTGGGAGGCGTGGAAACCCCTTGCATGGGCGAGGTGGAACTTCCTCTCTACATTCACGATGAGGCAATGACCGTTAAAGTACTAGTATGTCAAGATGAGGATCTCACTGAACCTCTCGTCTTGGGTCAGGATTGGATCTATGACCGAGCAGTCAATCTAAACCTAAGAAGTGGACTTCTCCAGGTTTGGGTCAGTCATAGTCGAGTTACAGTAGAACTAGACAATGGAGCACTCAAGGAACTAGGAAAGGCACAGACTCCTGGTCCTTCCAGGGGTACACATGAAGATGACCATGCTGTTCTTGTTCAAAACCCTGTGTTGCAGAGGAATGACATTTGCAAAAAAGGAGTCAGGGATACAACGGATCTCCCTTCTTTTCCAAAGGCCAGAAGGTGGCAGCAACCAACGGCGGATCACAAGCAGAAGAAGCAGAGTACTACCTATGTCCGAGATCAAAAATACCTGCGCAGCAGAATGTCCTAGAAAATAAACCAGGTGTGGGTGCGGAAAGGCGAACGACTGGGTGCACCACCGTCAACTACGCGGGCAAAGCCTCTTATTAGAAACCAACAACACGACGCTAATAAGAAGTCTTTCAGAAATTCTTCTGCTAAAGTAAAATCTATTTGGGTGCCCAAGAAGTCGATGAAGGCAAGCCCACAATCAAGACAAATTTGGGTGCCTAAGGCTTGCTTGAGGGCACAAGTAGTTAAGCCAAGGTCGCAACCTATGCAGCATAACCCATCTACGAGTACCACCAGAATTCCCTCGTGCTCAACACTTAGGAACACACAAAGACCCATGAGTATGCATGTAATCACTTATAAGTGGGTCCCTAAAAGGCCCCATTCCCAAACAGCGACACCGACACAGCTCTCTGGAGTCTCTACGAAACCGAAAGCAAAGCCCATCCACTGCATTTGGCAGTCTAAGATCTGTAATAAACCCCCGACCCCGATTTGTAAATTCACCCCACTTACTAACGGCATTAGTCTCCTAGGAATACACAAACGTTAACTACACTCACTGTCTTCGTGCACTTACTAACCACTAACTCACCATATACCTCATGTTAATGTTGTAACGGGGACAGCAACGGATTTAGTCTGTCCATTACGATGTTAACACATGCTTCTATATTCTCACAGAATCAGAAGGCAAGCAGTAAAATGGCAGAAGCGACAGGTTCGGGCTCACAAGTAGGGATACTTACTGCAGGAATTGATGTGGATAGCCTACCTGTGGACGTGCCCCCGACTGAACGACCAGTGGAGATGCAACACCTTCAGCAACTCCCGGTGCCAGACCCACCTACAGGAATCACGGAAAGAGTCCATGCCAACTCTCATTGGTTCAATGGCATGCCCGGTCCATTAGGAGAGGCTAAGTATATCTGGGAGTCTAAATGCGAGTATGACAGATCATGGGTGCGTTTCCAATTTTTCTCCAAGGAGTTCGAGACTTTACAGAACACCGAAGACCTCCAGATCATATGGCAACGAGCAGGGTTGGCGGAATATTTTGAAGCCCCACTACCTAAACCCGACCTCCTCCGATGTTACTATCTGGTCTCTACATTACAAGCTCATGAAGATAAGGACCAACCCGGATCATTTGTTCTCCCCTCATTGCTGGGCAACAACGAGTTGAAGAGGTTTGAACTTACTGTGGAGCTGGTGAGTGATGCTTTAAAGATGCATGGCACGCATGTACCCTCAGAAAAGGATGCTCTCGTTCCCAACAACATGAAGGACAGGAAAGTAGTGAAGCTGAAAGACATGGCTGCCCTCACCCCAAATGTGTCCATCCCTCTCCGCATGTGCATGCAACATTTCGCCTTCCCCGGTCAAGACCGATTCACGCAACCACACAAGAAGATCTGGTTTGCTCTCTACTTGGCGGAAGCAGGTGCGCTACCTATTAAGCTACCAGTGTGGATTATAGATCAGTTGTATGAAGCGAACAAACGGGCTTCTAGGAAATTAGTGGTGAACGGATGCTGTGCACTCACACGCATCATTTACCGATGCTTGGCATATGATGTCCCCATTGAGCGTGCCTTAACTTGGGCACAATTACAAATGTTTAAAAGGCTCAAGACATCCACACATCATTCCAAGCGCATGAGGGGCGCGATTCCGTGTGTCCAGACAAGGGAAGTCCTGACTACTCCTGAGGCATCACCATTAAGAGAGGGCACTGTACCTCCTTTTACCATTAGGATACCCAGGTCGGAATCTGACACTACGACACAACCCACCCCATCGGCTCCTCCGGTTACACCTGAATTCAAGTTTGCTGCCACTGGAGAGGCTGAAGGACTGGACCCCCAGGATTTCGAAGCATTCCTACAAAGCACACAATTCTCTGACGTGGAGTTTTATTCAGAGGCAGAGGAGCAGGGCACATCCTCGCGGAGAAGAAGAAAGTCTACAGACGGTAGACATGTCCATTGGAGTGACGCTCAGCAAAGTCAACAACACGGACAACCGGAAGAAGAAGAAGCGTATGAAGAAGAGACCACTGAAGCCCCAGCATATACAGCAGAACTCCGAAGGCTGTATCAGATTATGGAAAGAGTACGATCGCAGCAATTACTCACTGAACAGAGCAGCAGAGTACTTATGACTCAGTTGTTGGAAGAAGCGGGGGTTGACTCAGAGTACAGGGAAGGTCTCTTATTGATGGCAGAAACATATGGAGTTGTAGAAGCTGTGCGCACTGCCATTCAGAGGCCTTCAGTTCAATATGACCCACGAAGGTTCCAGACACGGCCTCGCTCAGGTAAAAATATCCAAATTCCCGTTACAGTTGCAGAGGAGCCAACTACTACACCAACCTCCCAAACAGCTAGTCAACAGCACCCCGCCACCCATGAGGAGTCCACCGAACCACTACCACCTACTCCCCCACCATCACCTCCGAGAACAGAGACAGTGGAAATCCCATCGACCACTCAACCCACTGACCCAACCTTCATCTTTCGTACTCCCATCTCTAGTGCCACCCTATTCTCTACCACTGATAACCCGACCTTTGAAGCAAACCCCATCACTACACAACCCACCGAAACCCTTCCCGAGCCTGCCCTAGGACAACCATCCCCAATGCCTTCAGCCACGGGTCATCCTGACCCCAGATCCACATTCATGGGTTTCCCTACTACCATGCCACCCTTTCCACCCTTCTCAAATTTACGACCCCAACCCCCGATATCCCTTTCTCCATTTCTACAATCCCTCCAGGACATCTTTGTTAGGGCTTTCCAACCAGGCCCTCAACCATTCCCTGTCTTTTCAGCTCCCCACCCCACTTCACATCTATTCACCACTTCCACACACACACCACCTACCATACCAGTGTATATGGCAGGCCCCACACTAACACCCACTCCTGAAGGTATGGACATTTCACCACCCACGGCACCTCCACCCACGGTTTCACCTCCTCCCATTCCCCCTCCACCAATTTCACCCACACACACAACTTTCGTAGACACATCATTCACTGTCTCCCTTCCCCAATTCCCTTCCCATGCATCGTCCACGGTAAACACCCCCCACTCATCTATAGGTAATGCATTGGACACCATGTTGGCCTGTATATCAAATTTAAGAACAGATTACATTCAGCTCCAGCAACAAAACGCACGCCTGCAAGAGCACTCAGCGACACTACAGCTCCGCCTTGCGGTACTAGAAGAGGAGAACGCTCGCCTCCACACACAGTTCCAAACCCTCCAAGACGCCCATAATATATTGGAAGTACAGCTACAGAACGTAGATCAGGAAGCAGTGCAGGTGGTAGAAAGTCACCTACGGACACAACTGGAACGCAACTCAAAACTTCAGCGAAATATGGCGCTACTTAAACGCCATCTTGCGGCTGCTCAGGAAGAGAACAGACGTCTGCAAATACAAAATCAAGAGAACCTGGAGGCAGCTATTGAGAGCACACCGGGGGCACCCATCAGCCCATCCAAGTTTCAAGCAGTGACCCCCGATAACATCAAGATTATATTGGAAGATTATGCCATGCTGCTCGAAGCACATGATAAGCTATCAGAGGAGCTAGGACAACTGAAGCAGGAACACCAACAAGGCCCAACAGCTGCCCCTCCAACCACCCCCTCTGCGGCTTCGCTTCCCTCCGACACAGAGGCCATAAAAGATCTCCAGCAACAGGTAACTGAATTGCAAACACGCCTACTACAATATGAGAGGCCATCTTCCCCTCCGGAGGCTCCCACGGACGAAGAAGTTGTGCAAATTCCTGTGGAACAAACGTTTGATGAAGAATATGATCCGCAACCATTCCCAGGAGGCCAACAAACAGAAGAAGCGCAGGACACGTTCGAGGCACCACGGCCGCCATGGTTACGACAAGTGGAGGAAATAGGGACCTCGCATGAAGAGCGCACCGTAGTGCAAAATCAGGCTATGAGGGTCATAGAGGAGACTGTTTTACAATCAGATTACTTCAAGAACTTGTCATCGAGACGCCTGATTCTCTCATCGGAACTCCAGTACAGGCCATATTATATTATCTTGGCTGATTATAATGCAGAAATACAAAGAGTCACGGGTCAGATTCCTACTTTTGCGACCCAATTTCAACCCGAAGACCTTCCTCCAGAGGTGCGAAAAGGCAAGATTCGTCAACCAACATGGCGGCAGAAACTTTTAGAGACTTATCCAGAAATGCTACGCACATGGAACAACGCGCCGTTGCACCTCCTGTACAACCCATGCTACGGTCCAGTTCCCCGCCGCAGGTCGTGGAAGGCATTTAATATCAAGGTACAGAACAATGCGCAATGCAAGGAATGGCTGAACTACCCGTACATCGCGCCACCACAAGGACCACCATCCGTAGCATATATGATGGGGACCATTCGCCACTGGATGCCGCGCTTGAAGCCCATGCAAGATGTAGCAGCGCAAATGATGCTTAAAATCTTAGATATGATGCAAGTAGTGCTGAAGACCTTTAGAAATGCAGCCGCACCACAGGTACGTCTTCCGGGGTTTAGCAATGGAAATTACGACTTGGTGTATGACATGAGCACCACCCCCAGTATCCGTGTGGCTTACGCTTGGCATGCACGCATCAAGTATCTCCCCGCCTGCTACAAACAGACCTTCGAAGAAATGTTTAGATCAGGTTTCTGGGAGTACCACTCGGAGATTTTCGCACCAAAGCCGACACATCTGCTTCAACTGTTTGCTTGTGAACAAGCAATGTATTCAGAGTACTACACCACCCCGCAACCAGAAACCCCCGGTGCAATAAATTGGGAGGCATTGGAAGCCGATCTAGCAAGAGGCTTAAGGATAGGAGAACATGAACTGGCCACCAATGTCATCCAATATTACATCGACCACCCGCGCGAACAAAGGTCTGTCAGGGGCGACAGACGCTAGGAAGGGGGGAGTGTTGGCACACAAAGCAACAAAGGAATCATGGACAATACGGCAACAAGGCCAGATTATTTTTTCCCATAGATTATGTACAATTCAAGTGATTTTAATCGCTACACAAACATTGTAAATCCCGTTTTTGGTAGATTAGACTCCATTTTTGCAAGCCGAGGAGTCCTCGAGCTTGAGGAGTATTAGAAGTACCATCGTACCAATTTTCATAATTTTTAGACTTCGTTTGAGCCCTCAAATAAGCCCTGGAACCTAATTTTTAACTAGGCCGGACACTAGGTCTGGACAGGGCCAAAAGCTAGTCAAAAACTATAAAAAGAGCTAGAGAGCTCATTTTTGAGGTGGATTGTAATTGAAACGAACTTGTAAGAGCATTTTGAAAGTAATCTAAAAGCTCCATTGATTCTCACTCTTTGTCTTGCCGTGTGTGCGCGTGTGTGTGTATGTGTGTGCATGCTTGTGTGCTTCTCACTCACCCACTTGTGCCGCCACTTGCTCGAGGTCTTCATACCATCCTCACGTCTTCCCGGATTGACATTAAAGGAGGTGCTACTCATCATTGAGCTACACTCTTACCACTGCTTATAACCCCGAGGCTAATGGGAAAATAGAAAGAGGGCATTCTCCAATTAGAAAGGCAATTTCTAAAGCTTGTAATCGTGATCTTAAGAATTCGCCAAAATTTCTACCATTTGCATTATGGGTTGATAGAATGACTTGTACTAGAACAATGGGATATATGCCAACAGAGTTAATGTATTGCCAAAAATCTATTTTATCTATTCATACTCAAATACTTACTTGGACTACTCTTCCATGGCATGACAATCTATCTACAGAAGATCTTTGCTCTAAGAATTAAATAGCTTGACCAAGGAAATAAAGCCAATTCAAATTGACAATAGGGTTTTGATTTTCGATAGCACATTTGCTTCCTAGTACAATGCATGTAGGAAGTTAAAACGGTGTTGGTTTGGACCTTACGTGGTGCTCAAAATTCATGACAATGGAACTTATGCTTTACGAGAATTGGATGGAACACCTCTCAAAAGTTTAATTGCAGGCAAAAGGATTAAGTTGTTTAAACAAAGAAATGATGAAAATTACGAGTTGATGTATAATGAAGAGAATGAATGAATTTTGATTGATTTATGTTGATAGAAAAGGATGTATGGGATTTTTCTCTTAATGTGGATTTTCTTTTGCAGGAATGAAGATAAATGTTTGTTTATGAAAGCTAACTATACTTGAGTGTCTAGGTGTTGATGATCTTTTAGCAAGAATTTGTGGATGATTTGAGCAAACAAATTGAAGATTTTTCATGAAAAATTTATGATGAATTTGAAGAGAGATGATTCAAGATGAAGCTAATTTCCAGGTTGTATTTATTTATGATCTAATTTTTTAATGTTTTTGATAATGCATATCATTTGCATTCATGACAAAATATAATCATATAATTTGGAATGAGTATTATCAAATTATGAAGTGATTCTATTTAGCCACAGTAGGAATACAAACATGATTTATGTTTCTAAGTTTATGAATTGAGTGGGGATTTGATATGAGGAAAAGGATTTTGTAGTTCATTTCAAATGATGAAAGTAATTGTATATATGTATGAGCATATAGATGCATGACTCTTGTCTGTGAGATCCTATGTATTTCTCCTCCTTTCCCCTTCACAACAAAAAAGTTGCAAATATGAAAACAAAAAAATAGAAAAAAAATATATGATGAATGGAAGTTTATACCTTCTTTCACCCCAAAAAGGTATTTATGAATTTCATCCATATGATGAACGAAAGTTTATACCTTCTTTCACCCCAAAAAGGTATTTATGAATATCACCTACATGAATATTAAAAATCATACTTGTATGAAGCTAAAGATGAAGAAAAGCTATTTGTGGCAAACACATCTAGTGATTAGAAATTGGGAAAACAAGGCAAATGTTTGAATGAGTAGATCTAGTTGATTTCTTTGACATGTTTGATTGCTTATATGTGAGTGCTTATATATGAAGAAACCTGACTTTGAGTGAATGAAGAAGAATTTTGTTTCATGATGATTTGTTAAAGTGTGGTGCATATGGGTTGTGTAATTAAATTAGATTAAAAGAGTGGTATATGTGTGTGTGCTAAAGAATGGTGTAGATGAAAAGGTGAATGTGTGCACTTAGTGTTTGTGTGTGTGTGTGTGTGTGTGTGTGTGTGTATATATATATGTGTGTGTGTGTGTGTGTTTTGTTCTTTTTTCCTAATGTTTCTCTTGTAGGTATTCACTTTTTCCTCTTCTTTGCCTCCTTTTGTATGCATAAGAGAGAGAGAGAGAGCTTATTCCTCCTCCTTTCCCCTCCTGGCAGCTGCACATGCACATGGTAGAGAGGAGAGAGAGAGAGAGAGAGAGAGAGAGAAAGTTTGCCTCCTCCTTCCCCCTCTTAGTAGTTGTGCACGCACACGATAGATAGAGAGAGAGAGAGAGTGAGAGAGAGAGAGTAAGAGGGAGAGAGAGAGAGAGAGTAAGAGGGAGAGAGAGTAAGAGGGAGAGAGAGTAAGAGGGAGAGAGAGTAAGAGGGAGAGAGAGAGAGAGAGAAAGAGAGAGAGAGTTATTAGCTCACCCCCTCATCCTGAGAGATCTGACAGGCCCACAATGCACGACGCAGACAATAGAGAGAGAGAGAGAGGGGAAGAGAGAGAGGGACCTCCGATAGCAGACAATGACATAGAGCAAAGAAAGAGATGTAGATAGAGATAGTTGTAGGCGACGGCATAATTAGCAACATGATAACATGTAAACTAGAAGAGAGATAGAGAGAGGGAAAGAGAGAGAGAGAGAAAGAGAGAGAGAGAGAAAGAGAAAGAGATATAGAGAGAGAGAGAGTGAAAAGTCCTCCCCACAGTGCTGAATGCAGTAGAACGTGACAAAGCACGCAGAGAGAGAGAGAGAGAGAGAGAGATAGAAAGAGAGAGAGAGAGAGAGTGAGTGAGTGAGGAAAAGAGAAAGAGAAAGAGAGAGAGACAGAGAGAGAGAAATAAAGAGAGAGAGAGAGGGAGAGACAGAGAGACAGAGAAAGAAAGAGAGAGAGAGAGAGAGATTCGAGTTATTTTTTTCTTTTTTTTTCTTTTATGTTTTATAAAGAATTAATATAAGATAAAAAGTTAATTAATTCATTAATGCAACTTGATTTATAGTTAAGCACTTAATTAACTTAGTAACTAATTTAATTTTATTTAATTTGATTTATTTTATAGTTAGGTAATTAGTTTTATAATTAGTAACTATGCATATACTTATAGTTATATGATTATGCATGCATAGTGTATGCATTTATATATATGTGGTATAAATATATACATGAGAATATAGATATATGAGCATACATGTGTGCGTGAATGCATGTGTATGAGCATGTGCTTAAATGTGCATAAATGCATGGATGTGTAAGTGAGCATGAATGTTGTGATAGTGTATGTGCATGCATATAAGAACTAATGTATGTGTGCATGATAATGAGTTTAGATGTATGTGTATGATTAAAACATGCATAAGTGAATATGAGTGTATCCATATGCATGATTGATAGAGTGTATGTGCATAAAATTTAGATGCATAATAAGAGTACATGTGCATGAATGATAGGTGCATGTGCCAAACATAAGTGTATGTGATTGAAGATGCATGTACATGTATGATTTAAAAAGCATATATGCATAACATTAGATGCATAGGAATGAGTGAACATATTAGATATATGAGAGTGTGTGTTAGCATGCATAAGAAGATGTGTGTTAGCATGTGTATGAGTTTATGAAAGTGTGTGTTAGCGTGAGCATGAGAGTAAGTTAACATATGCATGTTGAATGATGTGAGCATAGGTATGAGAGAATGAATGAGAATAAGTGTGTTTTATGTTTTATAAAATGTACTTTTTTTTTCCAATGTTTCTCTTGCAGTGAGCATTGATAAAGATTGATGAATATTGAGGAAGAGTGTGATGTAGCGACCAAGCCACTCTGTATTAACTTACATTTTGGGTTGAAGTCTGACTTGGTGTTGTATTTGCCTGCGTCAGTTAAGTGTTTGATTTTAAGTGAAGTAATTAAGCATGCAATAAGTTTTGGTTTAAACGTGGATGAAATTTATAGTCTTTTGAATGATGATAATGTCCATTGTCATATAGGTTTATGTGTATCCACTACTATAAGTGAAATGGAATTGTTGGAAGGGCAGTCCTGATTGTGATAGCATAGGAATGAATCGCATTCTGAAAGTTGAATATGGCTGTGTAAATCTGCAATCGAGTTCAGTAACCTTAGAGATAGTATTCTGCGAGGAATGATAGGGATGAAAGTTATATAAAAGTGTGGGAAAAGTATTATAGGGCCTCTGTTTCAATAGATCCCTATCCAACCCAAGAACCCTGTAGGAAAAATCTTTGTACAAAAGAGCTCATAAGTCTGCGGGACTCCTCATTCCAAGACTTCCTTTCATAAGAATGGTTAAGGAGATCTCTCCCAATCTTTGTTGTATGATGAAGACTACTTCATTTGTGAATCTCAAATGGAAGACTTAGACTCTTCTGTGCTTGCAAGAGGCAACAAAAGATTTTGCAATTGATTTTATGAATGATGTTTATCTATGTGCACCCCATTGTTAGAGGGTGACACTTATGGCCAAGGACTATGTTGTTGTGTGCAAGCTAAGATACAAGTTTGATAAAGCCATTGTCCCACTTGACAAGCATGATAAAATTTTTTTTGATATTCTTAATATACCTCAATCAAGAAACCCTAAGCCATCTATAGCCAAAATTGAAGAGGTCCCTTCTCATGAATTCAACAAGAAATGCAGCAGAGTTTGAGGAGGAGAAGAGAAGGAAGAATCTTTTGTTAGAAGAATCTGTTGTCCTTGAGGACATTCAGAGGCTGAAGAAGGCTAACTCAGAGCTTTGAAAAAAATAGATGGTCAGATAATTGTAAATGCTTCAATGCCATGGGAGGAAGACTACATGCTTGACATAAGGCCTGATTCAGACAACAAAATGTTGAGACACTTCAATGTTGAGATCTCTGATAGTACTGTCAATATAGGTCTCAAGTATTTTTCAAGCCATAATATGCTCATCATTTTATCAATAGTTAATCTCCTTGATGCATTTGCTACTGGTTTTATATTGTAGGGTCCTACTCTAGCAATCTGAGGAGTCAATCTCAAGGAAGGTCTTTATTTTAGATCCCCTTGTGACCTAGTGTATATTATACATGCATGGTGGAATTGTTCATTTTCTCAAGTATTTTAGTGAGGAGATAGAATATATAGTTTATCCATATATTGAAAAGTAATTTTTCATTTATGTATTTCATATAAATTCATTCCTTTCTTAATGGTGGTTTTATTTACAAGTATGTGTTACATTTCAAGGGGTCATTGGAGTCTTATAATTATTGATTTTGTTGAATAACAAGCCATATTCATGAACTCTCTCCAATCACAACATGGGAACTATAAAATTTAAGTTCTTGTACACTTCCATTTCTCTTATGTATCACCCTTGCCATGCATTATGATATTTGTTTAGCCTTGCAGTGCTGCAAAAGTTTTGAAAATGCACACTAATCAGAAATATCCAAGCAAAATGAATGAAGAAAAAAAATTTTGATTATATGGAGATTCATGTGCCACTACAGAAAGACAATACATCATGTGGATGGATAGTAATGCAATAAGGTTCTTATAGAGCATATTTTATAGTCTTGGTCTAAATCTATCTAACTATCCACATGCATGGGTCCTTTTGGTTAGCGAAAAAGCAATTCATGCCATCTTAAGATATGCTATCTGTCCATGTGTTCGAAACTGTCCTCCACCACCTCCACCACCAAGACATAAGAAGACTAAAGATAAGAAGAAAGTACCTCCTTTTCACTCGCCATTTAAGCATGTCCCAAAGAATAAGCATAACAATGAAGGCTCAAGTCCCAGTTCGCTGGCCTAGTGGTTGGGCCTCTCGCCTCTTGAGGCGGGGGCGAGGGTTCAATCCCTAGAAGCAACATGTAAGGGACATGTAATCTCGAAAGATGTTGCATTGTGGCTGAGTGTCATCGAATGTCTATCCTTGCGGTAGTGTTGACCGTCGTTTAACCCAGTCTTGTAAACCCCTGTTCTTGTGGGATAAGGGGGGTCCCATGGGTACTATGCCCTTCCTTGTATAGTTGCAATTTCAAAGTTAAAGTCCGGGGGAGTAGGCCTCGGCCAAACCTCCATTTAAAAAAAACAGTGAAGGCTCAAAAAGAAGAAGAATAAGCACAAAGGTGAAGGCTCCAAAAATGTATAGTGTTTTGTATCTAGGATTACATCTTGATAGTAAGCCCATGTACTTCCAACATATGTTGGAAGATATTTATATGATCTTTGTTGTAAATACAATTGTGTACTTAAAATAACCTTCAGAGCCTTGTATGTATTGTCAATTGATGCCATTCTATCTTTATTTAGAAGACATTGTTTGTAACTCATGTTCCTACAAAGAAATGCATTTCAACTTATTAATGTTGGTAGTGGTTTTGTCTAAAATATAATCTATGGTGTGTCCCCTATTCAGGAGATCAACTAAGATAATAAGAGGTTTATCAGTAATTTCTACACTCTTATGCTATATCATGATTTGGTGATATCTAAATTGAAAACTTGGGAATGTGAAAGAAAATGGAGAAGATTGGAGGACATGACCAATTCAAGTGATTAGGGCACTCGGAGAACCTATGATGTCCCTAATCACTTGAATTGGTTGTGTCCTCCAATCGTCTTCATTTTGTATTCTTCTTACCCTTGATGCTCTTATACTTTGTTTATCACTCACACAAAAGGCATGACCGATTCAGGTGAAGAGAATAGTCCGGGACCTTCAAATTTCCCTTATCGCTTGAATCAGGTGTGCCTTTTCATACATGGTCCATTAACATAGAAAAGAAAGATGACCAATTCAAGTGATAAGGGCCTTTGGAGAACCTTCATTGCCTCTTATTGTTTGAATTGGTTGTGCCCTCCAAGCTTCTACCCCTTTGTAAGATTCCTATCTTAGTGCTCTATATAACTAATCACTAACATGGAGAACTTCTTATCCTTATCTTGACCAATATAATTTCTTTGGACAATAGAAACCTTGCACATCAATCATATGTCTTTGACAATGATAAAAGTCTTTGCATGATGGAGATATTCATTAACCTAACACAACAATGGTAAAATTTTTTGCACAATAGAAGCCTTAAAAGAGTGATGATATAAACCAAAACAATGCCAATATGAATATGATGACTCTTCATAAAAAAAGAGATATGTATTTAGCATCAATGTCTTTGTTTCCGTTCCAACAATTTTGGTGGAAGAAAAAGAGCAAGACTGGTTACATTCTTAAGGATTGGAACTTGATCAACTTGGGTGGCAGGCAAGTAATGCAAGATATTTTTTTCTCTCCTCTAATGTTTACCATTGTACCATCAATTGTGAATCTGAACTATGGTGAAACCTCATCTTGGTACTCTAGGAACTCCCTTACATTTTTAAGTTTCCAACTTGCAGTGACAATTATTTTCCTAGGTTGAAAATCTCGATGAATCAATACTTCTAAATCAAATTCTCGAGAGCTCTCCTTTGAATCCAAGGGTATCGAGAGTCCAAGCTTTTTTTCCACCTTCTGTAGTCATATCCTAAAACAAGTTATTGTTGAGATATCTGATATGAAATTGAAAGGGAATTTGGACGAACTTTACATAAAATGATGTCTCCTAGATTTTGAGCTTCTTTTCTATCTCATTCCCTACCTAAAACATCATCAATCTCTGAAGTTGAAACTCTCCTATTCAACCACATTGTTTTTGTTTTTTGTAATAACATGTTTCTAAAACATGCTACAAAATGTGAAGAGGAAAAAGTCATTGGATCTTTATCCTTTGAGAAATTCGGCTTGCTAATATTTGCCCTTTGAATGTCATCTTTCATTTTGCATAGAAAACTTGAAACTATTGAATGATAAGGAGCATCCCAATCTAATGAAGAGATGCAACGAGCATGTAGATGTACAAGATTTCCATAAACACTCCTTGATGGCACCTGATAATCTACAAAATCGACAAATGATTGAATGCTATTTAAAAATTGAACAGATTTGTTTGCATAAATAAGTTCTCCATAATCCTTATGAAGGACTTTGAATGTTCCTATTAAACATTCAATAGGTTGCCACTCCAGAATATTGGAAGGAAAAATATCTGCAATACAAAAATATATATCTTTTTATATAAAAACAAATAAAATCAATAAAATAGCATTGTTAAACGTCACTTATAATACGATGGGAATTGTAGATGATTTCCTAGCACTAGATCCTTCGCATTGTACACATGTTGCAAAGACATTTGGTCATTTTCTTGGTTAGAATGTTCCATATACATATTCAATACGTCATCAAGTTTCTTTTTCAAATCTTTTTCTTCCACTTTAAAAGTTTTTGTTGTTGTAGCTCTCAAGTTCTTTTTTTATTTAGTTTATTCTTACATTCTTGTAGCTTTGCTTCATTTCTTCTTACTTCTTCTTCTAGAGTGCCACTCACTTCTAGTGGTTCATTCATCAATAGGGATGTCATCAGATTTGTACTTCTTTTCTTTAATGATTCAATTTTCTCCATGACTTGCTTCTCTATAAATTTTTATCTTTAAGTAGTTTCTATCTTGTCAACTTTCAATGCATTGCACCTGTGCTTCAATTCCTCATGGTTGGAAACCAATTTTTTGTACTCTGCTTGTAACTCTTTTTATTCTATTCCTAGTGGTATTCTATGGCATCGATGAGTCAACTGTGACCAACATACCCACTATTTCCTTTTCCAACTTCTTTTTCTTGTCTTTTAATTGTACTATTTCTTTGGAAATGTCTACATTAATTTGCTTATATTTTTTCTTCTCTATATTGTTTGAATCTAAACTTTGCTCTGCTTACATCATCTCCACTTGTGTATCCATAGCACTTTGCATAATTGAGCATACCACTAGCTTTAAGTTATTTACATCAACATTCAGCCAAATAGATATAGGTATTTTTGAAGGGGTTTCAAAATTTGATGTGCTTGCCTACCTCTTTTGTTTAGGTATAGCAACTCCTTTAATATACTCTACTATTTCAGTAGTAGTTGGTATTATCAACAATCATATTTGTGCATTAAGGGCATGATAAATCAATACTATAAATGTTCTTACTACATGAAAAAAATTATTCATTTCCTATTGCTCCTTAGCCTCAAATATCCGTTCTCGCACATAAGGTGTCAAATTGATTTGATTGCCCACTTGTTTGATTGCATGTGATGATAATTTTACTTCAATTTTTTGAGGGGGTGTATAACTATGCATGCCAAGAAAGCAAAAGTGTTGATGAGCCAATTTGACAGCATCCTCAATATCCACATGGTTTATATCCACAAAATTCTTTTTCTTCGAGACATGTTCTTCATCTTTTATATCCATTGATATGTCCTTATTGCACCCAAAATCTTCTCATGTTCTTCATCTTTTATAACCATTGCACCATCTTTAATCCACCCAACAACTTCTTTAATTAATGCATGAGAGAAACATATAGTTTTCAAAATTCCTTTGAAATATTTTACCACTACCTCTAGAATTCTAGGATGGACGAAGGATGGATGTAATGTATGCGTCACTTGAGAATATTGTTCAAAATATGGCATATAAATTGATAATGATAGTTAGGCTTCCAATCATGCACACATCCATACATGTTTGGTGAATGGCATGTTGTGAATCATATGAAAATCTTGACTTAATATAATGAACTGGTAGTCCTTGTCCATGATCTTGATGTTAAGTTAAATATGGTTTGTCCTTCTCGCAACCAATGACCTTTTTCTTTGATTGCACATCCTTTGGGTAGGTTTTCCACTGACAAACATGCTTCCTCATAGATTTATTCGTTCCGCCAATAGCATGCTTAAGTTGTTTTGACAACCATCTATTGATGCAGAACCTCATAGACTTATTCGTTCCACCAATAATAAAAAAATATTTCTTCAAGTATTACATCCCCATTTTTAAGTACACATGCAATTTATGAAGACATCCACAAAAAAAGATTGGTGGTGGTCGCTTGAGCCGACTTCCTCTAGTTACTTGTGTCTTGCCTTTATTTGCGTAATTTGTGTGTGAAAAAGATTGGTGGTGGTCGCTTCTAGTTACTTTTGTCTTCCCTTTATTTGTTTTTGTGTGTGTGCATTAGTGCTGAGTATCCAAATTTTATATGTTAATACTTAGCTGTAAAGTATTTTTTAGTTACTTCATAGAAAAATTAAGTCTAATGCTATCCTAAAGGTTCAATTTGCAATCCTATCCCTTAAGAGGAATGTGAACCACTAGGGAAATATTGCAAAGCATGGTGCCAAATGAGAGTGGACCTAAGTACATATTGTAGATGCATTCAGTTCCGATGAGTGCAATAAGGAACTTTGAGTATCCTTGAAGATCTCCATTCATGCCTCAATTATTCTTCTCGGCTTCCATTGTTATTGATATGGTTTTTCTCTTCTTTGTTATTTCAAAATCCTTTCTCTGTTGGTGAGATTTCAATGGCCTTCATATGCCTATGTTTCCAATTTTGGTGTTGGATTTGACAACTTGGTAATCCCTCCATAGCATAGCTTTTCATCATCTTAACTTTGACTAGTTGTGTGCTTCATTGGACGAATTTTTTATTTTTATTTCCTACTACAATCCATCTCTCTGTTTCATTTATTTGTAGAATTCTCCTTGTGATCCATATTTGTACACACTTTTTTTAGGTTCCATTAGCTTTCTTGGTACTTGTTAGAGTTTGAGATCTACAGAAGCATGGGAACAGCACAAGGAACAAGAAGAAGCTTAGAGCACAACACACAATACTGAATGTAATACCAAGAGAATGTACAAAAGATAAGTGACCAATTAGGGTTATAGGCATACATACTAGTCCAGGGAAAAAACATCCTAGAGAGGGAAAAAAGTGCCCTAGTGGTCCTAGTGTGTTCACACACATCTTTAACTAAATATATCAATAAATCCCCTTGGGAGTGATGTGGCAAACAAGGAGTTGGCACTTATGTATAAGGAAGTGCCAAGATATATGGAATCAATCCACAAAGTGAAGTAAGCCCAAAGCTTTGTGGAAAGCTTCAAACTTCTCCCTAGGTAGAGCCTTTGTGAAAAGGTCTACAATCTTCCCCTTTGTGGGCACATATGCCAAAATCATCTCTTCAAAAGAGAACCTCTCCTTGACATAATGATAGTGCACATCAATGTGCTTAGTGAGAGCATGGAAGACAAGGTTTCTTGCAACTACCAATGCGCTCTAACTGTTACTGAAGATGGTGATTGCAGAGGACTGACCAACACCCAAATCATCCATAAGGCATCTGAGCCACACATACTCAACAGTCTCTATGAAAGTTGCCCTATGCTCAGCCTCACAACTAGAAGTGTCCATAGTAGTTTTCTTCTTGCTCAACCAAGATATGCATGAGCTACCAAGCATGAAGCAAAAACCATTGGTGGACACAATAGTTTAATAGCAACTAGCCAAGTCAAAATAAGAAAAAGCATGTAAATCTAGTGGTAGTGATCCCCTTTTGGGATAAAACAATCGAAGTAGTTAGGTGCCACTCAAGTAGCAAAAGATGTGCTTAATTGCCTTCCAATGCTTGGCACCAAGGCAATGCATAAAGCTGCTTATTTGTGAGAAAGCGAACTGAATATCTATCGAGTAATGCATAAGTAAACCAAGCATATAGAGAAAAACATCAAATGTATCTCGAGGACAACATCAAATGTATCTCGAGCATCATGAAGACTCAACCTAAACTTGTTTCCATAGGAGTGGCAATAGGTTTGTAGTCTTCAAGGCCAAAATGTTGCAATAATGTGTCAATATATTTTTTTTGACACAACGTTATTCTACCATCAACTTGCATAAATTGAATGCCCAAATAATGATGCAAATGCCCCAAATTTGACATCTCACATGAGGCATGCAAATCAACCTTAAGATCAGCAATATGCTTCTCATGAGGACGAGTGACTGGCATGTCATCAACATAGACAACAATGATCACAAGCACATCATTTGCATGCTTAACATATAAGGTGCTCTCAATTGGACTATTCTCAAAACCATGTGCAATTAGGTAGGCATGTATTTTTTCATAACAAGCATGTGGTGCTTGCTTCAAACCATATGATACCTTTTTCAGCTTGCACACTTTTTTTCATGCCCTTTCTACACAAGACTACAAGGCTAAAAAACATATACTTCTTCATGAAAGTCACCATTCAAAAATGTAGTTTTACTGTCCAACTAATGTATGTTCCAACCATGAAGATCTGCAAGTGCACAGATGCTACAAACAGTAGTCATTCAGCATGTAGGAGCAAAGGTCTCATCAAAATCAATGCCTCTTTCTTGAGCATAACCCTTTGCAACAAGCCTAGCTTTACACCTACCAATTGCTCCATCAGGCTTATGCTTTAGCTTGTATACCCACTTAGTGCCAATGGCTTTCTTGCCAAGAGGCAATTCACATATAGGCCAGGTACCATTTTTCATAATAACATCATATTCTGATTGCATAGTAGCCATCCAATTTTCTGAATTTTGTGCTTCATTAAAGAAATAGGCTCATTCTCATCACAAAGAATAGAGCCATCCATAGCATAGCAATCTGATGCAAAAGAAGCACTATGAGAGCTTGAACGAGCACAATAGGTTAGAGATGCATATAATTTGCTATCTCGCAAAGTCTGCAATAGCCATTTAGGCATAGTTTTCCTCTATATTAGTTCTCTCATCAACAAGTGCATATCAATGTAAATCTACATTAGAATTGGAATGATCTGCATCATCACATGAAACATGTAAAGGATGAGAAATTGCCTCGTTTGTACTAGCACTAGACTATCCACTATAAAAAGAGATAGCAAAGTGTCACACACATATTTGGATCTAGCTGATGTCTCCTTAGTACATGAAAGTAATGGTTGAATAGCATCTTCCACAAAAAAAACATCATGGCTACCAAAATGTCTAGTATAGACGATAGCCTTTGCTTTCAGAACTATACCCAACAAAAATACATTTGACTACTTTATCGTTCAATTTCCTGCATTGTTGTTCAGGCACTAATGCATAAGCCAAACAACCAAAGACATGTAGGTGAGCAAAACATGGCCTAGGACCATGCCAAACCTCATATGAAGTGATAGATTGCAATGCTTTAGTGGGATACTTGTTAAGTACATATGATGCACACATAATAGCTGCAAGCCAAAAACTATGTGGTACAACTTGACTCTTGAAGATAAAACAGGAATAAAAAACAGAGAGACAATCAACGCGATATTGGGTGCAAAATCCCCCTGTGTACTCTGATGGACGAGTCTATCAGAGTACCCATATTTATAGGTTTATTTCTATTACATCCTAAAAATAGAAGTTACATGAGGTCCATCGCTTTTAGAAGTGACTTTTAGGAAAAACTAATTTATTTACAAAAGGTGTCGCTTTCTAAAGCAAACCACTACTTTTACAACAAGTTAAACCTAAATATAACTTATTCTAGAAGTCTTAGATTTGATCTTTGAATTTATTTATTTATACGCATCCACTTGTATCCACGCCCTCATGCTTCTTCACCTGCTAGATCAAACACAACCACACTAAAACCTTCTAGACATTTAAAACATTTAATCTTCCATGATTCTATAATATACAACATGCCTCCTAGTTGACAAGCAACTGACCTTGATAAATAGACAAAATAGACATGGATGATCAGTCGCATGTCCCATCACTGAACAATAGTAAACATGAACCATGTAAAACACATGCATGGAATTGGAAACTTGAAAGTTTAATGTAATTCGGAATGATATGCAGAAATTAAATGATTATAGTGAGGTGATAAAGAAGTCCTATGTAAGTCAATATTCTAATTCATTTTCAAAAGCATATCTAAAGTATTTTTAAAAATTCTATGTGTAAATGCATTACATATAATCAAAGAAAATTAAGCTAGCAAAAAGATTGTTGTTGTTAATGTAGCTACTACGAACGGACCCTCTTGATAAGCAATTGGTACTCATTCTCCACATCATGAGCAAAGGCAATGGCTTCATGAAGCGATGTAGGCTGGCATGAGCGAGGCTTTGCTTGAACCTCCTTATATATCCCATCATCATACTTCTTCTTCATAGTATAGTTGGAAACATCTTCAAGCAAGCGAAGAGTTACTAAGTATTGGTGAAATCGGTCCGTATAGGTTGTCAATGTATCACCTTCCATCCATGTAAATTCAGCCCATAATTGTCGAACATGTAGGTTGAACTGTAAAGGTAGAAAAGAATCCTCAAACTCTTCTTGAAAAGCCTTCCATGTGCGTGGACAATCTGCACTACGACAAAGATCATTCCACCATAGCTGAGCTCTTCCTACCAAATAATTGGTAGCAAACTTGACTTTCTTATTTTCTGAATACGACTCATTGGAATGAAAATCGTCAAATAGAGAGAGCCATGACAGGACAAATCGTCCATCCTTTCATCCATCGAATTGGAGCATATCATAGCGTTCTTGTATAGCTTGTTGAGGTGCTTGAAGTTCTTGGTGCATAATCTCTAACTGTTGCTCGAATGAGACTCCAGGTAAAGGTGAATTGCCAAAATCCTCCATTGTTGTAGGGTCCATATCTAGAAAACAAAATCCTCTTTCAAACTATTTTGGATTCTCAATCCAATAGGGTAGCTAAAAAGCTTGTTCCGAGAGCTTTCCAGCGATATATTATATGCTAAAATCCGAGTTATATAATGAAAGTTATGCCCTTCTTATAATGCACTTCCCTAGGAAAATCGATGGGCGCTTCCAGATGTGTGAGCTTAACTTGGGACTTGGAAAAAGAAGAGGGAGGTGAAAGTTGATGTAAATATCACAAAACAGAGATAGAGTGATAACTCAAAGAGATGGTGTAGTGGTTAAAGTACTTCCCTTGTAAGTAGGAGGTTGTGGGTTCAAATCCTCGTACCTTAGGGAGTCTAAAACTCTCTATTGCCACTCAAAATTAAAATTGCCTCGCACGTAGCCAATGGCTGCCAACGGTCGCCAAGGGAGCCTTGGGTGCCAATGTTGCCAATGTATTGCCTAAGCTATTGCCTAAGTTCTTTGCCTTAGTCGATGCCTTCGCAGATTCGGATTCGCGAACAGAGAACGCAAACAATCCCCTCGGCAAACAATCCCCTCGGCAAACAATCTCCTCCGGAGTGACACATGTCAGGCTCTGATACCACTGTTATCAGGATCTTCAGTGCACGCACACACAGAGGTAGAAAGAAGATGAAACAGGAATAAAAAACAGAGAGACAATGAACGTGATATTGGGTGCAATCTCCCTCCCTGTACTCTGATGGACGATTCTATCAGAGTACCTGTATTTATAGGTTTATTTCTATTATGTCCTGAAAATAGAAGCTACATGAGGGTCGTCGCTTTTAGAAGCGACTTTTAGGAAAAACTACTTTATTTACAAAAGGCATCGCTTTCTAAAGCGAACCACTACTTTTACAACAAGTTAAACCTAAATATAACTTATTCTAGAAGTCTTCAATTTAACCTTCAAAATTATTTATTTATGGGCATCCACTTGTATCCACGCCCTCATGCTTCTTCACCTTGTAGATCAAACACAACCACATTAAAACCTTATGGACATTTAAAACATTAAAAATCCATTTAACCTTCCATGATTCCATAATATACAACAGCTGCAAATAGTGTAGGATTGGTGTAACATGGAGCATAACTTATGGCCCTTAGCCAGAGGTGTGAACCACCTCTTAGCCTTTTAAAGTAGAGTACTCACTTGAGTGCCAAGTGGCACTCATGGAAGGGGCCATGGGATATACTCTTTGTGGATTCCTAGAGAAGAGAGAAAAGATAGATAGACCATGCGGCTAGGCAGACAGAGAATTGCATCAATCTTGTGCTGAAGGAACGCATGCACGTTCTGTGAGAGAAGTCCTTCTTGTTTTCTGTGCCAAGGCCTCCCCAAAAGTGAGGGGAGTCACTAGAAGAAGCCAACTACAACATTGGTACCCGAGCCAGAGACATCGGTAGCTGTCAAGAAATGCTCAGCCCTCAGCTACGTGTGTTACATGCACCAACAACTCCTCCTATCCTGTTATGGGAGTTGGTAAGATCATTTTGACTGCTGGTGATGGTAGTTCTTTCATTCTTTCAGATGCTTTGTTTATGCGAGGGATCAAGAAAAATTTGTTATCAGTTTCTGCATTAGCCAAGATTGGCTTGGTTGTGAAATTTGTTGATGACAGATGTACAGTTCATGATCCGTCAAATGGCAATGTCATTATTGTTTTTGGAATTTTATGTCGTGGGCTGTATAAGCTCATAAACTATGAAAGACCTATAAATGATTTGGCATGTGCAGTACATGATTCTCAGACTATGTCAGATGCAAAGCTTTTGCATGCATGCTTTGGTCATCTGAATTTTGCTAGTTTTCTACGCCTACAGAAATCTGAAATGGTGTCCTCTTTGCCCAAACTTGAGGCACCTGGTAAACATGTATGTGAAGGTTGTATTTTGGCAAAATGCAGTGTTCTTCCTTTCCAAAAAATGGTTCAGTTTTGGCTATTCAAAAATTGCAGCTTGTACATAGTGATGTCTGTGGTCCTATGGAGACACCTTCTTTTTGGAACTATCTTTACTTCCTGACTTTCATCGATGATTTTTCCAGGAATGCATGGGTATATCCATTGAAGGCAAAGTCCCAAATGTTTATCTGCTTCAAATAGTTTCTGATTTTGGCTAAAAATCTGTCAGCATGTAAAATGGGCACCCTCCGGGGGATATATGTCTTTTGACTTTAATGCATTTCTGGTTGAACATGGGATAAAACATCAGTGTACAGTGCCGTATACACCTCAACAACAACATCGCAGAAAATCGGTGTGTGTTTTTGGTTGCTCATTTGTGTGTTTTTTATTGTCTGGCATACGCATTAGTGCATCAACAACATCGCAAGAAATTGGATGGTAAAGTAGTAAAATGTATTTTTGTTGGGTACAATTCTGAAAGTAAAGGCTATCATCTGTATCATCCATAGACTAAACACATTCTGGTTAGCCATGATGTTTTTGTGGAAGATGCTATTCAACCATTGCTTTCATGTACTAAGGAGACATATGTTAGCTCCAAAGACATGTATGATACTTTGCTGCCTCTTTTTAGAGGTGGACAGTCTAGTGTTGGTCCTAATGAGGCAACTTCTCAGCCTTTGTAGGTTTCATGTGGTGATGCAGATATTGAGAGCTGATATTGAGCAGGCAAAAACTATGCCAAAATGGCTGGTGCACACCTTGCATGATAGCAAATTAAATGCACCTCTGTCATATCGTACTCGTTCAAGCTCTCATAGTGCCTCTTTTGCATCAGATTGCTATGCTATGGCTGCCTCTAGTCTCTATGATGAGACTGAACCTATTTCATTTGATGAAGCACAAAATTCTTAACATTGGATGGCTGCAATGCAATCTGAATATGATGCTATCATGAAAAATGGTACCTAGACTTTATGTGACTTTCCCCCTGACAAGAAGGCCATTGGCACTAAGTGGGTATACAAGCCGAAGTGTAAACCTAATGGAACAGTTGATAGGTATAAAGCTAGGCTTGTTGCAAAGGGCTATGCACAGGAAAGAGGCATTGATCTTGATGAAACCTTTGCTCATGCATGCCCAATGACTATTGTTCATAGCATCTGTGCACTTGCAGCTCATAATGGTTGGAATGTATATCAGTTGGACATTAAAACAACATTTTTGAATGGCGACTTGCATGAAGAAGTGTATGTTTTTCAGCCCCGTGGCTTTGTGCAGAAAGGGCATGAAAACAAAGTGTGCAATTTAAAGAAGGCATTATATGGTTTGAAGCAAGCACCATGTTCTTGGTATGAAAAGATACATGCCTATCTCATTGCACATGGTTTTGAGAACAGACCAACTAAAAGCACCTTATATGTTAAGCGTGCTAATGATGTGCTTCTGATCATTGTAGTATATGTTGATGGCATGCTACTCACTGGTCTTCATGACATGCATATTGCTGATTTTAAGGCTGATTTGCATGCCTCATTTGAGATGTCTGATTTGGGGCATTTGCATCACTATTTGGGCATTCAATTTATGCAAGTTGATGGTGGAATGGCTTTTTGCCGAACAAAATAAATTCACACATTATTGTAGTGTTTCGGCCTTGAAGACTGTAAGCCTTTTGCTACTCCTATGGAGACATGTTTACGATTCTTCATGATGCTGGAGATGCATTTGATGATGTTCTCTATCAGCAGGTTGTTGGATGCTTGATTTACTTATGCTTTACTCGGCCAGTTATTGAGTTTGTTGTCTCACAGATGAGCAGGTTTATGCATTGCCCAGGTGTCAAGCATTGGTAGGCGGTTAAGCGCTTCTTTTGCTACTTGAGTGGCACCCGGCTACTTGGATTTTTTTATCCCAAGGGGGGATCACTTATGCCATATTTGCATGCTTTTTCTTACAATGATTGGGCTGGTTGCTATGACACTCGTGTGTCCACCAGTGGCTTTTGCTTCATGCTTGGTAGCTCATGTATATCTTGGTTGAGCAAGAAGCAGCCTACTGTGGCCACTTCCAATTGTGAGGCTAAGTATAGGGCAGCTTTCATAGTGATTGTTGAGTGTGGGGTGGCTTAGATGCCTTATGGCTGATTTGGGTGTTGGTCAACCTTTTGCCACCACCATCTTCACTGACAGTCAAAGCGCATTGGCAGCTGCGAGGAACCTTGTGTTCCATGCTCGCACTAAGCACATTGAGGTGCATTATCATTATGTCAGGGAGAGCTTCTCTGCTGGGGAGATCAGCTTGGCATATGTGCCCATGCAGGAGAACATTGCAGACCTTTTACGAAGGCTCTACTTAGGGAGAAGTTTGAAGCTTTCCGCAAAGATTTGAGCTTACTTCCTTTTGTGGATTGATTCCACATAACTTGGCACTTCCTTATACATGAGTGCCAGCTCCTTGTTCACTGCATCACTCCCAAGGGGGACTTGTTGATATATTTAGGTAGTGATGTGTGTGAACACTCTAGGTCTCCCAGGCCACTTTCTTCCCTCTTCAGGAGGTTTTTTCCCCCCGGCTTGTACATACGCCTATTGCCCTAATGGGCTACTTATCTTTGTACATTCTAGTGGTAATACATTCAGCATTGTGGGTTGTGCTCCAAGCTTCTTCTTCTTCCTTGTGTTGTTTGTGTGCTTCTTTAGACATCTAACTCCAACAGATAGTAAAGCTCTTAGTTTATCATGATGAAGACCTTATAGAACCACTAATTCTAGGACAAGATTGGATAAATGATCACTCAGTGGACTTAAATATTAGAAAACTCCTTCTCTAGTTCTAGGTGGCTAAACAACACTTTACAATAGATCTCGATAACAAGCTCATTAGTAATCACCACTCAACAAAAGATATTTCCAAACCTCATATCACAGAAAAGAACACTATCAAACCCACCCTTGGACAGATGGGGATTATCCTTGGATAGATGGGAACCATCTGTGGATAGATGAGGACCACACTTGGACAAATGGGGACCATCAACTTCTCTAATCTTTTCTTCGGATAAATGGGGACAATCAACTTCTCCAACTCCCTATCCACAGTTTGAGCATGCATGCCTAGATCTGTTGTACAGAATGCCTCACTTACTAATGGGAAAGTCATGAAAATGTTGGACCTCCCTTGTTTTCCAAAGCAGAGTGTCCAACCGATCTCTCCCCCATCGTTATGGAAGAGCCAACCTCAACATAATTACAAAAATCAAAGATCAACCCCTACCACACCTTGGAAGGGATGCGGATATCCATCCACTCTAGGCAGGAAGTAGAAATGGATCACAAAGAGTGAGGCAACAATGACTCATCCACCACCTCAGTCACCAATAAAGAAGTAGAGGAGGAATCCAATGCCTCAGCCATAAAAACTAGAATGAGATTGACAATCGAAAGTTTAACATATTTGGGTACCTAAGTGGTCTATGATTTTTTGTCACAACACATCGAGTATCTGAGTGCCTAAGGCCTGCTTAGCTGCTCAGACTCTCCTTGTTGTACTCTCATTCCCCCCAAAGCTCTAGTATTTCACTCATCCTTCACCTAAGCAAATGGTCATTGTATCTAAATACCCATGTAAACTAATGTGATGATCATCTTGGAAAGGGGTGCCTAAACAGACCTTGGACCACTTCCACCCACTAACCTTTAGTGAGATAAATCATTCACTGGCCCTTTTTCGTAATTCCTTAAAGACACATATCCTAAACAACCAACCTTGTAATAATCACCCTCCCAACATCTTGTAACAAAAAATGATGGCACCAATCATACATATGAGACCATGCACAATCCAAAGTATGCATATAAGAATTCTAGCACCCTACATCAGACATAAATA